>LR738712.1:156227410-156246486 GCA_902687465.1 Secale cereale | reverse complement strand
CCAGGCGCCCTGGCGGCGCCCCCCCCCTTGGGCCGCGCCGGGGGGGCGCCTGGGCCCCCCGAGGCTCCTCCGATGCCCCCCTTTGGCATATATTTAAAGCGTCTCCCGAAACCCTTGAGGGAGGAACTCTTTTCGCGATCTCATCTCTGTTCCGCCGCCGCCGCCGCTTCCAAGATCGGGAGCACCAGGAGATCTCTTCCCGGCACCCTGCCGGAGGGGAGGATCACCACCGGGAGCATCTCCACCACCATGGACGCCTCCCGGATGAGTTGTGAGTAGTCTCCCTTGGACCATGAGTCCATGACCAGTAGCTATGTGATGTTCTCCTCCCGTTCTTGTGCTTCACTAATTAGTCCTCGTGAGCTGCCCTACATGATCGAGGCACATATGTAATCCTTATGCTGTTGCTATGATGAGTTTGCTGGGATCCGATGGATTATGAGATTATGTTCAGATTTTGCTTGAGTAATATATTTGATCTACCTCTTTTATATTTATGTTCGTAAGTAATTCTTGCATGTTCTCCGTTGTTATTTATTGCTTTGGCCAAGTAATAGGTAGTGACTCCAAGAGGGAACGTTATGCTTGATTGTGGGTTCATGCCCCTCGATGACTAGTTTGAGTGACAGAAACATGAGTCTAGGGGATGTGTTGTTGCCACAAGGGGGAAAACAATGGTGCTTGTGCCCGCGGGTGCAAGGATTGTTTAATTTACGCAAAGTTCTTTTAATGCAGTTGTCTGTTGCATTGAGTTTACACTATGGGTGGGACTCGCAACTTAATACCAGCGAGATGTTCTGGATAGATATCTCAAGGTGGATGATTAGTAGTAGATATTGATGGATTTCGGTCTACTTACTTTGCCGTACCGCCCATGCTTTGAACCTCAACCTTTCTTGCAATGTAATCAGCATTGGTTTGCGCACATGGTCCTGTCAATTGCCCAGCTGTAATTCGTTTACCTCACATAGTTGTTTTATCGTCTTTTGGGAGAGAGACATCACTAGTGAACATCATGAGACTCCGGTCCATATTACCATCATTGATCACATCCGCTATTTACTTTTCGCTTTTATTTACTATTGCAATTATATCTATCACTACTATCACTTGCGTTTAATCCTTTGTGAACTACAAGGCCGGAGGGATTGACAACCTCTCTGTACTCGTTGGGAGCAAAGTTATTTGTATCTGTGTGCAGGTCCACGTTGATTGCTAATATCTGGCGCCGTAGCAGTTGAGACCTTCTTGTTGAACCTAGGAGTCTCTGGGGATTCGATCCTTGGTATCTTTGCCAAGGAAAAAACTTCCGCAACACTACATCTCACACCTTCCACTTGGGGTAACCAACGAGGGGCGAGAAGCCTAGCACCTTAACATGTCGCCAAGTGGTGAGTACTGGAAAATGCCCGCATCAAAAAATTCGGCGATAGGTGCCTGATTGGATTTGAGGGGCGCAGTTACGCGCAGTTTTGAATCAGAGACCGGGGCTAAGTCCGGGGTTCCGATAACACAGACCCCATTCAGTGGGTCTGTGTGCGGCTCCAACGCCGTAGAGTCTGCGACTCTCGTGGTGGTGCTGAGGTTCCCATCTTCGGGTGACGCAATCTGTTCTGGATCTAGGGCCAGAACTATTGTAGGCGCTATTTCCTGGTCCAATGACAGAGTTAAGTCATGATCATCATGGAGGTAGAGAGGGGTTGCCGCTGGCTCGAATCCGGTGAAGATCAAGTCTCCGCGGATGTCAGCATCTTAGTTCAAGCTACCGAATCTGACATGATGGCCAAGGGCGTAGCTCTCGATCTTCTCAAGGTGGCCTTAAGTGTTGGCCCGAAGCGTGAAGCCGCCGAACACAAAGAGTTGGCCGGGAGGGAAAATCCCTTCGATGTTGCCGTAGCCATTGACGACATGATCCATCAGTCCTTCCTTCGATGACATAGTGGAACTCTCAATGAAAGCGCCAATGTTAGTGTCAAAACCGGCGGATCTCGCGTAGGGGGTCCCGAACTATGTGTCTGAGGATTGATGTTAACAGGAGGAAGGGGACACGATGTTTACCCAGGTTCGGGCCCTCTCGATCAAGGTAAAACCCTATTTCCTGCTATATTAGTATGGATGAATATGTGTACAAGAGTTGATCTACCTCGAGATCATAAAGGCTAAACCCTAAGTTTAGCCTATGAGGATTGTATGATTCTGATTCTAGCCTCTACGGAATAAAACCCTCCAGATTATATACACAACGGAGGGGCCTAGGGTTTGTACATGTTGTCTTGCAGAGGAAGGAAAGTCTACACCCGAGCCTAGAACTTGCCATTACAAGAGTACGGGAGTCCTATCCGGATACGAGAGATGATCTTCTATGACAGTCTTCATGGCCCACCAGTTCGGCCCATCAGAAGCTTGTCCGGCCACATGAGGACCCCTCGATCCAGGACTCCCTCAACCACGACATGTCCCTACTGAGCCTCTACTTGACTAGCTAATTGATCAATAGATGGTTGTGGTTTCCTGACCATGGACATTGGATGTTCTTGACAACGGGATCACATCATTAGGAGAATGATGTGATGGACAAGACCTAATCCTAAGCATAGCACAAGATCATGTAGTTCATTTTCTAGAGCTTTTCTAATGTCAAGTATCATTTCCTTAGACCATGAGATTGTGCAACTCCCGGATACCGTAGGAATGCTTTGGGTGTTCAAACGTCACAACGTAACTGGGTGACTATAAAGGTGCACTACGGGTATCTCCGAAAGTGTCTGTTGGGTTGGCACTAATCGAGACTGGGATTTGTCAGTCCGTATGACGGAGAGGTATCTCTGGGCCCACTCGGTAATGCATCATCATAATGAGCTCAATGTGACTAACACTACAAAAAAATACACTTCCGTGATGATACGTGTTTGTCACAGTAGGTCATGTTTTCTGTCATGCATGTACATCCATGACGATTTTATAATAGAATCAAGATAGTCATACCTGTGTTGTCGTAGAAGTATTCCATGACATTACCAAATTATCATCACGAAAGTGTCCACTTCCATGATGATAAATCGCGCGTCACAGAAGTGCTTTCGTCAAGGGTGACCGACACGTGGCATCCACCGTAATGGAACGCCGTTAAGCTATCGGGTCCGGTTTTGGATCCCATAACCCATTAACAGCCCCGACCAATGGGGATTTTCACGTGTAAAATTCTGATTGGTTGACGAAACCAGGTGTCAGCTCCGCGTTGGCACATGTGTCACTCATCCAATGGGCGAGATGCGCCTACGATATGTTGACACGTGGGCCGGTCCGAAAGTGGCCCATAAAGTTTAAATGGGCCGGCCCAACTAAAGGCCCGCGAGATTTTGGAGACCATAATGGGCTAGCCCAACTAAAGGCCCACAAGATTTTGCGAACCATAATGCGCTGGCACAACTAAAGGCCCACAAGATTTTGCGGGTCATAATGGGCCGGCCCAGGTAAAGGCCCACAAGATTTTTGCGAGCCATAATGGGCCAGCCCACGTGAAGGCCCACAAAACTTTTGTGTGCCATAATGGGCTGGCCCAGCTAAAGGCCCACGAGATTTCGCCGACATTAACGGGTCGGCCCTGCTATAGGCCCACAAGATTTTGAGGACCCTAGTAGGCTGGCCCATTAACTGGCTGCCATATTTTGGGCCAAATGCCAGCCCATATATGATCTGGTCCATTAATGGCCTGCCACGTTCCGGACCTAATAATGGCCCATATGAAATCCGGCCCGTTAAAAGCCTACCTCGTTCTGGGCCAAATTGGCCCAAATCAGGTCCGGCCCTTTAAGAGGCTTTGGGCTAAATTATGTCCCATATCAGATTCGGCCCGTCAACTGGACGCTATGCTTTTGGGCCCGCTTGCCAAAGGCCCATTTAGTAATTCGGCCTGATATTAGTTTCGGCCTGTTAAGGGTCCGTTTAACATTTCGGCCTTATATTAATATCGGCCTGTTAAAAGCCCGTCATATAGTTGGGCCTAACTACGGCCCGGTTTGCATCCGGCCTGCTCGCAGCCGATATCTGATTGGGCCAAACAAGGACCGAGACAATTTTGTCCTGTTATAAGCCCGTGATTTGATTGGCGCATTCATGGGCCGGGGTTAATTTCGGCCTGCTGATGACCCACAACCGTAAGGGATCTATTGTAGCGTTTTCGATAAGTAAGAGTGTCGAACCCAACGAGGAGCAGAAGGTATTGATAAGCGATTCTGAGCAAGGAATTACTGCAAGCACTGAAAGATAACTTTTTAGGGGTTTTCTTGATATAAGCAACTGGAAAGTAAAAGCGAACAAAGTAAAAAGGCACTGAGGAGTAACAAGTGGCCCAATCCTTTCTGAGCAAAGGAGAGGCCTAGCAGCTGAACTTATAAAGGCTAAAGTGTTCTTGAGGACACACGGGAGAGGTAGTCATGTGCTTTCGCCATATTCCGTATCGATACTATGTTGTGTGTTGATAAGTGTTGAGTGGGTGGATCTATGCTAGTACACTCTCTAGACTAAGATGAGTGCACTCTTATGATTAAACACCTTGCAAGCATCCGCAAATACAAGATAGAATTTAAGGCAAAAGCCTAACCATAGCAATACGATCGATGATCCATTGTTCCCTTGTGCAAAAGCGTGCGAACTGGGGTTCAGGTTTCTGTCACTCCGGCAACCCACCGTACGCATTCTTTGTACACAATGTATTCCCCTAGGTCCTTAATAAGGCGAAGTGTTGAGTGTTCGACTCACACAACACCACTAGTAGAATGACAACACAACTTAAGTATCAAACAACACATATTACTTCAACAGCATATGACTACTAACAACAAGACTTTTCCCATGTCCTCAAGAACTAAGGTAACTACTCACAAGACATAAAAGAGATCATGATCAGTGGAGATAAATGGATGATAAACAATCTGGAAATAAAGATATTTCTCCAACAAAACTCTACAGCATTCACCACAAAGTAGTAATCAACACCGATGGACTAGAGAGGATAGATAGTACGGGTTACAACACAAGTTGCAATTGTGAGATGAGATTTGGATGAAGATGGAGATGGTGCTGATGTTGGGGATGATGTTGATGATGATCTCGATGATGCCCGTGACGATGGAGATGACGATGGTGATGATCTCCCCTTCCGGGAGGTGATCTCCCCGGCGAAATCTGCCCGCCGGAGATGGCTTTTTCTTCTCTGTAGGTTTCCGCCACGGAGCGGCGGCGGAACTCCGTCAAAACTCTGTTTTTTAGGGTTTTCAGGTAACGAAGAGTATATAGGCAAAAGGGGGCAGCCGGAGGTGGGCCAGGGGTTCTAGGCGCCCCCCGGCGCGGCCAGGGGGGGCGCGCCCCCAGGGCGCCTGGACGCCCTGTGGCCCCCCTCTGGTTGCCCTTTTGTGTGCCTTCGTGATCCGTCTGTAAAGTACTCTCCGTCGATTTTCAGGTAATTTGGAGGTATTCTTCTTCAGCAACTCAGCGTCCACTTTTTACTGCTGAATCCTGCGTCTGCTGCTTCGGCACCGGAAAGTTGCAAACTGTGTAAAATAGACCAAAACAACATAAGAACATCATCGTAACGTGAAATATATCAATGAATAAGGATAAATTACGATATAAAATAGTGATGCATTTTGGACGTATCAACACCCCCAAGCTTAGACCTCGCTTGTCCCCAAGCGAATACTGAGCTCGGTAAACCTGTCCACAAGTTTAGAGAGTGAAGTGTCGATAAATAGAATACGGACAAGAAGCATCACAGTTTCTTCACCAACTAAAATATCCTCAACAGCAATCTTCAACTCATTAGGCCCTTATAAAAGAGTGGTAACACTTATATTCGAAAGTAGGGCTAAGGAAACTCATCAAATCATGGCAAACATGTCCTTTGGTCAAAGAACAACAAATAGCTTTAACTTTTGCTCTTTCTCTTTATGTTTTGATGAGATTAATTGAAACTTTTGAAAGAACATGTTATTAGGCAAGAAGTGAAAGTGTTAACACAAAGGAAGATGTTTGCCTTAGCTGGGCTTGACAAACAACTTACTTATCAAATGATAATGTCAACAAGGATATGATATGACAAATCTTAATGCAACTTTATATGAATGAATCCTTGTCAACATCAAATGTCTTCTCTCTTTAAGAATAGAAGGAAGTAGGAATAACTGACTCAACCTAAAATTAAAAGATAGGCCCTGCTCTAGGGAAGTAGGGAAAACTCATGTGCTATCCTTAAATCAAACAGAATGAAAACAAGTTTTGAGAGGTGCATGATTTGTCAACGAATGCTAATAGATAACTCAATTACTTCTCAAACTGGACAAGTTTCGAGGAACGGCTCCCGCACAGGGACGATCACATCCCCTTAATCTCCTTTGTTTATCACTGCCAAAGTTTTCTGATTTCTCATGAACAAAGCGTGAAGCAAGGTTTGTTTGTTGTATTATCTTTTATGAGCCGGGCGCACTCATGCCAGTTCCTCCTCGTATTAGGGGTTTGCAGATTAGACATGCAATCCCGGGGTAAAACTTGTCCAACTTAAAAAGATCATGAAATTAACTACTACTTCCTCATGAACTAAAACAGGGGCACAAAATAGAAGATTTTGAACATTTAAGGATAACACATAAATTCTATACTTTAGGAGGTGGTAGTGGAATACCACGAATAGGAAGGTGTGGTGGACTCATATGAAAGGTATTGGTTTAAGGGTATGGAAGCACAAGCAGAATTCCGCTTAGTACAGAGTTAGGCTAGCAAAGGTTTTGAGAGAACAGACAATTGATGATGACTAAGATGCAAAGCGATATAAAGTATAAACATTGAAATAATCATAACACATCAAGTTGTCTTCCTTGTCAGCATAACACCTCAAGCATAATAACATAAAGGTTTTGGCTATGTCGATACTTTAAGAGAATCATGCTTGTTGTTATGACCAAAGCTATGTTTGCCAAGATTAAATAAAGTTTTCACAGCCATACCTGATATAAGGTCAATACTCCCCATAAGAATCATCATATAAGGTCGATTGCGTGAAGAGAATACCGAGTGCAGCAAAGGAACCAATAGACTTCTCATTACTATTCCATCATAGACGACTCCACACTCACGGATACAATCTCTCCACCGAAGGAGTGATAGACCTCAATGCACACACCTATTTCATATAATAACCTCCCTAGACATGATACGACTCTACTTGACTCTAAAAGACAAAAGATAAAGATAAAGATATCGGGCACTCCCCCAAGCTTGGAACAAGCCAAGGGAATGTCGTTACCCAAGGAGATTTCACTCCTCATTCTTGTTGGCGTTGATCACGTAGTCCTCGGCGACGCGCTTCCATGGAAGGGGTTATCCAGTCTCATATGAGAAGTTTGTCTCCTGAATCCTGCATGCAGCACCCATACCCATGCGCATAAACCTTAGTTCATACTCACAGTTCTGGTGATGTAGATCATAAATTTGCCCTTGGAGCTCTTTAATTCTTTCTTCAGATGCGGTGATGCTTTCCCACATCTCCTTCATCTCCTTCAGGAAGTAGGTCTTCAGCTCGTTGATGATGTCAAAGTTAGCTTCAACACCACGCTCGATCATCTTCTTGTACTTGAAGACTTCTTGCTCCACTTCTTCTAGCCTGGCCTGGATGCTCCCCTCCTTGACAGGTCCCTTCAGATCTTCTTGATGGAGGACACCGTCCTCCATCCGAACAACCTGAGGGTGCTTCTTCACCTCAGCGAGGTAAGGGTTGATGACGTTGATGACGAACTTGTCCTTGGGGGAACTTGGAGAAGCCATGGCACCTATATTTAGCTGAAAGATTCCCTTTTCTTTATTCTGCTTCTGCTGGCGTCTGAAACAGGGCTGCAACATGTTCTTCGTGAGTTGTATCATATTCACATCAACATTGACAGGATCTCCTGCTATGTAATGCTTGAGTCTTTGCCCATTCACAACTTGAGGTTTGGTGCCTTCAAAATTGTTAATCTTAATTGCACCAGACCGATAGACTTCTTCAATATGAAATGGCCCTTCCCACCTGGAAAGTAATTTGCCTGGAGAAAACCTGAAACGGGATCTAAACAACAAAACTTTATCACCAACATGAAATTCACGTTTTAGAATCCTCCTATCGTGCCACTTCTTTACCTTTTCCTTGAACATTTTAGCGTTCTCGTAAGCTTCACTTCTCCATTCATCTAGAGAAGTCAAGTTCATGAGACGCTTCTCACCAGCTAATTTTGGGTCAGCATTAAGCTCTCTAACAGCCCAGAAAGCTTTGTGCTCTAACTCTAATGGCAAATGGCAAGCCTTGCCATACACCATCTTATAGGGGGACATGCCCATGGGGTTTTTGTAAGCAGTTCTATACGCCCACAAAGCATCTCCTAACTTATTTGACCAGTCCTTTCTATTTCTGTTTACTGTCTTCTGCAATATCAACTTAATCTCTCTATTGGTGAGCTCAACTTGCCCACTAGTTTGAGATTGATATGGTGAAGCAATTCTATGATTGACATCGTATTTGGCTAAAGCTTTCCTAAAAGCTCCATGCGTGAAGTGTGATCCTCCATCAGTCATGAGATACCTAGGTACACCAAACCTAGGAAAAATTACATCTTTAAGCATTTTCAAAGATGTCTTGTGATCAGCACTTTCAGTGGGGATTGCTTCAACCCACTTGGTCACATAATCAAAAGCTACTAAAATGTGAGTGTACTTGTGCGAAGAAGGAAAAGGACCCATAAAATCAAAACCCCAGCAATCAAAAGGTTCAATCACTAGCGAGTAATTCATATGCATCTCATTCCTTCTACTAATGTTACCAACTCTCTGACATTTATCACAGGCTAAAACATAATTTCTAGCATCCTTAAAGAGAGTAGGCCAATAAAAACCTGATTGAAGAACCTTATGTGCAGTCCTCTCACCGGCATGATGTCCTCCATAGGGACTATCATGACACTATCTGAGAATGTCCTTCTGCTCGTGTTCCGGTATGCATCTTCTCACGATCCCGTCGGGGACTTCTTTGAAAAGATGTGGGTCATCCCAAAAGTAGTGCCTCAAATCATGAAAGAACTTCTTCCTTTGCTGAAATGTTAAACCTGGAGGCAAATACTTTGCAACAATAAAATTAGCATAATCTGCAAACCAAGGATCGGAAAGAGATTGTACTTTTACAACGGCAAGTTGTTCGTCTGGAAAACTGTCGTTGACTGGGATGGGATCATGCGGTATATCTTCCATCCTTGAAAGATTGTCCGCCACCGGATTGTCTTCTCCTTTCCTATCAACAATCTGCAAATCAAATTCTTGAAGAAGGAGTACCCATCTGATAATCCTTGGCTTGGCATCCTTCTTTTTCATAAGGTACTTAATGGCAGCATGATCAGTATGAATAATAACTTTGGAATCAACAATATACTGCCTAAACTTATCACAAGCAAATACTACAGCTAAGAATTCCTTCTCAGTAGTAGCATAATTCCTTTGAGCACTATCAAGGGTTTTACTAGCATAATGTATAACATTCAATTTCTTATCAACTCTTTGTCCTAAAACAGCTCCAACAGCAAAATCACTAGCATCACACATAATCTCAAAAGGTAAATTCCAGTCAGGTGGTTGTACTATAGGAGCGGTTATTAAAGCTTTCTTAAGAACTTCAAGAGCTTCCTTACAATCTTCATCAAATACAAAAGGAACGTCCTTCTGGAGAAGATTAGTGAGGGTCCTCGAAGTCTTAGAAAAGTTTTTAATAAATCTTCTATAGAAACCAGCATGACCAAGAAAACTGTGAATACCTTTGATGTCCCTTGGATAGGGCATCCTTTCAATTGCTTCGATCTTGGCCTTGTCCACCTCAGTTCCCCTTTCGGAAATCTTGTGACCAAGAACAATTCCTTCATTAACCATGAAGTGGCACTTCTCCCAGTTGAGTACCAAATTTGTCTCCTCACATCTCTGCAAAACTTTATTAAGCTTGTGGAGACAATGGTCAAAAGAAGTTCCATAGACGGAGAAATCGTCCATGAAGACTTCCATAATATCCCCACATGAAAGATAGCAGACATACACCTTTGAAAAGTAGCAGGGGCATTACATAAACCAAAAGGCATACGCCTGTAAGCATAAGTACCAAAGGGACAAGTAAAAGTGGTCTTCTCTTGATCAGCAGTGTTAACATGAATTTGAGAGAAGCCAGAATAGCCATCGAAGTAACAAAAGTGGGTATTTTTGGATAACCTTTCAAGCATTTGGTCGATGAACGGCAACGGGTAGTGATCCTTCCTGGTTGCCTTGTTCAGCTTCCTGTAATCAATACACATTCTATATCCAATAATAATTCTCTGAGGTATTAGTTCATTCTTATCATTAGGAACCACAGTTGTACCTCCTTTCTGAGGAACACAATGTACCGGGCTTACCCACTTACTATCAGCTATAGGGTAGATAATACCTGCGGCTAGAAGCTTGAGAATCTCAGTTCTTACAACATCCATCATCTTCGGGTTCAACCATCGTTGATGATCAACAACTGGTTTAGCATCAGGCTCAAGGTTGATAGTATGTTGACAGATAGATGGACTAATCCCCTTAAGGTCATCAAGGGTATAACCAATTGCACCTCGGTGTTTACGAAGTACTTCCAATAGTCGCTCCTCTTCATATCCTGAAAGGTTAGAATTGATAATAACAGGATATACTTTCTTTTCATCTAAATAAGCATACTTGAGCGTATCGGGAAGAGGTTTAAGATCGAACACCGGGTCTTCTTTCGGTTTTGATAAAATTCCCAAAGGTTCAACCGGAAGGTTGTGCTTCAGGATAGCAGGTTGCCTCAAGAATATTTCATCTAGTTCATTTCTTTCCTGCATATGCAAATCATTCTCGTGGTCCTCCATATATTGCTGCAAAGGATCATTAGGGGGAATAGCAATAGAAGCAATACTTTCAATAATTTTATCATCACTAGGTAAATCGGTACCACGAGGCTGCTTAGAGAACTTTGAAAAATTAAATTCATATGGCTCACCATTGAATTCAACAGAAACTTTACCTTTCTTGCAATCTATTATAGCTCCACAAGTTCTAAGAAAAGGTCTACCAAAAATAATAGGACAAAAATTGTCCCTCTCTGAACCAAGTACTAGAAAATCGGTAGGGTATTGTACCTTTCCACATAGGACTTCAACGTCCCTCACAATTCCGATAGGAGAGATAGTTGTTCTGTTTGCAAGATGAATGGTAACATCAACTTCTTCAAGTTCACAAGGGGAAATCTCACCGATGATCTCTTCATAAAGTGAATAGGGGATAACACTTGCACTCGATCCCAAATCGCATAGCCCATAATAATTGTGATCTCCTATTTTAACAGATACCACTGGAGTACCTGAAATTGGGCCTTTATTCTTGGCTGTGACAAGGTTAGTGGAAACAGCACAAAAATTCACATTGGAATCCAAAACATCATTAGTAACAAGGTCTTTAATCAATGCAACTTGAGGATTGACCTTGATCTGGTCCTCAGGCTCATCAATTCTTCTCTCACTTTTACTTATTACGCCTGTCACAAGAGAGTTCTCCCTTATCCTTGCGGGAAAAGGATGCTTTTCATATATAACTGCAGGCAAAATAGGGTCAGCAACATGAATATCAACAGGTAGCTCTTTAAAAGGTTCATGATGCTGGTCTCTCTTCTTTTTAAAAGAATCAACATGAGAGGCAAAGTCCTTACAGAAATCAATCATTAGATGGGAATCAAGACCAATCTTAGAGCAAAAAGTATTGAAGTAATCAGTTTTCACATAGCTCTCAATATAATCATGCTCATAATTTATAGCGGGTTCAATACCTTTATCGATTTCCCAATCTTCGGTATTCCTCTGGATCCTTTCAATGAGATCCCACCTTTCTTCAACACTCTTCGTCTGAAATACCCCACTAGAGGAGGCATCCAGCATCTCCTTATCCTGACGAGAAAGCCTGGCATAAAAATTTGTAAGTATAATTTCCTTGGGGAGCTCATGAATAGGACATTTGAGCATTAGGGACTTCAATCTCCCCCAAGCTTGAGCAATGCTTTCTCCGTCACGAGACCTAAAGTTATAGATATAGTTCTTGTCTCGATGAATTTCATGAAGGGGATAAAACTTAGTATAAAAGAGAGACATAAGCTCTTGCCAATCAAGCAAGTGCGAGTTATCGAGAAGCTTATACCAATCTGAAGCTTTATCTATAAGTGATACGGCGAACAATTTCCTCATGACAAACTCCATTGATACACCTGCAAGCTTAAATAATGAACATAGTTGTGACAGATATAGCAAGTGTTCACCGGGATGTCTGTCTCCTCCATAACGATTAGCCAAAACATAATCGATAATACCAGCAGGTATTTTATAGGGCACAATTTCAGTAGGGGGAGGAGCAACCACCACAGGTGTGGGGCGTCTTCCCACAAGCAACGATCCAATAGCAAGGTTGTCCATAAGGACAAAGAGCAGCAATCAGCAAAAATAAAAACAGAATTATAAAAACTTCCTTACCAGTTTCACTTTACCAATAGCTCTACGCTCCCCGGCAACGGTGCCAGAAAACGGTACTTGATGACCCACAACCATAAGGGATCTATTGCAGCGTTTTCGATAAGTAAGAGTGTCGAACCCAACGAGGAGCAGAAGGTATTGATAAGCGATTCTGAGCAAGGAATTACTGCAAGCACTGAAAGATAACTTTTTAGGGGTTTTCTTGATATAAGCAACAGGAAAGTAAAAGCAAACAAAGTAAAAAGGCACTGAGGAGTAACAAGTGGCCCAATCCTTTCTGAGCAAAGGAGAGGCCTAGCAGCTGAACTTATAAAGGCTAAAGTGTTCTTGAGGACACACGGGAGAGGTAGTCATGTGCTTTCGCCATATTCCGTATCGATACTATGGTGTGTGTTGATAAGTGTTGAGTGGGTGGATCTATGCTAGTACACTCTCTAGACTAAGATGAGTGCACTCTTATGATTAAACACCTTGCAAGCATCCGCAAATACAAGATACAATTTAAGGCAAAAGCCTAACCATAGCAATACGATCGATGATCGATTGTTCCCTTGTGTAAAAGCGTGCGAACTGGGGTTCAGGTTTCTGTCACTCCGGCAACCCACCGTAAGCATTCTTTGTACACAATGTATTCCCCTAGGTCCTTAATAAAGCGAAGTGTTGAGTGTTCGACTCACACAACACCACTAGTAGAATGACAACACAACTTAAGTATCAAACAACACATATTACTTCAACATCATATGACTACTAACAACAAGACTTTTCCCATGTCCTCAAGAACTAAGGTAACTACTCACAAGACATAAAAGAGATCATGATCAGTGGAGATAAATTGATGATAAATAATCTGGACATAATGATATTTCTCCAACAAAACTCTATAGCATTCACCACAAAGTAGTAATCAACACCGATGGAGTAGAGAGGATAGATAGTACGGGTTACAACACAAGTTGCAATTGTGAGATGAGATTTGGATGAAGATGGAGATGATGCTGATGTTGGGGATGATGTTGATGATGATCTCGATGATGCCCGTGACGATGGAGATGACGATGGCGATGATCTCCCCTTCCGGGAGGTGATCTCCCCGGCGAAATCTGCCCGCCGGAGATGGCTTTTTCTTCTCTGTAGGTTTCCGCCACGGAGCGGCGGCGGAACTCCGTCAAAACTCTGTTTTTTAGGGTTTTCGGGTAACGAAGAGTATATAGGCAAAAGGGGGCAGCCGGAGGTGGCCAGGGGGGCGCCCCCAGGGCGCCTGGACGCCCTGTGGCCCCCCTCTGGTTGCCCTTTTGCGTGCCTTCGTGATCCGTCTGGAAAATACTCTCCGTCGATTTTCAGGTAATTTGGAGGTATTCTTCTTCAGCAACTCAGCGTCCACTTTTTACTGCTGAATCCTGCGTCTGCTGCTTCGGCACCGGAAAGTTAAAAATTGTGTAAAATAGACCAAAACAACATAAGAACATCATCGTAACGTGAAATATATCAATGAATAAGGATAAATTACAATATAAAATAGTGATGCATTTTGGACGTATCACCTGCTGCCGGCCCGTGAGCTGTTCGGCACGATTCAGGCCCAACCTACTTTTCAGCCTCCTAAAGGCCCATTGAGTTTTCTTGGGAAAATAGGGCCGGCGGTTTACTCGGCCTATTTAAGGCCCGAACCTACTAGTGGGCCAGTTTACATTTCGGACTGTTAACGGACCGAGATGACGGGGCCCATGATGCGGATCATACATGGTGATTTGCATGACAACCTGATTATGTACCGTAATTTTATGGTTTGGCCGGTTTACTGCGAAGACAGGATATATATACGATAAAATAACTGCAGCATCGTGAATAGGAAAAAAAACCTAGACTATACAATAAAGAAATTACGGCATATACATCCACATGGCATCAAAGTTCGCCACTATGATAATAAAGCACAAGCGGATAGCAGATTACATACACTGGGCATCAAAGATCGCAACCAATGCAACTAAACATGCCGACAAAATAATATACAAAACCGACAGCACTTCAATAGAGTTCAAGAAAGGTTAGCCCTGCTCGGGAGCTTCAGCGCAAGCAGCTGAGCAAGCTGGTGAGACTGCACTTGTTTGACACTTATATCCTCCTCACTCTGAAAGATAAACAAGTAGACAGATGACATGTTTTGCACATATAAGTATCAGTGCTGACAATTCATCACATTTATTACTGACGAATAAAGTGACATAGTTTAAAATAGCATTAACACGATATAGTATTGTTCAGGTCAAGACATGGCTGGAAATGACATTGTGAAGGAGTTGACAGCTTCACGACACCACTCGATTACAGATCAAGAACTCATAAGTATGATTGGTTAGTGTGTTGTCAATTTATCCCATTTCTGATTGGCAAAATAAGATCACTTGCTCTCTATAGTTTAATTTACATGGTATGAAGAAGGAACTTGGTTGTACAACTGAAAACTTAAATTGAGAAGGACAAACTTTTGTTTATGAACTGGAGTACATAATAAACTTTAAACATGCAATTTGATGCAAACACCAAAAATTAACAGCTGTTGCAGTCATGCCTAACCAAATATACACAACAAAGTTTGAAGGCTTGAGAAGGACAAACTTACATTATTGGTGAAGGCACGCTCTATAAAGCCCTTGTCCATTCTAATGGGGGGGGGCAATTCAAGAAGTTTACCACAGAATCTTCTTCATAAGCATTTCCTTTATTCTACATTTTGTTAAGAGTAAATATAGACGTGACATTATAAGAAAAATGGAGAATATTTAAGATAAGATGAAGAGTGATGCTACATAACCAAGTACCTATAAATGTAAGTACAGCGACACAGGCAAAAAGTACATCCAAGTTCAATGTAGAGCTAAACTTCTTCAGTACCATCGGTGTTATCCAACCTTATGGTAAGAGTAAATATAGATCTTACGTGTACAAAATGGAGGGCACAGGAAAATAAGCTGCAGAGTGATGGTACATGAACAACTACCTGTCAATATAAGTACGCTGATAAAGGACAGCAAGTACTTACAAGAACAACGCAGAGCTAAAAAAATTCATTGGCATTGGATATATTCTACGCTAATGTAACCATTCATACAGATCAGATAATTTGGAGCGAACAATTGATAAGCAAGCTATCATGCATACTGCTGTCACATAATGAACCAGGTATGTATGCAAGTACAGTGATACAGGACAACACGTACTAACAAGAGCAAAGTAGCGGGCAACATATTTGCGATATCCTGTCATTCTTTTCAAACTGGAATTCTTTTTTGAGTAGATTTCCTGCAAAAAAGATCTGTAAGGCACATGCGAAAAAGTAGAAGTTCAAATTGTCATGCGATATCACAGACAGTACCTCATCCTCGGAACGATACCAGTGCATAACAAGGTTTTCCCATTCAATGTCTTCTAAATTTAGCACAGGAGACTTCACCAGAAATTCGTTTATAGACTTGCCATCAAAGTGTGATTTCCTCAGGTAACACCAATACTGCTGCAGTGCTTCCTTGAAAAGCGCAAGCAAGCTTTGCTCATCATGACTATTCAGATTGATCCGCGCCTACTTACAACAATGTAATGTAAATCATTGATGTGTTCAATCAGCAGAAAACAGGAAAATAATCACCATGAATAATAGCACTTACACGTAAGTGGGATAGGAAGATGTGAAAATGGTGTTTGTCTTCACTATAATCTTCCAATGATGGGAATATATGCACGTGGTCCCTAACAACATTGAAAGCATTGTCTTTTAAACTAGGAATAACTGGAATGGGGTTCCAATCTACAGGAATTGGTCGTCTCTGCAGTTGGGATATGTCTTCGGCCGGTGGACTTGCTGTACTTTTTGCTAGAGTGGGATTTTTCTGTGGTACGGCTGGTGCTATGGCAACTGAAATCGGCATACCTTTTGCTGGATTGCAGGTCCTGTGTGGTGGGGGTTAGTGGTGTGGCCAGTGAAGTATGGGTACAGTCTGCTGGAGTCGGTCCTACGTTTTGTGTCATTTGTTGTACAGCCAATATAAGTGGGGTGATGTCTGATTTCTCCGGCACAGCCATGTTTTTCAAGGACTTTGCTGGTGCTCCTTCCGGTTGGGTAATCACCCTCTTCCTTTTTGATGTCTGATGCACAAGAACAACATTTGAGTGGAAAAACATGGTATGATGACAGATGGAATATGTATTGATAATGGATGGGCATGGCATCTCGACATATATGATGAGTAAACTAAGAAGATGGCGGTGCAACAAAGTAGAAGAAATGCAAGAAAACATATGCAAGATACGCGCAATCAATAAAACCTTGCCAAATTAGAGCCCGCACCTTGATGGGTGAACATGACAGGCCATCAACCTTTGACTCCTCGAGGTTAGAATAGTCATTAGGATCATATTCTGAACAAGAATCTACAGGTGGGGAGCGTATGAGTTTCATTTCATCCAGAATGGCACTCAATGCCTTGGTGCCAATTTTGTAAGTCATTGCAGTGTTCCACAATATTCTTCTGATGCACGGATTCTGATATTCACTGTAATTACGTATAATATCTGAGAACCGTGAAAACATAAATAGTTGTGAGATTATCTTTGTAATGTAGATGATATTCTAATACAGGGGTGCCCCTGTAAACACTTGTGTGCTATCACTGGATTCTGATGAGAGAGCTCATGTGTGCTGTAATATGGTGCGTGCATTTATATAATCTGGCACAAGTACACAATAAAATATGCCCGGAAGTAAGGATAGTTGGCAGATGATAGGTTCAAAATATATTGTATAGAGAGTTTATTGCCAAACAATGATAACAAGAGCACACAACAACTAGGCAGATCATAGTGTACATAAAAGGGGTACACCATAACCACGATATATAAATCGGGATAGTGGAACTAGCTTGAAAATACGGTGTTGTATTGCCGCTAGTAATTGAAAGCCTATCGATCAAGTATATGCCAGCTCTATGAGCTGTTGATTGCAGATGTCCCTGCTCCCCTTCCTGACAAGGAACATACTTTACGTACTAAATACAGAATAACAAAACAGGAACATGATAAAGAACAGAAGAGGAAGCATATTCTTGAGGTTCCGCTTAATTACATACAATGTTGGTTGCCCACTCATGATGAATCACAGTGCCTAAAGAAATGCAATTCCATGTTGTCTCTCTATATGTGGCAATTTTGAACAAGAGTCATTAGGATCATATTCTGAACAAGAGTCAACAGGTGGGGAGTGTATGAGTTTCATTGCATCCAGAATAGCGCTCAATGCCTTGGTGCCAATTTTGTAAGTCATTGCGATGTTTAGCTTCAAGAGTGGGCTGTTGCTAGTGCAACACAAAGCAGCTACACAGATCATAGTGTAGATATAACGGGAAAACCATAAGCATCAGAGTAAAATCGGCAAAGTGGAACTTGCTGGAATATATGTGCTAGTATTGCTGGTACGGCTAGAAAGGCTTCGGATTCCAGCTCTCTTCAACTGAAGGTGCGGTACTGTTAATATCAGTGTAACTCTCAAAGGCGACACAACTCCCTGCAATTCCTTGCTATTCTTATAGGATTCAAGTGGGCAGGCCACTACAAATCCTATTCCCATGTTTACAAAATCCTACGAATCAAAGAGGCCCGAATAGTTCAAAGTGTCCATACCAACCCACTGTATAGACCTCTACACTGCAAATGTCCCTGCTCATCTTCACTACAAGGAACATATTGTACTACTATCATACTCCCTCCGCTCCAAAATATAAGTCTTGGTAGAGATTTCCACTATGGATCACATACAGATGTATCCAGATACATTTTAGAGTGTACATTCACTCATTTTGCTCCATATGTAGTCCATGGTGGAATCTATACAAAGACTTGTATTTAGGAATGGAGAGAGTACTTATTAAAGAAGAACGGAAGAGGAACATGCTAAAGAAGAGCAAGCAGATTTTGGATAATAAAATGGTCGTTGCGCAGTGCCCACACATGATGAACCAGAGCGCATTAAGAAAGCAACTCCCTGTCGTCTCTCTATATGTGGTGCACGTGCTTTTCCGAAAGTAAAGTAGGAACATTAGCTGACCAATTAAATGTTATCTGTTTTAGTAATATCAACATCATATCAGATTCGTACTTGAGCAACAAGTTTGGAATTATGAGTGGCACGTTGTTTAGCTTGATGGATTCAGGAGCAATGCTAAGTAGGTACGATGATGGTACTGAATATAAAGGCATGTCTACATGCAAGTCGCGTGACTTTTGTCATTTGGGTCAGTCGACCATTTCAGGCGGTTGGATGAAGATTCTACGTCTCCTAGCCCTTCTTCTTCCTCGTCTCTGATTCTTCCCATACAGAACACCGCACGGGCCGCCGGCCGGACCATCGGCCCCCACCGCCTGTGTTCCTCCGCCACCCCCACCCCCACCCCTCCCCCCACCCGCGTCGAGTTTTCTTCGTTCGGCGAGGCCCCACCACCGCCCCCC
>LR738712.1:156209518-156227162 GCA_902687465.1 Secale cereale | reverse complement strand
CCCCACCCGAGCCCCTTCGTTTGAACCAGCAAACTCCGGCGAGCTCTGAAAAATCGACTGACCCAATTTTGAAATTTAGTCTAGTGTGATTTAACTAGTGTGGAATATAAAAGGGGAAAACCATAAGCATTGGGAGTATAGTGTTGAGCGTGCCATGGCGGATCTGAAGGTGCAAACCGGACAAAGGCAACTTCGCAACCAATGTTTGCTCTCAACTAGCAAATAAGTGATGGACAAGAAATCAGAGTAAAGCAGTGGCGATCTATTTTCTTGCTGCGATAAATAAGTTGAGCATATACGAAAGAGTACCGCCTCTGGTGCGGCGCCGTGTATGCATCTGCTGAGAATTTAGCGATGTTGTAGTAGCGATGGCTGTCGGCGGCGTGGAAGCAGATCTAGGAGGGTAGACGGTGGCGGCAGGGCGCGGTGGACGAGACGGTCGTAGGAGCGGCGCCGGCAAGGTGGACGATGGTGGGGATGAAGCGAGAGGACGGGATGCAAGGATCCCGGTAAGAAGCAGTTGATGAGAGAGGTCAATCTCTTGTAATGGACGGCGGCGGCGGGGTATCAGCTCCGGCATGGTGGAGGAGGACGGTGGTGGATGGGGTGGCGGACGGAGGAGGCTGGGGTGGAGAGGGTGTTTTGGCGCCCACGGAGTACGAATGGGGAAATGGAGGTGGAGAGGAAGGGGGGAACCATGTCTGCAGAGCGCGCTTGTCTCAAATGCGAGGAAATTTACAAACTTAGCCCCCGTTTCAAATTTCCTATATCGTAGCAATATTAGTCGGTTGGGATAGGACGGTAGTCTCTCATACACCGAATATTTGCCGACGAGAGTTTGTTTTTTGCACCCACCGTGTATGAATCGGGGAGGGAGTCGATTTCGGTCGAGGACACACTGTGTTTTGGCGCCCACCGTGTATGAATCTGGGTGAGAGGCGGTTATGTCACGTTTGAGTGAAATTACAAAGCTACCCCTATCGAAACCTATAGAAATCGAGCAGATAGGCTTTGCGTGGCAGGGATAGGCACTAGTAATTTCCATCTCGCGGATTTTGCTTTCGGGCGGTAACTGTGACTTTCCCTTCTTCGTTCAAATTTTGCAGAATGCACGTTTACCGTGACAACTCAATTCGAAGCCCGTTTGTATTCTATTTTTTTCGGGTGGGATCCATTTTCGATTGGAATAAAATTCTATATACATCATTTTTTATATATACTTTCAAAATCACAACAAAGATTTCTGGTCCTTTATATGTATAATATGCTTTATAAATACAATGATCTCAAAATCATAAGGTTGAAATCAAAAAATTAAACCAAATTATGTTCTAATAAAATGTATGGATCAGTAATATCTACATATAAATAAAATAGATGCGTGTGAATTTATATGAGTATGCATGTTTGATAGATCAATTTTGGTTCGAGTATGGATTACATGTATCATCATCTCGAATTCAAATATTTGAATCCCTTTTATGTTCACTCCTTTCATGCCCATCTCTCTTGCATGCATGCTCCTTCATGTTGTTATCACTCTCTTTTCTCCAGCTCACCCGCACGCTCACTTCATGTTTCTCCTATCCTCGCATACATGGTTTCTCGACGTCTCCCTTGAGAAGTGACACACTCTCCCTATCATTATACATTACACGGTTTTCATTATCTTTCATATCTCTATCGTTTTCTCGTATCACTAGGTACATAAGCTTTCTTTTGCATCGTCACACACACAGTCTCAAGTCGTCTTTCACTTTGTCTTTCTCTCTATGGGATTCTCTCACACACCCTATATGTCTCTAGATATGAATCATACCACTAAAATTAATCTCTCTCACTCTCCTGTAGACACAACATTTGTTGCGGTCTCCTTTTCGGCTCCATCCCAGACTGACATTATTCATTTGTTTACCGATCAGACAAACTCCCCCTATCTCTCTCACACACACACAACTCCTGCTTCCACTCCCCTTCCCGGCTACCGTCTCTCACACACACACACAAAACTCTCGCTTTCACACCCCGACTCGTTTTTCTCTCACAAACATTTATTGACTAACCACTAGATAGGTTTATACACCCGCACACTCGTGCTTCTACTATCGCATACATGTCTCTCTCCTGCTCCTTGTATCTATGTAGATGTTTCTTCCCTTCTTGATACACGCCCTCTCGATCGTGCACACACACACTATCGCCTCATTTTAAGCTGATACCTCTCGCACACACACTCTTTGTGTATTTGTCGCACATGCACTCCGTCCTCCTCCTCTCTCCCTCTCTCTCACACATGGGCTTTTTGCAACAACTAGCAAGATGGACATCCGTTGCACGAAACATCAAGATGCATTTGTATGAGTAGTTTATCTTGTAGGAGAAAAGGATGAACAAGGGAAAGCCTTATTTGCAAGTGTGGAGAGGGGTGTGGGTATCTTTTTGCAAAATTGCCATAGTTTTCTTCTTATCCGTCAGATATAGATGGGACGGCCTATATTGCAGGATGGCAGGCACGCGATCATCATCGACTATGCTTTTTATAAGGGTAGGGATAAAAATACAGAGTTGGTGATGATGGTGGGCCTGCCATCCTGCAATATAGGCCGTCAGATTTATATCTGACGGATAGGAACGAAACTATGGCAATTTACCCGCACTCCTCTCCATATTTGTAGATATGGTCTTCCCTCGTTCATCCTTTTCTCCCACAAGATCTTGATGTTCCGTGCAACGCACGGGCATCTTGCTAGTAAGAGTAGAAATTAGACATATACCACTTCTCGAATCTTGAAACCAACAACATTCCTCCCTTATCTCATCAAAACCACCAAAGGAATATATTTTGAGTGAAACATAACAATTTTTAGTGATATACGTATTTCAAAACTCGACTTTTTTCTATCAAATCGGTGAATATGTATTAGTCTACTCAGATTGTGTGGCAACGCATTGGCACATTGCTAGTCTCTACTACTATAGTACATAAATTTTTGAATACAGTTTATCTATCCGCCAAGACTGGGGAGCAATTAGTGGCCATTTGATTTGTTCCACACAGTACCCAACTCAAGTGATCTAACGGCTCACGTTTCTTGGATTCGCTCTGTACGGCTGATACGTCCAAAACGTATCTATAATTTCTGCTTGCTCCATGCTTCTTTTGTGTGATATTGCTATGATATTGATGCACTTCCATACACTTTTGATCATATTTGGACTAACCTATTAACTCAGTGCACCACAGTGCCAGTTCCTGTTTTCTGCTATTTTTCTATTTCTGGTTTCCCCGATATTAAAAGTGCTCCAAAAATTCCAGGAAAAATATAGGAAAAATCAGCGTACAGGAAGCTTCGCGAAGAACCAAAGATGGGCCAGAGGGGAGCCATGGGAGGCCCAGGCGGCCACCTGGCGCGGCCCCACCCTGGTCGCGCCAGGGGGGCGCCTGGGGCCCCTGCTCCGCCTCTGGCTGCCCCCATTCGCATATATATCCCTCTCGTCCCGAAACCCTCGAGGACAGAACCCTTTTTCGCGATCTCGCCTTTGTTCCGCCGCCGCAGCGCTTCCAAGATCGGGAGCATCAGGAGAACTCTTCCCGGCACCCTGCCGGAGGGGAGAACCACCACCGGGAGCTTCTCCACCACCATGGACGCTTCTCGGATGAGTCGTGAGTAGTCCACCTTGGACCATGGGTCCATGATCAGTAGCTATGCGATGTTCTCCTCCCCTCTTTGCTCTTCATGGTTTAGACCTCATGAGCTTCCCTACATGATCGAGGCACATATGTAATCTTTCTGCTGTTGCTTTGCTGAGTTTGCTAGGATCTGATGGATTATGAGACTATGTTCAGATTGTGTTTGAGTAATATATTTGATTCACCTCTTTTATATCTTTGTTCTTGAGTAATTCTTGCATGTTCTCAGTTGCTGTTTATTGCTTTGGCCAAGTAGTAGGTAGTAACTCCAAGAGGGAGCGTTATGCTTGATTGTGGGTTCATGCCCCCTGATGACTAGCTTGAGTGACAGAAACATGAGTCTAGGGGATGTGTTGTTGCCACAAGGGAGAAAACAACGGTGCTTGTACTTGCGGGTGCAAGGATTATTTACTTTACGCAAAGTTCTTTTAATGCAGTTGTCTGTTACTTTGAGTTTACACTTTGGGTGGGATTCGCAACTTAATACCAGCGAGATGTTCTGGATAGATATCTCAAGGTGGATGATTAGTAGTAGATGCAGATGGATTTCGGTCTACTTGCCTTGGCGTACCGCCCATGCTTTTGAGCCTCTACCTTTCTTTGCAGCATAGTTAGCATTGGTTTGCGCACATAAACCTGTCAATTGCCCAGATGTAATTTGTTTACCTCGCTTTGCTGTTTTATCGTCTTTTGGGAGAGAGACATCACTAGTGAACATCATGGGACCCCGGTCCATATTACCACCGCTGATCACACCTTCTATTTACTTCCTGTTTTTATTTCCTAGTTGCAGTCATAGCTATCATTATTATCTCTTGTGTTTGATCCTTTGTAAACGACAAGGCCGGAGGGATTGACAACCTCTCTGTACTCGTTGGGAGCAAAGTTATCTGTATATGTGTGCAGGTCCCATCAACCACTAAGTTTCTGGCGCCGTTTACACCTACTTGTCGACCCTCGGAGTCTCACGGGATTCGATCCTTGGTATCTTTGCCAAGGGAAATTTGCCGCTACGCTACATCTCAACCTTCCACTTGGGGTAACCAACGAGGGGCGAGAAGCCATCAAGCAAGTTTCTGGCGCCGTTGCCGGGGACTCCACTCTTCAAGATAGGGGAGTTGCACGCTATCTTTTATCTTTGGTTTTTAGTCTTGTTAGTTTACCTTTTAGTTTTTGCTTTAGTGTCCTTTATCAAAAATCACAAAAAAATTATTTGCTTTTCTGTTAGTAGTCCTTTCTGTTTAGTCAAGCATGTTAGGACTTGGTACTTTGAGGGAATCAGAAATTCTAGATTTCCATCAAAGGGATGGAGAAAATATGAAGAAGGCATGGGACAGAATTTCTGATGCACATAGGAGAATTATGCCTTGGATACCTATAAAAATTGTGCTTAGAAATTTTTACCATGGTCTTTTAAAATGGTGTAAACACTCTCTTGATATTATAGCTGAAGGAGATTTCCTAGAGTGTGATGAAGCTAGAGCTCTTGAAATTATACATGGTCTATCTAGTTACTTTGTTTATGATCATAGTTTTGATACTGTCATAGATAGACTTGCTACTATTGAGAAGAGAATGGATGCTCTAGACTTGATGAAGGTAGAGAAACTCAAACCCAATAAGAGAGATATTTTGGAAATAGACAATGGTTGGGAGCCTTTTGTTAGGATTAGCATCTCTAATCAAGACTTCCTTGCTTATTGTGATATTGGATCTATGGTTTCTACTATGCCAAAAATTGTTCATGATTCTTTAAAATTTAACATGGACAAATTATCATCCTATCATGAACATGCTAATGGAGATATTTCTGAGATCCAGGGAAGAATAAAAGACGTACCAATTACATTCCTTAAAGGGATTGCAATGGTTGATTTCTTCATCATGAAGCCAAACCAAGGAAATATAGTGCTTGGAAGGGACTTCCTCCGAGCCGTAAAAGTCTTCATCGATATAGGTAAGGGACAAATCCGCCTACGCGGGAAGGCAAAAGGTACGTACCCCTTTCCTAGAAGGAACAAGGATGAACTTGTTGAGGAACCATTTGAAGCAATTTATAACTCCGATTATTATGATGACTTTTGATTCCTCCTTTTTGCATCATGCCTAGCTTAAAGGCATAAAAGAAAGCACTTTTGGGAGGCAGCCCACAACGAATTAGGTTTTATTTTGCTTTTGTTGTGTCTTTATGTTTGTTACTACAGCAGCATCATCATTGTATCTTTTCTTTTCAGCTTTGTGCCAAGTTTAGCCTCCGATTGCAAGAAAGTTCAAAAGTTGTGACGTGCTGTCCAGAAAACAGATTCTGTCCTTGGAAATAAAAATTCAAATAATATCACCAGATCATCTTTTTGATCTGATTTTTTTATAGCGTGCTCTATACAATTGGCTTTCGAGCGTCTGTTCTGAGTTTTTTGATTTGAGTTGCAGAAGTGCCCCAAAAAATTATTTACTACCTGCTGGTCTGTTTTTCACAGATTCTGTCCTGTTTTGCCTTTTCTTCGTTTTGCAAATCTTGAGCTTGCTTTTTCTTTGCAAAAACCTTTTGGCAATCTTGAGAAACAGTAGCTCTTCAAGATTATCTATATTTCCAGTAGGGAAAAAATTTATTTTATTGTGGGTACTAACCTCGCTAATCAGATTATGATGAGTTATGTATGAAAGGAGTTTTCAAGTGTGCGAGGGAAGATGATAAAAGAAGATTCAGGAGGGTCAACCGCTCAAGCTTGGGGATGCCCCCGTGCACCCCCAAAAATATTCAAGAAGACTCAAGCGTCTAAGCTTGGGGATGCCCCCATGCATCCCCTTCTCCATCAACAATTATCAATTCGTCTTTCGTTCCACTATAATTTTATCCCTTCATGCGTTATGTGCTATGCTTGGAGCGTCTTGCTCTTAGTTTCCTTTTTTTAGTTTTCTTTAGCTTTGCTTGCTGTTCATAACAAGTTAGAACCCAACTTTCTTTGTGTGGGAGAGAAACACGCTCCACTTCAACCTAGAACACAACATAGGATTTTCATGCTTATCTTTGCTGTGTGTGTTCTTTGTCTTTCCATAGCTGCTGTCATGTTTAGCTCTTAGTTTTCATGATTTTATTTTTAAAGAGCTTTTGTTTAGTTGGTTGCTGAACTCTCTTGAGTTTTCATGTTTATCTTGTTAAGAGAGTTTGCCTGTTGCACTGATTTATGTGTCTTAACTTAAAGTAGGTAACTGAGGTTGCTATTTAATTTTAGTAGTAACTTGCAATAGTTTTGAGGTATTGCCATGAGTAATGTCTGAACTTTTGGTGTCAAGAGCTTTAGCCTATTAGTGATAGATGTCATATTTTGGGCAATCCGTGTTTATTTTCGAAAACCTACAAAATAGTTGAGAACTTTAGCTACTAGATGGATCACTAATCTTTGGAGGGATCGAATATTAGAGTACACTCACGTACCATGAGTCGAGGATGCGCAAGGATAACCAAACCTCCATACACTCCTCCTCGGGGTACTTGTCTCTTTGTGAACCTCCTAATAAGATTGAGAGTTACCGATAATAAGTGCATGAGTTCTTCGGACTAATGTGAGTATTCGAAAGTTGACACTTCCACCTAGCCATATTTTTCTAGCCTCTTCGGTACCGTGCATTCCCCTTTCTCACCTCGAGAGTTGGCGCATACTTCGTCGGTGCATCCAAATCCTTGGCATGATACGCTCTGTCATCATAAGCCTCATTATATCCTTCCTCAAAACGGCCACCATACCTACCTATCAAGGCATTTCCATAGCCTTTCCGAGATACATTGCCATGCAACATCCATCTTCTCATGACTTGATCTTCATGTCATACATGGTTTTTGCTTGATCGATGAGCCGCATGCTAGTTGGGCCTTGCCCTAATCATTGCTACATGACGCGCTAGTATCATTGCATATCCTGCTACACCGGCAGAGGCATACATTTGCATACATCATGATAGTTTCATTTTCTTTATGTTGAGTACTTTTGTAAAGTGTGAAAGATCTTCTATACTTCTTGTAATATATAGAGTGTTGCCCCTAAAGTGAGGAAAAGATCCCAAAGAGGACAAAATCAAAAGATCCCAAAGGGGACAAATGAGAGTTAAATAGAAAGAGCCATTGAGGCCACAAAAAAATAAAAAAAAGAGAAAAAAGAGAAAGAAATAAAAAGAGAGAAGGGGGCACACTACTATTCCTTTTGAGAGATCCACACTCGTACTTCATCTTATACCTTGTAATCCACAGAGATTATCATTCATAAATATAGCTATGTGGGGACCTTCACACTATAGAACTTGGCTTGTATATTCCAATGATGAGCCTCCTCAAAAGAGCTCTAGCTGTTCTTGAGCGAGCAAGTTGGATGCACCCCCACTAGTTCCATTGGAGAGCTTACCTTAGCTCATATGTGCATCCGTTGCATGGCAATCCCTACTCCTCACATCATATCTATCATTTGGCTTTCTCTTGCCTATGATTGTCCTCATTGATGTGAGCCGTTCACACCTTTTTTGTCTTCCCCCTTCATCATTTTTCTCTCTTTGCCATCCTAAGTGTCAACTTTCTTGCTTACGCTCATCCATTGCATGAGTGCTCAAAATATCGAAAGGGAGTGGTTCATTTTGACTTGTACCTGGCTAGTGGTCTGGGGATGAGTCAAGATAAGATTCCAAAGAAGACCAAGTGTGAAACTTTAGTAGATTAAGTTCTCAACAATACAAAAACTATGTTTTACTCTCTCGTATATCCCTATCCCCTTTCTTGCACGCAAACACCATTTGGAGACATTCGAGTCACGGACAGCGAGAGCTCTTGCACCTTTATGTTCTTATGTTGCTTGTTACAATGCTAATATAGACTCTTGCTTGTTATGACTTGAATTGAATTACATGCCTTGATTGCTTTATTTAAAAAGTTCTTATATGGTTGGTAGCATGTCACCACAGAAATTATGCTTGTTATCATTTACCTACTCGAGGACGAGCAGGAATTAAGCTTGGGGATGTTGATACGTCCAAAACGTATCTATAATTTCTGCTTGCTCCATGCTTCTTATGTGTGATATTGCTATGATATTGATGCCCTTCCATACACTTTTGATCATATTTGGACTAACCTATTAACTCAGTGCACCACAGTGCCAGTTCCTGTTTTCTGCTGTTTTCCTATTTCAGGTTCCCCCATATTAAAAGTGCTCCAAAAATTCCAGGAAAAATATAGGAAAAATCAGCGTACAGGAAGCTTCGCGAAGAACCAAAGATGGGCCAGAGGGGAGCCAGGGGAGGCCCAGGCGGCCACCTGGCGCGGCCCCATCCCTGGCCGCGCCAGGGGGCGCCTGGGGCCCCTGCTCCGACTCTGGCTGCCCCCCTTCGCATATATATCCCTCTTGTCTCGAAACCCTCGAGGACAAAACCCTTTTTTGCGATCTCGCCTCTGTTCTGCCGCCGCAGCGCTTCCAAGATCGGGAGCATCAGGAGAACTCTTCCCGGCACCCTGCCGGAGAGGAGAACCACCACCGGGAGCTTCTCCACCACCATGGATGCTTCCTGGATGAGTCGTGAGTAGTCCACCTTGGACCATGGGTCCATGATCAGTAGCTATGTGATGTTCTCCTCCCCTCTTTGCGCTTCATGGTTTAGACCTCGTGAGCTGCCCTACATGATCGAGGCACATATGTAATCTTTCTGCTGTTGCTTTGCTGAGTTTGCTGGGATCTGATGGATTATGAGACTATGTTCAGATTGTGTTTGAGTAATATATTTGATTCACCTCTTTTATATCTTTGTTCTTGAGTAATTCTTGCATGTTCTCCGTTGCTGTTTATTGCTTTGGCCAAGTAGTAGGTAGTAACTCCAAGAGGGAGCGTTATGCTTGATTGTGGGTTCATGCCCCCTGATGACTAGCTTGAGTGACAGAAACATGAGTCTAGGGGATGTGATGTTGCCACAAGGGAGAAAACAACGGTGCTTGTACTTGCGGGTGCAACGATTGTTTACTTTATGCAAAGTTCTTTTAATGCAGTTGTCTGTTGCTTTGAGTTTACACTTTGGGTGGGATTCGCAACTTAATACCAGCGAGATGTTCTGGATAGATATCTCAAGGTGGATGATTAGTAGTAGATGCAGATGGATTTCGGTCTACTTGCCTTGGCGTACCGCCCATGCTTTTGAGCCTCTACCTTTCTTTGCAGCATAGTTAGCATTGGTTTGCGCACATAATCCTGCAATTGCCCAGCTGTAATTTGTTTACCTCGCTTTGTTGTTTTATCGTCTTTTGGGAGAGAGACATCACTAGTGAACATCATGGGACCCCGGTCCATATTACCACCGCTGATCACACCTTCTATTTACTTCCTGTTTTTATTTCCTAGTTGCAGTCATAGCTATCATTATTATCTCTTGTGTTTGATCCTTTGTAAACAACAAGGCCGGAGGGATTGACAATCTCTCTGTACTCGTTGGGAGCAAAGTTATCTGTATCTGTGTGCAGGTCCCGTCAACCGCTAAGTTTCTGGCGCCGTTGACACCTACTTGTCGACCCTCGGAGTCTCACGGGATTCGATCCTTGGTATCTTTGCCAAGGAAAATTTGCCGCTACGCTACATCTCAACTTTCCACTTGGGGTAACCAACGAGGGGCGAGAAGCCATCAACGGCCACCCGCCAAAGTGACTCCAGGAACTTTATTGAACCCTCACGATGCCAAATGCCCACACACGTGCTGGTGCAAAAGTCTACTATTTACCATCTTCTGTGGCTCTGAACTTTAATGCTTAACAATTGATGGTCTGTAATATCTGGCAAACAACAACGACTCACTAAACAACTAATGTTTCACAAATCAAAGTACTCAACGTTTGTATGATTATCCCCCACCTCCGAGAACTTCTAATGCAGGATTTTGATAACCCTTTCTCAAAATGCAACAAATTGAACAATAAAGTTTGTTACATGTTCAATACAATTTTAACAACCATGGGCATAATAAGCCACCTTTTTCAGAAAAAATGAGTGAATAAGATATACGTGCATAGCACGTGCCTTCTACTAGTAGTTATTAGTATAATTTTTTGGACACCAGACAAACGGTGGAGTACATATACGAAGAGAAGAGGCGCACGCACGCAATCGGTCTCTCGCTGTCTCGCACACACGAGTGTTACGTAAAGGCAATGTTAACAAATAGTAAACCCTAAAACCCTAGGTCCACGCTTGCTGCATTCGCGGGTACTGGGTACATGGTGGAGCGCGCCTTCGTAGGAATAGCCAACTCGCATGATAATTTGATCCGTAGGAGTTGATGGTCGGGACCATAGGTGAATGACTTGGAGGCGGTGGCTCGCCAGTTGCCATAGATCGAGTAGCCATGTTTAAAATATCACTTTTTTAGCGGGGTTAAGAGTTCCGATTTTCAATGGCGGGTTATAAGTACTAAGTAGTTTTTAGAACGATTGGTATGGAGCGAAAATGGAATTCATAGTACTACGTACCTCCTTGGCGTATGGTTGTATGGGTTCATGTTGCGAGATGTTAAACCTGGTAGTTCTAGGGCAAATACTATGTTTACATTTAGATGTTGGTTTTCAGTAATGAAAGTCAGAAGGGGGAAACCCTCCTTTGATTAGAAAAAATCTACTACCTCCGTTCTGGTTTACTAGTCCCCATCCTATTTTGGGTGAAAGTTTGTCCACGAATTTTACTTGTAATATGTGAATGGAAAATGAGATTTTGTTATACGCAAACAAAAAAGGACTGGAGGGAGTGATTGCTCTGACACGGACGCGACCTCTCATAGCGCAGGCATTGAACCGGTGCGCCGGCCAAGAGGGCCCCACTCGCTGCAGGCCCTGCTGAACACGCCTCCTCGCCGCATGCAACCGGCTTCAGACTGCCCCGCCTGCCTTCATTGAATCCGCGCATGTGCCGGCAACACGTCCTTCCACAAGCCGGCCGGCATTTTCGAACACAAAATATGACCGAAATATAATTAATTACGCATGGTCTTGACTTGTTGTGCTCGCACTGGTAGCAGGAACTAGAGGTTTTTCTTTATTCATAACTCTCCTCAATTTTTTTGGCTTTGAAGTGAATCATGGTTGTGGACATTATGTATGAATGTGGAGATATCTGTGAACATGAGTTTCATGTGGAAGTTGAACATGGAATGTCGGGCTTGCGCGTGAACTATACCATGTCCAATGCTTCGTCTGTAATTGTTTGGAAAGTAATTGCTCTTATTACATGACCCGAAAAAAAATATTGTGTGCCACATCAGTAGATGCACGGACATCACAACATGCATGCTGACTGGATAAACATTTGAACCTAGCTACTATGAAGGAAATTTTGTGTTGACAACAGTTTTAGATAGCAGGAGACCCCTAGCCTACTCTGCCTCTTCTAGCTTATTTCTGGCTTCTTCCATCTCTTCAATGGCATGGGTGAAGAGAGCATCTGATTGCTCTGTTCGCTTCTTCAGGAACTCAGCTACATTCTCAAGGGCTGCTGCACGCTTTCTTTCAGCCTTTATTAGAGCCACGAGGACACGAACAGCTGACGGCTCCACCTGGCTTGTGTGTAATCCAACATCATCTGGGAATTTACACCTTGTGTCTAATCCAGCATCATTAGGGAACTCGCACCTTGTGTGTAATCCAGCCTCATTCTGGAAGCATGATCTCGAGGTTGACCATACTTCCCTCCTTGTAGGAACTGCATCCTAACATGAAGTTACTTATTTTTTAGATAATTACTCAGAGCAACCCAGATCCAGTTATTAGAAGCCAGATAAACAGAACTGGGGGAAGTGAATTCAAAACGAAAAAAATATAAAAACAGATTACTAGGTGAGAACATCCACTTCCTATATCAAGCTAAAAACGAAAGCATTAGGACGATTAAGACTCTTCTTATGACACATCGAAGAACACGAGGCTTAAGAGAAACAGAAACTACAACATATACATATCGAAGAACACGAGGCTAAACAAAAGTAATTGAAAGGGTGTTACTTGCCACGCTCCTTGAAGATGACCCCAATATCCCGTGTTTGGTCTTCATTGCTCCTTTGCATGTTCGCACTCGTGGTTTTAAAATCTCAACATGGCAAGAAAAATATACTACTAGTAATACTCGCGCATCTTGTGGGAAACATTAGGGCATCTCCAACAGAATCGCAACGCATGGCGCTTTAAAAAAGCGTTTACAGTGCTGAGATCGAGAAGTAGAGATAGAGAGTAGAGGATAGTTCTCAGCATATATAGATAAAAAAATAGATTATTCAACTACTCCTCGTCCGACTCCTCCTCGGTGATGTCCTCCTCCGACGTCTGACTGTAAGCCTGAAGATACCGATCGTCGTCGGATTCCTAGGGTGACGCTGCTCCTAGCCTCATATTGAATTGAGCGTCCGCTTTTCGCCTACGCTTGTCCTCGCGATAGGCGGCTCGCTCTGCCCTCCTCTTATCCCTCTCCGCCCTCCTTTGCTCGTAGAACTCGCGCTCGTTGATGATGTCCTACGGGAAGCGTTGGCGCCACAGCGCCATGGCTTCCTCGTCCATCTCGGCGATGCCGAGACGGTGCAACCGCCTCCGGTGGTCGCGACGATCCTCGTCGATGATAAGCCGTGGCAGAGGCGCGAGCTCCTGTGCCCGCTCCCACGTCGGCACGATGGGGAAGTTCAATGTTCTATGAGGCCACCGGAGGCACCAAGCCGCCGCGTCGTACGCGCGGGCGGCCGCGTGGGCGGTGTCGAAATTGCCGAGGCCGAGGCGCATCCCGCGGAACCGGATCTCGGCGGAGAAGTCGCCGGAGGGGCGCGCGCGGACGCCGCGGTATCCCCAAGTTTCCCAGCGACGCGGCGGCATGGTGGCGCGGCGGCGGCGAGGTGAGAAAGAGCATGGAGAGAGAGGTGGCAAGGCACAGAGCGGTGGCAAGGCATAGAGTGGTGGGAGGGCGTTGGATCTTATAAAGCGCGCCGCGCGCCAAAACTATGGCACGCCCGTCCGCTTTTTCCCGCGCGCGCGCAATCCTTTCCCGAGGTCTCTGCCATCTCTACTCTCTTCTCTACTGTTATATTTATTTTATATTTAATATTTATCTCTACCTCTCTACTTTTTTTTTTTACTTTTTCCCTAATTTTCTTCTAAAAACAGAGTTGGTGATGATGGTGTTCCTGCCATCCTGCAATATAGGCCATCCGATTTATATCCGACGGATAGGAAGGAAACTGTGGCAGTTTTGCCAAAAGATACCCACACCCCTCTCCGCATTTGCAAATAAGGCATTTCTGCGTTCATCATTTTCTCCCACAAGATAAACTACTCATACAAATGCATCATGATACGTGCAACGCATGGGCATCTTGCTACTTCTAAATAACTATCCATCATTTGCCACACTACTGGTTGCAGATGAAATATCTACCCAAGCACAGCGCGATACAGGAGCGACGCACAATTACATGCTGATATTCTGTTGGATAATGGAGGCTATAACCAATTACTTTTACGGGAACAATAGCACCCAGGAATTTGAAGGGTAGGTATGAACAAAATTGGAGCTACACATGTATTGCTAAGTGATTCAACACACACATTACCAATTGATGGGGAGAACGATGATCGCGGCGGCCTCTGTGAGTCATGGTCGGCAACGGGAGTCAGTTCATTGTCCACGACGGTGGTGCTTCTATGCTTGGCGTCGGCTTTCGGGAAGCAGATCCGAGACCGTGGAAGACGGTGCCGGGGATCAGGCTCCGTGTACGACGACGACGGTGGAGCGGCTCCAGTGCGGCGTACGAGGTCGTCGATGAGGCAGATGTGCTGCGGTGGATGAGTGCGCCGATGTAGAAGGGGAGGAGCACGAAGGCTGCGGTGCCGTGGAGAAGTCTATTTTGCGGTGGGGATAGAAAATGGGGAGTATTCAGGTGTACTACTCTGGGTTCCGGGGTGGGGTTGGCTGGGTAGGGTGAACATGAAGTTACGAAAACAGCCCCCTACCAACCGTCATTTGTCGGCCTGTTCCGAAGGCTATGATGGTAACCTCCCACCACTCAAATCAGGGTCGCGGGAGATTTTCCCGCCGACCTCAAAATTTTGTGACACTGAACTCCCCGTGTGGAGTGTTGGGTGATTCGGCTAAGGAACTAGCGAGTAGTATTAGTAAACTCTGCATATTAGGTTTGACCGAAGTCAAACTTCCTAAAGTTTGGCCAAGTTTATAGAAAAATATAAACATTTACCATAACAGATATGTATGATGTGAAAGTACATTCAATAATGAATCTAGTGGTATTTATTTGTTATTGTATATGTTAATATTTTTTGTTATAAACTTTCTGAGAGTTTACAAAAATTGACTTTGACCAATGCTAATAAGCAGACATAAATAAAAACGGAGGGTGTACACATTTTTTTCCAAGTATGTAGTAAATTAATCATTTGTTGAAATTGTGAAATAAATATATTAGGCTATTGACTTCGAATGTAATGGTCTATACAATTCAATAGTTACAATCATTATTGAATTCCAAGATGTATACGAGGTCTATAGTACTCCCCCCGTTTTTATTTACTCTGCATATTAGGTTCGACTGAAGTCAAACTTTGTAAAGTTTGACCAAGTTTATAGAAAAATATATAAACATTTACCATAACAAATCTATATGATGTGAAAGTACATTTAATAATGAATCTAATGGTATTGATTGATTATTGTATATGTTAATATCTTTGTTTATAAACTTTGTCAAAGTTTACAATGCTTGACTTTGACCAAAGCTAATACGCAAACTAAATAAAAACGGAGGGAGTACTTCACAACATCCTCAAACTCGCATAATCCCAGTCAAATGACTATCAAAATGCATTTCATAGTTATTAATTTATAGGATGCAACAAAACCAACAATAACTCTACATCAGCTATTATAAAAGCAACATTTTGAACATATCCCAATGTGTGAATGAAACGTGCAGAGAGAGCTTGCGAAGATGGAGCAGATAGGGCGGGAAAGATTGTATGTATGTGGACGAGAGAGTAGGAGACAAATCTAACGAAACAGAGAGAGTGAGATAACTAGAGAGAGAAAGAGAGAGGAAGAAGTTAGGTCTGTGAGAAAGATGGAGACATGTAATATACGTGAGATGCGTGTGCATCCAGATTCTGTACACGTGGAAGGAAAAGAGACAACATGTTTGATGATAGAGCTAGAAAAACATGGACGAGAGGGGAAGGGTCTTGTGGGTTGAGGGATTGATAAATTTGTGCGTGGGAGAGAGGGATTGGTAATTTTGTGGGAGAGAGAGAGGGTGGGGGAGGAGTCAGTCAGCCGTCATCACATCATCCCGCTTCCAAATTTCCCCGCATTCTCTAGCGCAGTGTGGTCGCCGTCTTCGATCTCCTCGATGCCCTCTTTGAAGATTGAGGTGTTGTGCATGCTGGGGTACAGAGAAGCACAAGCGAGAGTGGTCGCCATATAACCTTGGATCGGGATGAATTGTGTGCTCGGGGGAGGGGGCATGTGTGTGCTGTGTGATGTGTGTGTGTTAGATATTGAGAGAAAACAAACCTAAAGAGAGAAATGTGTGTGTATGTGACGGAAAACTACTTGCCAAACAGGGTATTCACGAAGAGATTGTGCGTGCGAGATACAGAGCAATGTGCGGGCCTTGAGGTGGACAAGGGCCGGGTGAGGGTGTCAAAATGTGCGTGTTGATGCATGTGTACATGCGATCGTGCGAAGGACGGACGAATCGAGAGAGATGGTTGTTGTGTTACAGATGCTCCTCTCTCTCTCTCTCACACACACACACACACACAAGTAAAATGGAAGACCGTTCTCTCATGTATACACAACGTATCGGCATCTGTCTATGTCTCACTCATCCATGATCATTTGCACATTCACACCTCTCTATGTCTCTATCACACGCACACCCTCTCCACATTGCCCTTCTGCCACAACACACATATGGACACATGCACACGTTCTCTCTCAGTCACACACACAAAATCAGTATTAAAAAAACTAGGGCGCACCTAAAACGTCCAAATCCAAAAAAACAGGAACTAGAGCTAAATTCAAATATATGGAAATATTGTAGCGTCAAGAACTTTTCCCGGAAAAAAAAGTTGAGTAATATTCGGGGATTGTTTTCACACACACACAAAAAGGTTCGGTGGATGTCCTTCGAGCGCGACACGGTGACGCCCCGTTTGATCGACCGCGCGGCCGCGGTTCACGCACTTGCATAGGATTCTGTATCGTGGCTGTGGTAACTAATAAAAGCGTTGCCTAAGTCTAATGTTTACGTGTACTAGTACGGTTTTCTTTTAAGTTTGACCAACCCTATATAAAACTAAACTAAGCTCCCATACGTGCACTCATCAATATGTCGCCGCCGTTGCGCATGCCGGCGTCCACCAGCTCTGGCAAATAATTTCACGCCCATCACCACCATGTCGCCGCCAAGCCGAAGGCTCGCCCACTCATGTCGTCTGCAGTCCCTCCTCGCGATGCCGCCGCGCTGCCAAGCATGCGAGCAGCTAGTGGAGCCGCGTCTATGCACGTAGCGTACGAAGCGGAGGACGAGTGCATGCTCCAGCACGCCGGCGAGGAGGAACTAGCGTGTCATTGTCGTCTCCGCCCGCGCGGAGGAGGCGGGCCTGGTGGCTGTCGCAGCGGAAGCCGGTCGCGCGCGCGTCGAGCCCGCAAACCTGGTGCGGACGGGAAAGCAACCTTCGAGACCTTGAATGCCACTTGGATCCTGCAATCTGAAGGAGCAATTTGGTCAGTCGACTCTTGTGAGCCGTTTGATGCAACATGGATGGCTAGAAGGGCTTCTTCAACCTCCGAAATAGATGCATGGTTCATCTTCTCAGCCCGCCACACGCTTAACCTCCTGCCGCCGCCGCCGCGCCCTCCCCTGAACCGCTTGCCACCTCCATGCTCC
>LR738712.1:156157271-156209475 GCA_902687465.1 Secale cereale | reverse complement strand
TTTAACCCCGGGCACGATCCACTTTTTTCCGGCGAACTGCATTCCACACCCAACACTCATAAGATATATGATGGGCACCCTGCCGTCTTCTTCCTTCACTCCGTCGAACTTCTTTCACAAATCGACTGACCCAAATTATACTACTAATACAAATGTATTAACTACAGTAGGAACACAAAGATACGAGCAGTAGTACCAACTTCAAGAAGAACAGTAGTAAGACATAGTATTATTACTACTGTACGTACTAAAGAGTACAAATAACAAGAAAGAACATAAACATAGTTCCGATGGAGCCTCAGCACAACACACCCTTGAAAATGAACTAAGCAACTAGTTCGCTTGACACTGCAGTAGAACCAGCATGAGCGACGGCACTGCCACCTACTCGGAGTCCGAGTCCACGTCCTCGATTTTGTCCTCGTCCCTCTTCCTCTTCCTCTTCACCGATGCTTCTTTGCTTGAACCGGATACTGGGCTCTGCTTCTTCATCCAACCCTTGTAGATATTTAAACAAAGGTAGGCATCCATTGATGCATACCTGATGTGATATTCATCTAATGTCTTCGACTCCCATGCACGATGAAACTCGTGGTGAGGTTTCTTCAGTTTAGCATACGAACGATCAATCATGGCTGCTGCCAGGGTCAGCATTGAAGGCTGAGAGGAGGACACCAGGCTCTCCTTCTGGAGATCGAAGGACTGGCCTACAACGAGGCCTATCCGACCTAGGATTTCCTTGTCATTCCTAAAGTCTACAGTAATGAATTTGACTCGGCCGCCCTTGAGGAACTTCTTAAATTCCTCGCACTCAACGTCGGCATGGCATATGTGGTAGACCAAGCATAAGTCATGCACATAAACCTGTTTCACGGCGGGCTTCTTCTTCTATGCCTCCTTTAGTTTCTTCGCGCTTCCCAGGACTGTGGTATACTCAACATCTAGCCCAGCGACCCACTCATCATTTGAGTTTTCGAACATGCGTTCGAAGCGAGCAAGGCATTCTTTCACCATTGCGGAACGGGCATAGATGACGTCGAACTCATCGCCGGTGATGGTTCTAACCTTGTACTCACCCCGGATCATGGAGATTTGGGAGGCCACGGATTTGGGAGGAGGGCTAGGATTGACGGGACGACTGGGAGCCAACTGTTGTAAGTTAGTGTACTAGTAGAAGACGGGGATGAGAAGGGCGTGCAAATGGCATGGGGTTTCCGGCTTGCCCAGTGGATAAATGGCTGCAAGCCCCCAAAGAGTTCTCGAGAACTATGCGGGACCCACAAGATGTCATGTCTACTGGACCCATATCGTAGGCCTGACGGTATAGCTTCTTCCTGTTCGCACGCCATGCCGGCTTGTGTGTAACTTCAATTAATTTCGTCAACCGTCGCGCCTCCCATGACCTTCGGTCTGTTCGCACACCATGCCGACTTGTTTGCTATTCATGTGTGCACGATACTCCCTCCGTTTCAGCTTGCATACCAAGGAGAGGCCCGTTCAAAAATTTCTGGACAAGTTTGCCCCTGCTTTTGCATGGATTAGAGTACTAGTCGCCTCGAATCCCTCCATGCATGTCACACGTCATCTCTCTCTCCTCCGCTTATGTCTCTGCATGCAAACTAGGAAGTTGCGCCAATTGAGGAGATTAATTGCTAGCGAACCGGAAAGGCAGGGGCAGGGTGGGAAAGGTGCGCTACTCAAGGGGATCGCGCAGAGCACTTGGGAAAAAACGAAAAAAGTTATGCGCAGAGTATAAAGGATCGGATGGAGTACCAGCTAAGATACCACCATTATGGCCAGCCTTAACCATCGCGTGCAATAATTTAGTGCACCTAGTCCGGCATGTGTGGGGCGTGTATGTTTTTAATGACTTGAGACTATACCTAGCCCGACATGCAAGATGAGACTTTATGCACCGTTCCCCATACCCGCAGGAAGCCCGTTCGTCTCCAAATCTTTTCCTCTCCATGTGTGAAAACAATATGCGTGCCAAACTCTCCTTCTCCCTCCGGCGGTCCCACCACTCCACTCGGGACGCTGCCTCAGTTACTTAACTTCAGGTGCATTGGGTCACTGACATATGGGCCCAACAGGGGTCTGGCCCACATGTCAGTGACGCAACTGGACCAGCAGTTAAGTCAGTGCAGCTCATTCCATATCTTACGTAGGTGTGCCATTGCTCGCTATAAATACTGCGCCTCCCACGACATTCGGAAGAATGCTCACATTCATCGCTATCTCCCCCCTCCCTACCACGTTGACCACCATGGCATCGCCCCTCCCAAGCCCTAGGCGCCCCTCGCTGCACCGCGCGGACGGTCATGCGTCACCGTTTCGTTCCTCGACGCCACTAGTCGACGAGGACGCATCGGTGTTCCGCTCCTCGCCGTGACGCGTCGAGGTGGATGCGTCGGCGTTCCGCTCCACGCGGCCACTAGTCGAGGAGGATGTGTCGGTGTTCCGCTCCTCGCCGGGACGCGTCGATGTGGATGCGTCGGTGTTCCCAATCTCGCCAGCATGCGCGTCGGAGGACGCGTCAGCTCCCCGCTATGAGGAGAAAGCCGCGCCGCCCGCCGAGCCCCCCTGCCTTGAGGAGCTTTGGAAAGAAATGGATGTCGCCTTGTGGGATGCTTTGCCTCCAGCAGAGCGCGCCAAAATAGAGGCGGAGAAGAAGGCCGAGGAAGAGAAGCGCGCTGCGGGACAAGCTGCGTGGGAGGCCTATGTCGAGTCCGAGAGAGTCAGGCAATTGGCTCTTTGGCAGAAGGCTCGTGCAAGGGCCGTGAGGGTGGTGGAGGATGCCCGTGCCATAGCCCTGAGTGTAGTCGGGTCCAAGCGCCTCATCTACGCTTGGCGATACATGGACCGGGTGCACGCTTCCAGCCAGGAGGAGTACCTGTTGTCACCGGATCTCCACAATAGTGAGATCGCGCTCGCCCGCCGGCAAGCCGCCAATCAGCACCTCGCGAGTTGCGAGGCTAAGGAAGAGGCGTTGTGTTGGCGCTCTGGGAAACGCCCGCACACCAGGGCACTCGTGGCGCACCGCAAGCGGTCCTGCGAGCGCCGTGGCTTTTAGTAGGAGTGTAATTTTTGTTTCGTAAGGCGATCTCATTTGTTTAGGGAAGCAATTGATAAATCCCGAATGTTCAGAAATTATTAGCATCCTTAATTAAGTATGTAAAAGGGAAAGTTTGGAAACCTTGTGTATTCGTACGCCTTTTGTAAGTACGTGCATATAGCACAATCTTTACTATATACTATCGCACTACACGTGTCTCTCTATATATGCTTACAGACTGTGCTACTCCCTCGGTCCAGGCCAATAAGTCATCTTTGGTTGTGCACCATGACCAAGAAAGAGGGAAGACTTATACACCTAGGCGGAGGGAGTACTACTATTACTTATGTACGTGCAAATGCACGTTTTAACACTACGATGCGGTTTTTGTAAAAGTAGAAAAACAGCACTAGTCAAGCTTGTGAAACGATTCAATGCAAAACAAATGCAAAAATGCTCGTTTGATTGTTTACTTTTAGCTTCCTTCTCTGTGGTTATTTATCTGTCATACTTTGTATGGAGTATCTCACTAATCGGAAAGGCATGCAAATTCCCAAACCGCTTCCTACACCCTGTATCAATTTTTTTGCCTAACAAGTTGTGCCGTGCAATTGGAATTCCAACTTGAGCACTACTCCCTCCGTCTAGGTGTGTAAGTCACTTTACGAAAATCAGATATTCCCAAAACACTTAGGCACAATGTATCAAATTCCGTCCTCGTTCCCCTCACTGCCTCGTTCATTAGAGAGAAATTTTTTTGGCTGAACCACGCGGGGGAGGAAGTTAATGCTGGAGAGAATGAGCGACCTATGCATGTAGAGAAGGAACATGTTGATTAGGGGAGGGATTGACCCCAGTTTGCATGCACGTCAATGGGCGTGCATGGGTTGGCTGAAATGGCAGCCCTATTAATTAGGGATTCATTGCTAATCTCCGTTTGGTTTAGGAGGAAAAAAGTGGCGCGGTGATTGGATGAATTTTCGGTCTGATTCTTGGGCATCTTCCAATCTGCAGCTACCTAGGTCGCGCTGCTCCATCTTAGGTGACTTACACACCAAGACAGAGGGAGTACTACTAGTAGGAGTACCAGGGGCCAGTTCTTTTAGGCTTCTAGATTAGTAATCCCATAACTACTATTAACTCCGTCCTGGTTTATTGGTCCCCATTGTAATATGTGTCAAATTTTGATCATTAATTTAACTAATGAAATGTTAGTGCATGCCACATGCACTAACATTTTATCAGTTAAATCTTTGGTCAAAATTTAGCAAAAATTACAATGGTGAGGAATAAACCAGGACGGAGGTACTACTAGTAGTACTAGTTTAGAAGCCCAAATAAATGAGTGAGGCGCCTTAATGTTACTCTCCACTATGACTAGTCTTATGGGAAAAGCTGGGGAAGCCGCCAAAAGAACTGGCCCTAGGAGTAATAGCTAGGGATACTAGGAGTTGTAGCTAGGGATCGAGTGTGCGAGATGAACCAGAGAAAGTAAATGCAGAGAGATGAAATGCAAAAAAGACGGAGGGATGTGATGGTTGCTTGTCCGTTTATTTTACAAGGCCACTTATTACTGGGAGTGGTTGGGTTTTGTGATATGACGGCTTTACTGCCGCGCCACGAGCGGTGTGAGACTCCCGTGCAGCGTCGCCCTCTACACTAGTACTACTACATCGGTCATGGTTTATCCCCCATTGAATTTGACTGAAGATTTAACTGACAAAATGTTAGTGCATGTCAAGAAAAACAATATCGTTGGATTCGTATTTGAACATAGTTTTCAATGATATAATTTTAGGTGACATGCATCATCATTTATCGTACTATATATAATGTTACTTCAATTTTTGGTCGACTAATCTATAGTAAGGTGCCCGTGCGTTGCACGGAAGAGTGAAATGCATTGATCGGGGAGTTGTTTATTTTCACAAAGGATGTGGGGGTCATCTCATGTGTAACGGGTATCGATAGGTTTGTTCAGATATTATTTCATCTCTAGAGCTCACAAACGTCCCGGTGAAATAGATAAAAAAGTATCTTTTGCAAACAAAAGTGTTCAACTGTTCAACCTGCATCCAAAACTTGTGAAGAAATAACTCTTATTGTGCATTGCAGGAAATGATCTTCAAGAATTAGTTTTTGAGTATCCATTGTTATACATGTTGGCTACAGATGACATGGCACTTTCTTATATTCAACAGTTGGCTATACTATTTAAGTATTAACCATGCCCTTATACACCTAGACGGAGGGATTAAATCAGGATGACTTGAAGGGGGCAGAGGATATGTAAGAAATGGTTGATCATAAGTCTTCAACCAGTACTGTAGTAAAAATTCATACATGGAAGATTCTAGACTAAACCATAAATGGATACACTTTTATTCATGCGCGATACTCCAATAGAGCAAGATCATGCATGGAAGTCTCCACATGCTTAGACAGCGATTACATTGAGCGAAGACTAATGATCAACATTTAACTTGATAATGCAGATGTCCAGGTGAACCTCCTTGGAGTCCCCGTGCACATTGTTGGGGGTCAAATAAAACCGTGCGTCTTCCATGTCCACATCGGCGGGAAGGTCCCAGCTCGGCAGTGTCCAAGTCAGCTTGACGTAGCCAGTGTCACCGCCCACGTACCTCCGAGGGGTAGTAATAGTGAGCACGCACCCATACATCGGCCTCGTGTCAGAGTCAGCGTTAGTGGCGTCGCCCCTGACGCACACTGCAGAGATGTGGCAGCGGCCTGCACGGGCCTCGCCGGTGCCCACGATCAAGAGGAAGACGTTGCCGTCCTCCTCCGAGACTAGCAGGCAGCGCTGATCATCCAGCGACTCCAGCACGGTGAACGAGTAGCACGTCTCGTACTTGATGTTCTTCGCCAAGGGCCAGTAGTGATCTGTGAATTATAAAGACTTCAGGCTAATTGCGTTCTTCAACCACGGTCTCGCCTATCTGACAGGTCACTACGTTAAGTGGATAAATCTGCACGTCCATCGCAAGATCATACATCCTCCATGGTTCTCTGATGCCATTGAACACAAGGGCTTCATTTACGCTGTCGACTCCTTCTATGGATGGACGTATTGCTGGCCTACTATAGTCATCACTACAAACGGCTGTTACAGGAGTATGTTACTTTCCTATGATATCATGATGGCTTGCTTATATTACTGTCAACATTTACTGAAAAAATATTCATGCTCATAACATGTTGTTCTTAAGAGTGACTACATTAAGAGCGCTTTTTTATTTGACTCCAACTTTTTTAGGGTTATTTGACTCCAACTTGATATGATGTTGTAGGCCGCCTGGTATCCCTACCCTTCCTAATCCCAAAACCTTTCAAAGAAAAGCGGCATGGCAGTTGCAGGTGGTTCCTAGCTCGATCAGACGACAACGAACGATCATTTGTTCGCACGTACCGGACATGTTGTTTCGCGGAATACAATCACAGTCACTGCAAGGTCTTTGAGCAGGATCCCAGCTTCTCTGGGCCTTCAGGAATTTTTGACCGGAGGTTGGTAAGTAGCCTTGGTACATGCTCTCTGTTTGTTGGACTGAATTATCCGATTAACCAGGAGATAACCAACGACAAGGGTCATGGTGGCAGCATGCTTTCGTTCATCAGGCAAAACTGTGCGTACACAGCGTATCATGCGTCTCTGCATGCACCATACCCTGATTTGTGCCGCCACGCTCTGCAGCCCAAAGTAGGAGAGAGGCTCGCAAGTATCAGACTTCGACCTGCTGGCTAGAGTTTCCCCCGTCAGGCACCCATCTGGTTCAAGCCGTCAGCCCATCTCCACATCTAAATAAATAGTAATGTCTAACTGAGCCAGTTAGTTAGATGCGTACACGTGTGTAGTAGGATCTTTATTTAGTTTGATGCATACACTTGTTCTTTTTTGGTAGCCCTTTTATAATGATGGCTGATGATTGGTTTGGAAGAGAGAGCTGCGTCTTCATTCTTTTGGCCTGCTTACTGCTTCTGTTGCACCCCTAGCCCTGGTTGTTGTTGCTGCTGTTTTCAATGTACAATCAGTAGTATATTTCATCGGTTGGTTGAATAAATGTGTTGTTAGAACGACAAACACAATGTTTTGGAAGTCGTTGCACGGTTCGATCCTTTAGTGCCCCGTACCGTACGTAGCGCATACTATTTTTCGTACGGAACACATTTTCCACTTGTTGATAACATGCAACCCACTGATGGAGGCCCAATAGAGAAGCCCATAATTAACTGGAAGGGAGACTCTCACATGAATCCGGCCCAGGTACATGCTCATGGTCCCCTAAACATAAATAAGTAATTCAGAGGAGCAAGCTATAAACTAGGTTGTGCGGTCTCTGTGGCCCGTCTAACAACATGACCAGCCCAGCAGTTTTTTCTTTGGGAAAATAGGTACCCCAATATTTATTTTTGAAGAATACCCAAGCTAGGCCTATTTGTTTTCTCCGACTTACTGGGCTGCAAATCTTTCAAGACGAGGAGGGATGCATTCCGGCCTGGCCAAAGAGTATGGTCAGTGTCTGTTAAAATTAATATCAAAAGGGGTTGAAAATTCCAAAAAAAATAGCAAATGGGATATTAGTTTCTTTTTTTGTTTTTGTTCTTCATTGATATCTTATACGCATTTCATCGGATTTAACATGACATAGTACTAATTTATTTTTAAATTTGTTTTACTATGGCTACTAATTTTTGGATTAAGAATATTTTGTTCCCCAGCAAAAAATTGTGAATTTTCAAAATTTCCCACATATTTAGTTATTTTTTTAACCCTGGCACTGACCAGAAAATGGGCAGCAATTCTAAAAATGGAAAACAGGCTGCAATAATTTCCATATGAATTAGAAAATGAGTAAACAATATAAAAATAATAGCAAATGGGATGTACACGTCACAAATTTTGAGGCTGACTTGTTTACGCAAGGCTTTGTCAGTCAACACACTATTCTAGCAGTAGTGACTATTGGATCTCCATCCAACGGCCGACGTGCTTCTTCAATCTCTAATCTTCCTGCTCCAGCCGCCTAAACTAGCAACGGCAGGACTGTCTGCTCCCTCCTCTTGTGGCCCGCTGTGATGCCGCACCGGCTTCCCCGGCCCACCCTACTCCCTCCGCCGGCCTGGCCGCACGCAATCAACTGCCTCCTTATTACGAGTAAAAAATGATTCCTCCCACTGACATCTGGGGCGCACTGGTTGGGAGGCTGACCTGTGGGCCTACTAAGTTGACGCGTACGCAGGGCTTGTCAACTTAGTCAACAAACGATTCTAGCAGTAGTAACCGTTGGATTTGAATCGAACGGTCCTGTTGCTTCTTCAATCATTGCTCTTCTTGCACCAGCCGCCCAAACCAGTGCCGACGAGACCACCTGCTCCTGCCTCCAGTGGCCGGCTGTGCTACCGTTGAGGTCTCATCGCCCCCTACTACTCCCACCGCTAGCCAGGCCCTGCGGCGACGGCAGCCTCACACCGCTGCTGAACCAGTGAACCCTCGTACTACTCTCCACGTGGGCATCCACTGCCACGTCTTCCTCGTCTCCGCGGCTTGCCCTTCCTAGGCCTCGCCGTCGTCCACCGCGGCGTAGTCAATGTGGTCAACGACTGACTTCCATCGAAAGAGTATTGTACGTGGAGAGGCTGACAGCTGGGTCCACGGCCACAACCCAGTTTTTTTGTGATTTGCCAAGTAAGTCGCTTTGACAGGCCTGTTGGGCTGCAAATATTTCAAGACGAGGAGAGCTTTCATTCGACTAGCGGAGAAAATGGCCTATCAGTAATGAGAAATGGGTTGTACATTTTTAAAACACATCAAACCGGCAATTAGTTTCAAATTTCTTTTTTTTCATTTCGAGATTTTAAATTGCATTGATTTTTATGCGTGGACAATTTGTTAGATTTTATATTGATATATATTTATTTTTACAATTAGTTTGAACGTGACTCAAAATTTTGGGATTAAAAATAGTTCGGACCGCACCAAAATATGCAAATTTTCGTATAATTTTTTAACCGTGGCCACAATATGGGCTGTAATGCTAACAAAAAGAATATGGGCTCCAAAAAAACCTTAAGAATTAGCAAATGGGATGTATGATGTTTTCCACATATTTGAGGCTTTCCTAAAAAAAGGTTGACGCACAAGCAGTTAACGTTGGATGTCCATCCAACGGCCGTCGTGCTTCTTCAATCTGTGCTCTTCCTCCTCTAGCCGCTCAAACAAGCGTCGGCGGGACTGCATGCTCGCTCCTCCCCGCGGCCGGCTGTGCTGCCGCGCAGGCCTCACCGCCCCACCGTATTCCATTTCTGGCCTAGCCATCGCTCTACTCACCCACGCGGCCACACTTGCTGTTATTCTCCGGCGACGGCAGACGAACCAGTAAACCCTCGTACAGTCATACTCCCCTCCGCGTGGGAAACAACTGTCGAGTCTTCCCTGCCTCCGTGTCGTTCCCTTCCTAGGCCTCATCATCGTCCACCGCCCTGGTGCTCTCGGCGTGGCGTGGTCAATCTGGTCAATGACCGACTTCCATCGGAAGAGTACTGTACATGGAGAGGCTGAGAGTTGGGTCCACAGCAGCCGCAAGGAAGAGCCTCCTTATGACGCGGAAAATAATTATACCTCCACCTGACAGCGGGGACCCACCGGATGGGCCACCGTATTTGGCGAAAAAACATTTTCCCCCTGGCTGCTGGGACCCACCAGACGGGCCACCGTATTTCAGGAAAAAAATGTTCCCCCCGATGTCAATTCGGACCCACCGGAAGTGCCTCCTTATTACGCACAAAAAATGAATACTCCCCCTGCTAGCTGGGACCTAGTACAGTGGGAGGCTAACTTGTGGGCCTACTAAGTTAACGAGGACGGAGGGCTTTGTCAACTTAGTCAATATGCACGATTCTAGCTCCATTGACCATACGATGTCCATCCAACGGCCGTAGTGCTTCTTCAACCTCTGGGCTTTGTCAACTTAGTCAATATGCACGATTATAGCTCCATTGACCATACGATGTCCATCCAACGGCCGTAGTGCTTCTTCAACCTCTGGTCTTCTTGCTCTAGCCGCCCAAACCAGCGCCGGTCGTGCCTCGTACTCCTGCCTCCCGTGGTCGGTTGCGATGCCGCGGATGCCTCGCCGCCCCTACTATTCCCACCACTGGCCAGGCCCTGCGGCGACGGCAGCCTCACACCACAGCCGAACCAGTGAACCCTCGTACTCCTCTCCGCGCGGGTTCCACTGCCATGTCTTCCCCGGCTCAGCGTCGTCCCCTTCCTAGGCCTCGCCGTCGTTCACCGCCCTGGTGCTCTCGGCGCGGCGTGGTCAACGTGGTCAAGGATCGACTTCCATCGGAAGAGTACTGTACGTGGAGAGGCTGACAGCTGGGTCCACGGCAGCCGCAAGGAAGTGCCTCCTTATTTCGCGGAAAATAATTATTCCTCCACCTGACAGCAGGGACCCACCGGACGGGCCACTGTATTTGGCGAAAAAAACGTTTCCCCCCCTAACTACTGGGACCCACCGGACAGGCTACCGTATTGCGCGAAAAAACGTTCCCCCCGCTGTCAGCTTGGTCCCACCGGAAGTGTCTCATTATGCACACAAAAATGAATACTCCCCCTGCTGGTTAGGACCCACCTTGGTGGGAGGCTGACTTGTGGGCCTACTAAGTTGACACGGACGGTGTGCTTTGTCAACTTAGTCAATATGAACGATTCTGGCTCTAGTGACCGTACGATGTCCATCCAACGGCCATAGTTCTTCTTCAACCTCTGGACTTGTTGCTCCAGTCGCCCAAAGCAGCGCCGATCGTGCCGCATGCTCCTGCCTCCCGTGGCCGGCTGTGCTGCCGCGGAGGCCTCACCGCCCCCTACTATTCCCACCGCTGGCCAGGCCATCCCTCTAGTCACCCACACTCCATGTTATTCTACGACGACGGCAGCCTCACACCGCAGAAACCAGTGAACCCTCGTACTCCTCTATGCGTGGGCATCCACTGCCGCGTCTTCCCCGTCTCCGCGTCGCCCCCTTCCTAGGCCTCGTCGTTGTCCACCGCCCTGGTGCTCTCGACGCGGCGTGGTCAACATGGTCAAGGAACGGCTTCATCGGACGTGGAATGTATGTGGAGAGGCTGGCAGCTGGGTCCATGGCCGGAGCAAGGAAGTGCCTCCTTATTACGCGCAAAATAATTATTCCTCCACCTGATAGCGGGGACCCACCGGACGGGCCACCGTATTTCGCGAAAAAAACATTTCCCAATGATTGCTGGGACCCACCAGCTACATCTTCGCACGCAAGGAAGTGCGTCCGGGCAAAAGAAATTCGCCCCCCTGACTGCTGGGACCCACCAGCTACATCTTCGCACGCAAGGAAGTGCGTCTGAAAAAAAAACGATTCACCCCCTGACTGCTAGGACCCACCAGCTACATCTTCGCACGCAAGGAAGTGCCTGACAGTCGGGGCCCACCTGGTCGAAGCGTACGTAGCGTTGTCATTCTGGTCGCGAACGTGTACGTACATACTGGTCGATGTAGAGGCGCACACGTGTCGTAGTAGAGGCGCGCACGTAGCATGTACACGTACGTACAGCGGCAAGTGTGCAAGAAAGAAAATACGGCCACGTACGTACATACGGGCAGTGTCTCGAACGCCTACTCGCGCATACGTACGGCCAGGGCTCGTGTACATGGCTGGGTCGGAATGGAGAACCAACGTCGTCGTCGTGTCCATGGGGAGCCAACCGGCTGGGTCGGAACGGAATGTGTTGTCGTGTTCATCGGGAGGGCTTGGACGGAACAGCCGATGGAAACGAGGCCTGGCATACCGTAGAACGGAGGAAACTGCCTTGTGTTCGACCGACCACGTTCGAAACGGGATCCTGTTCATCGGGAGGGGTCTGGCATACCGCAAAACGAAGGAAACGGACCTCCTACGGTTGAAACGGGGGTCCTGTTGATCGGGAGGGGTGTGGCATACCTCAAAATAGAGGAAACAGACTTGTGTTGGAGCGCTACCGTCGAAGTGGGGGTCCTGTTGATCGGGAGGGGTGTGGCATACCGCAAAATGGAGGAAACGGACTTGTGTTGGAACGCTACGGTCGAAACGGGGGTCCTGTTCATCGTGAGGGGTGTGGCGTACCGCAAAACGGAGGAAACGGACTTGTGTTGGAGCGCTACAGTCGAAACGGGGGTCATGTTCATCGGGAGGGGTGTGGCGTACCGCAAAACGGGACTCCACGGGATATTGTTCATCACCACCGTCGACCCCCTCCAGCCTCCACGAGCTACTATTCATCCACCGTCGACCTACTCCAGCCTCCACCTGTGACTGTTCAGCCTCCACCACGCGCTACTCCACATGCTACTGTTCAACCAGCCCTCTCCACAGGCTCCTCTTCAACCACCCCTCCACGGGCTCATGTTCATCCAGCCCTCCACCGTCTACTGTTCATGCAGCCCTCCATGGGGTGGTCATGTTCATGCAACCCTCCATGGGGTCCTGTTCATGCAGCCCCAACCGGCTCGGTCGAACGGGGTCCTGTTCATGTAGAGGCAACACCACGGGGTCCTGTTCAGCCACCCCCACCAGGAACTGTTCATCCAACCCCCCCAGCAACGCTCACTATTCACGCAGAGGCCGCATCGATCGGCTTCAGTTAGCAGCAGTAGCGAAGGAATCGCTCGATCACGTTCAGTTAACAGCCATCAATTGATCGCTCGGGTTCAGTAACGCGTAGCCTGCAGTGCAATCGCTCGGGTTCAGTTAGAGCCCAACGCCTCGCTTGGGTTCAGTTAGTTCCCAATGCCTCACACCCACGCGCGTGCGTGTACGAGAGAAACGCACATCGCTCGGACCCGACCACCCACCGTAACCAGGAACACCCAGATATTTTCCTCGCCCTTGCTTCTACCACGGTTTTTTCCGTCATGGACGGCCCAAAGAATGTCATGCAGTTGCGTCTCCGGCCCGCCCAGGATGAAAAGCCCATTTGCTGTCATGATTTTTTGTCATAGAAGTAGGACCCCAGCACATCTATGATGATACCGTGTTTTGTCACAATTATTTGTATAGAAGTGTCATAAGTATGACACAAAAAAGTTTCGTTCGGACCAAAATGTCACGGATGTGTCTTTATTGTAGTGTAAGGAGTGAGTCACGGGATCATGTGTTACGGAAGGACTAAAGAGACTTGCCGGTAACGAGATTGAACAAGGTATGGGGATACCGACGATCGAATCTCGGGCAAGTAACATACTGATGGACAAAGGGAATTGTATACGAGATTGATTGAATCCCCGATATTTTGGTTCATCCGATGAGATCATCGTGGAACATGTGGGTGCCAATATGGGTATCAGGATCCCGCTAGTTATTGGTCGGAGAGGTGTCTCGGTCATGTATGCATAATTCCCGAACCCGTAGGGTCTACACACTTAATGTTCGGTGACGCTAGATATGTAATGGGAATTGTATGTGGTTACCGAAGGTTGTTCGGAGTCCCGGATGAGATCCCAGACGTGATGAAGAACTCCGGAATGGTCCGGAAGTGTTCCAGGGGTACCGGGCTATGGCTAGCATGATCGAAAGGTGTTTTGGGGGCCCCAGCAATTGTTGTGCGGCCTCATGGGCCATGGGGAGGGGGAAACAAGCCTGCTACCTCTTGAGCTTGTGTTGTATTCCCTCGAAGAGGAAAGGGAGATGCATCACAGTAGCGTAAGTATTTCCCTCAGTTTTTGAGAACCCTGGTATCAATCTAGTAGGAGACCACGCGCCAGTCCATCGCACCTGCACAAACAAATAAGAACTTCGCAGCCAACGCGATAAGGGGTTGTCAATCCCTTTACGGTCACTTACGAGAGTGAGATCTGATAGAGATGATAGTTATATTTTTGGTATTTTTGGTTTAATAAAACAGCAAATAAAAGCAAGAAAAGTAAAGTATATGTAGATTGATATGTTGAGAATAGACCCGAGGGCCATAGTTTTCTCTAGTGGCTTCTCTCATGATAGCGATATTGTACGGCGGGTAAACAAATTACTGTCGAGCAATTGATAGAAAAGCGAATAATTATGGGACTATCTAGGCATGATCATTGTATATAGGCATCACGTCCGAGACAAGTAGACCGAAACGATTCTGCATCTACTACTATTACTCCACACATCGACCGCTATCTAGCATGCATCTAGTGTATTGAGTTCATACGAACAGAGTAACGACTTAAGAAAGATGACATAATGTAGAGCGATAAACTCTAGAAATATGATGAAAACCCCATCTTTTGCTCCTCGATGGCAACAATACAATACGTGCCTTGCTGCCCCTACTGTCACTGGGAAAGGACACCGCAAGATTGAACCCAAAGCCAAGCACTTGTCCCATTGCAAGAACTATAGATCTAGTAGGCCAAACCAAATGAATAATTCGAAGAGACTTGCAAGGATATTATGAGCACACATAAAAAGTTCAGAGAAGAACCAAATATCTTTCATAGATAACCTTGATCATAAACTCACAATTCATCGGATCTCTACAAACACACCGCAAAAAGAGATTACATCGAATAGATCTCCTCGAAGACCGAGGAGAACTTTGTATTGAGATCCAGAGAGAGAGAGAAAAAGCCATCTAGATACTAGCTATGGACCCGAAGGTCTGAGTTAAACTACTCACAACTCATGGTGAGGGCGATGATGATGATGATGAAGGCCTTCGTGATGGATCCCCCTCCCGGAACAGGCTCCAAGATGGGATCTCCACGGGAACAGAAGCTACGACGGTGGAATTAGGGTTTTCTCTCTGCGTATGGAGTTTCTGGGGTACGTAGGTATATATAGGAAGAAGGAGGGAACCGGGGGCCGTGTGGGCCAGCCTCGAGGTAGGGGGCGCGCCCTGGGAACGGGGGCGCGCTCCCCACCCTCGAGGGCAGGCCTTCCGTCCCCTGACTTGGTCCTGAAGTTTTCTGTGCGTGATTTCCTCCAAAAATATCTCTCGCGAAGGTTTTATTCTGTTTGGACTCCGTTTGATATTCCTTTTCTGCAAAACCCTGAAATAGGCAAGAAAACAACAATCTGGACTGGGCCTTTGGGTTAGTAGGTTAGTCCCAAAAATTATATAAAAGTGAATGATAAAGCCCATTAAACATCCAAGACTTCATAAATAATAGCATCGAACAATAAAAAATTATAGATACGTTGGAGACGTATCAAGCATCCCCAAGCTTAATTCATGCTCGTCCTCGAGTAGGTAAATGATAAAGAAATAATTTTTGATGTGGAATGCTAACCAATATAGTTTTTCAATGTAATTCTCTTAATTGTGGCATGCATGTTCAGATCTGAAAGATTCAAGATAAAAGTCTATATTGACATAAGAAATAACAATACTTCAAGCAATACTAACAAAGCCATCATGTCTTCTCAAAATACCATGGCTAAAGGATGTTATCCCTACAAAATCATATGGTCTGGCTATGCTCCCTCTTCATCACACAAAATATTCATATCTTGCACAACCCCGATTTCAGCCAAGCATTTGTTTTTATACTCTATTTTTTTCAAACCTTTCAACTTTCACGCAATACATGAGCGTGAGCCATGGATATAGCACTATGGGTGGAATAGAGGTGGTTGTGGAGAAGACAAAAAGAGGAAGATAGTCTCACATCGACTAGGCGTATCAACGGGCTATGGAGATGCCCATCAATAGATATCAATGTTAGTGAGTAGGGATTGCCATGCAACGGATGCACTAGAGCTAAATATGAATGAAAGCTCAACAAAAGAAACTAGTGGGTGTGCATCCAACTTGCTTGCTCACGAAGACCTAGGGCATTTGAGGAAGCCCATTGTTTGAATATACAAGCCAAGTTCTATAATGAAAATTCCCACTAGTATATGGAAGTGACTAATCATGAGACTCTCTACAATGAATATCATGGTGCTACTTTGAAGCACAAGTGTGGAAAAAGATAGTAGCAATTGTCCCTTCTCTCTTTTCTCTCATTTTTTGGAGGGGCTTTTCTCTCTCTTTTTTATTAGCCCCTCTCTATTTATTTTTGGGCCTTCTCTTTTTTTATTGGCCTTTCCTCACATCGGACAATGCTCTAATAATGATGATCATCACACTTTTTGTTACAACTCGAAATTACAAGTCGATACTACAACACGTATGACTCTAAATAAATGCCTCCGGCGGTGTACCGGGATAAGCAATGAATCAAGAGCGACATATATGAAAAATTATGCATGGTGGCTTTGCCACAACTACGATGTCAACTACATGATCATGCATGGCACTATGACAATATGATGTGTGTCATATGAACGGAACGGTGGAAAGTTGCATGGCAATATATCTCGGAATGGCTATGGAAATGCCATGATAGGTAGGTATCGTGGCTGTTTTGAGGAACAATATGGTGGTTGTTTTGAGGAAGGATATATAGTGGGTTTATGGTACCGGTGAAAGTTGCGCGGTACAAGAGAGGCTAGCAATGGTGGAAGGGTGAGAGTGCGTATAATGCATGGACTCAACATTAGTCATAAGAACTCATGTACTTATTGCAAAAATCTACGAGTCATCAAAAACAAAGCAATCAACGCATGCTCCTAGGGGGGGGGGGTTGGTAGGAGTTAACCATCGCGCGCCCTCGACCTCCACACAAAGGTTGGCACTCTACAAATACCTCATGCTCTAACTTCGTCACATAGCGGTTCACCATACGTGCATGATACGGGAATCACTAACCTTAACACAAGTATTTCTCAGTTTCATAATAACTTCACTAGCATGACTCTAATATTACTATCCTCATGTCTCGAAACAATTATCAATCATCCAACATCTCATTCTATTCAATGCACTTGGTGTGAAAATTTTACTACATTGACATTGGATGTTAATCATGTGAAGACTAGTTTCTTTAGCCTAAACACTTTACCAAGCTGTTTCAATGGACTCTCAAATAGATATATGTGAATCATGAGAGTTCAACAATTTCTGCAAAATATTACCACCACCGTGCTCTTAAAGATATAAGTGAAGCACTACAGCAAAACTATTCAACTCAAAAGATATAAGTGAAGCACATAGAGTGTTGTTATAATTTCTAGGCCATATTTAACTTTCTCAAATAGGTGTGTCCAGCAAGGATGATTGTGTCAAACTAACAAGCAAAGACTCAAATTATACAAGACGCTCCAAGCAAAACACATAGCATGTTGCGAATAAAAATATAGCTCCAAGTATAGTTATCGATGGATGAAGACGAAAGAGGGGATGCCTTCCCGGGGCATCCCCAAGCTTAGGCTTTTGATTATCTTCATTTTACTTGCAGTGCCATGGGCATCCCCAAGCTTAGGCCTTTGCTACTCCTTGTTCCATAGTCCATCAAAGCAATACTCAAAACTTGAAAACTTCTCAATACAAAACTTAGACAAAAATTCTCGTGAGCTCCGTTAGTAAGAGAAAGCAAACCACTACTCAAAGGAACAGCAATAAATTCATTCTTTGTTTATATTGGTGTTAAACCTACTGTAATCCAAGTTCTCTATGGTTCATATCATCCAATATTACTCATAGATGCATCAGAATAAGCAAACAACACACGAAAAACGGAATCTGTCAAAAACAGAATAGTCTGTAGTAATCTGCAGGGTTCGCCTACTTCTGAACTCCAAAAAATTCAAATTAAATTGTTAAATTTGCGTAATTTTTCTACCAATCAGCAGCAAAAAGAATCAACTAAAAAACACGCTCCAGTAAAATCTGAAGTCTACTTTAGCGAGCGCTAACGATTCTGTTTTTCACAGCAAGATCAAATAAACTTCACACAAGGCTTACCAAAGGTTCTACTTGGCACAAACACTAAACAAAACATGAAACCACATCTAATAAGAGGCTAGATGCAATATTTATTCACTAGCAAAAACAAAAACATAAAATTGGTTTGCCTCCCAAAAAGCGCTATCGTTTTACGCCCCTAGCTAGGCACGATACAAGATAGATCTAGGTATTGCCATCCTTGATCTTCACCCTCTTATTGGTGTCAAGCTCGAATCCGGGAGGTTCCTTACATTTCCCTTCATATTCGGAGATCTATAGATCTAAAGCATCCAACCGTTTATTACAAAGGGTAATCAACATATTCGTATGGTGGATATTTCCACTAACATTCTTAAGTGGTTCAAGAGACTTTTGTAGTATTTTTGTTACTTCACATATTTTCTCGAAAACTTGAGTCTCTTCCTGGGTGGAAGGCCACCCGAATAAGTCTATTAAGACATTATAAGAATTAAGGGTATGATTCCCCAAGAAATCCGCCGGTAATGGTATCGAGAACAAGCCTATTCCAAGGGGTTATGCCAATATAAAAATTGCAAAGAAGCACGAAAGTAGAAAGCTTCCTATTAGATCTATTTTGACCATTGCAAATTCTATACCAGGCATATTTTAGGTTTTCTTCCTCCCTTTGTTTAAAGTTTAGGACCTCACTCTCGGGAGTGGTGATAATGATAGGTGTGCTAGACATGATGACAAGCAAGCAAGCAGCACACGAAAGCAAACAAGAAGCAAGCGAACGAAAAACACACGGCGAAAGAAGGGCAAATAAAATGACAAGGGTGAAGTGGGGGAGAGGAAAACGAGAGACAAATAAATGTAATGCGAAGGATAAGGGTTTGTGATAGGTACTTGGTATATGACTTTTGCGTAAGCCTCCCCGGCAACGGCGCCAGAAATTCTTCTTGCTACCTCTTGAGCTTGCGTTCTATTCCCTCGAAGAGGAAAGGGAGATGCAGCACAGTAGCGTAAGTATTTCCCTCAGTTTTTTAGAACCAAGGTATCAATCCAGTAGGAGACCACGCGCCAATCCCTCGCACCTGCACAAACAAATAAGAACTTCGCAGCCAACGCGGTAAGGGGTTGTCAATCCCTTTACGGTCACTTACGAGAGTGAGATCTGATAGAGATGATAGTTATATTTTTGGTTTAATAAAACAGCAAATAAAAGCAAGAAAAGTAAAGTAGATTTAGATTGATATGTTGAGAATAGACCCGGGGGCCATAGTTTTCTCTAGTGGCTTCTCTCATGATATCGATATTCTACGGCGGGTAAACAAATTACTGTCGAGCAATTGATAGAAACGCAAATAATTATGGGACTATCTAGGCATGATCATTGTATATAGGCATCACGTCCGAGACAAGTAGACCGAAATGATTCTGCATCTACAACTATTACTCCACACATCGACCGCTATCCAGCATGCATCTAGTGTATTGAGTTCATACGAATAGAGTAACGACTTAAGAAAGATGACATGATGTAGAGGGATAAACTCTAGCAATATGATGAAAACCCCATCTTTTTATCCTCGATGGCAACAATACAATACGTGCCTTGCTACCCCTATTGTCACTAGGAAAGGACACCGCAAGATTGAACCCAAAGCCAAGCACTTCTCCCATTGCAAGAACTATAGATCTAGTAGGCCAAACCAAACCAATAATTGGAAGAGACTTGCAAGGATATTATGAGCACACATAAAAAGTTCAGAGAAGAACCAAATATCTTTCATAGATAACCTTGATCATAAACTCACAATTCATCGGATCTCGACAAACACACATCAAAAAGATATTACATCGAATAGATCTCCTCGAAGACCGAGGAGAACTTTGTATTGAGATCCAGAGAGAGAGAGAAGAAGCCATCTAGATACTAGATATGGACCCGAAGGTCTGAGGTAAACTACTCACAACTCATGGTGAGGGCGATGATGATGATGATGAAGGCCTCCATTTTGGACCCCCCCCCTCCTGGAACAGGCTCCAAGATGGGATCTACATGGAACAGAAGCTACGGTGGTGGAATTAGGGTTTTCTCTCTGCGTATGGAGTTTCTGGGGTACGTAGGTATATATAGGAAGAAGGAGGGCACCAGGGGCCGTGTGGGCTAGCCTCGAGGCAGGGGGCGCGCCCTGGGAAGAGGGCGCGCCCTGGGAAGGGGGCGTGCCCCCCATCCTCGAGGGCAGGCCTTCCGTCCCCTGACTTGGTCCTGAAGTTTTCCGTGCGTGATTTCCTCCAAAAATATCTCTCGCAAAGGTTTCATTCCATTTGGACTCCGTTTGATATTCCTTTTCTCCAAAACCCTGAAATAGGCAAAAAAACAGCAATGTGGACTGGGCCTTTGGGTTAGTAGGTTAGTCCCAAAAATGATATAAAAGTGAATGATAAAGCCCATTGAACATCTAAGACTTCATAAATAATAGCATGGAACAATAAAAAAATTATAGATACGTTGGAGATGTATCAAAGCCCACTAAGGGATTGTGCGCCCCCACGGCCTTTCCCACATAACCAGGAGAGGTGGGGCGCCCCATCTAGGGTTCCCTCCACCTGGCTTGGGGGGCAAGTCACCCTAGGGTTTCCCTAGGGGCGCCCCCATCTGCCTTGGCCGCCGCCCCTATATTGGATCTAGGTAGCCCCTCCTCCTCCCTTCCCCATATAGATAGAGAGGTATAGAGAGGGGCAGACGAACCCTTGAATACATCTCTACGCTACACTTCCCTTCCTTCCCCTCATACACCTCTTCCTCATCCGTAGTGCTTTGCGAAGCTCTGCCGGAGAACCACGAGCTCCACCGCCACAACGCCGTCATGTTGCTGGAGCTCTCCCTCACCTTATCCTCCCACCTTGCTGGATCAAGAAGGAGGAGACGTACCCGGGTTGTACGTGTGTTCAACGCAGATGCGCCATCCGTTCGGCGCTAGATCGGATCTTCCGCGATTTGAATCGCCGTGAGTACGACTCCATCAATCGCGTTCTTTGCAATGCTTCCGCTTAGCTATCTTCAAGGGTATGAAGATGCACTCCCTCTCTCTCGTTGCTAGCATCTCCTAGATTGATCTTGGTGACACGTAGATTTTTTTTTGAATTTTTACTATGTTACCCAACACAGACATGACCGAGACACCTCTACGGTCAATAACCAATAGTGGGACCTGGATGCCCATATTGGTTCCCACATATTATATAAAGATCATGAGCTAGGACTATGCGTAGATTCTATGCACGAGTAGAACACAAATTGTTCTGGGCTATGATTTGGTCAATTTTCTTGCCGTTACGAGTCCTATCTTGACTCGGCGGCATTGTGGGATGAAGCGGCCCGAACCAACTTTACAAGTACGCTTACGTGAGACAGGTTCCACCGCCTGACATGCACTTGTTGCATAAGGTGGCTAGTGGGTGTTTGTCTCTCCCACTTTCGTCGGATCGGATTCGATGAAAAGGGTCCTTATGAAGGGTAAATAGCAATTGGCATATCACTGTTGTGGCTTTTGCGTAGGTAAGAAACATTCTTGCTAGAAACCCATAGCAGCCACGTAAAGCATGCAACAACAATTAGAGGACGTCTAACTTGTTTTTGCAGGGTATGCTATGTGATGTGATATGGCCAAAAGGATGTGATGAATTATATATGTGATGTATGAGATTGATCATGTTCGTTTAATAGGAATCACGACTTGCATGTCGATGAGTATGACAACCGGCAGGAGCCATAGGAGTTGTCTTAATTTATTGTATGACCTGTGAGTCAATAAAAACGCCATGTAATTACTTTACTTTATTGCTAACCATTAGACATAGTAGTAGAAGTAATAGTTGGCGAGACAACTTCATGAAGAAATGATGATGGCGATCATGGTGTCATGCCGGTGACGATGGTGATCATGTCACGCCTCGAAGATGGAGATCAAAGGCGCAAGATAATATTGGCCATATCGTGCCACTTTATGATTTGCATGTGATGTTTTTCATGTTTAGATTTTATTTTCTTAGAACGACGGTAGCATAAATAAGATGATCCCTCTCTAAAATTTCAAGAAATGTGTTCCCCCTAAGTGTGCACTGTTGCGAAGGTTCGTTGTTTCGAAGCACCACGTGATGAACGGGTGTGATAGATTCTAACATTCGCATACAACGGGTGTAACACAGATTTACGCATGCGAAACACTTAGGTTGACTTGACGAGCCTAGCATGTACAGACATGGCCTCTGAACAATAGAGACCGAAAGGTCGAACATCAGTCGTATAGTAGATGTTCACCGTTGATGACTAGTCCGTCTCACGTGATGATCGGACACGGCCTAGTCGATTCGGATCATGTATCACTTAGATGACTAGAGGCATGTCTATTTGAGTGGGAGTTCATTAAATTATTTGATTAGATGAACTTATTTATCATGAAATTAGTCTAAAATTATTTTTGCAATCTATCATGTACATTGATGACCCACAAGTGTAGGGGATCTATCTTAGTCCTTTTGATAAGTAAGAGTGTCGAACCCAACGAGGAGCAGAAGGAAATGATAGGCAGTTTTTAGTAAGGTATTTTCTGCAAGCACTGAAATTATAGGTAACAGATAGTTTTATGATAAGATAATTGGTAGCAAGTGACAAAAGGTAAAAGTAAATAAGGTGAAGCAAGGTGGCCCAATCCTTTTTGTAGCAAAGGACAAGCTTGGACAAACTCTTATATAAAGGAAAGCGCTCCCGAGGACACATGGGAATTATCGTCAAGCTAGTTTTCAACATGATCATCTGACTCGCGTTCGATACTTTGATAATTTGGTATGTGAGTGGACCGGTGCTTGGGTGATGTCCTTACTTGAACAAACCTCCCACTTATTATTAACCTCTAATGCAAGCATCTGCAACTACAAAAGAAGTATTAAGGTAAACCTAACCATAGCATGAAACATATGGATGAAAATCAGCCCATTATGAAGCATTGCATAAACTAGGGTTTAAGCTTCTGTCACTCTAGCAACCCATCATCTACTTATTACTTCTCAATGCCTTCCTCTAGGCCCAAATAATGGTGAAGTGTCATGTAGTCGACGTTTACATGACACCACTAGTGGAGAGACAACATACATCTCATCAAAATATCGAACGAAGACCAAATTCACATGACTACTACATGTCCTCAGGAACAAAAGTAACTACTCACAAGACATAATATTGTTCATGATCAGAGGGGTATTAATATGCATAATGTATCTGAACATATGATCTTCCACGAAATAAACCAACTAGCATCAACTACAAGGAGTAATCAACAGTACTAGCAACCCACAGGTACCAATCTGAGGTTTGGGTACAAAGATTGGATACAAGAGATGAACTAGGGTTTGAGAGGAGATGGTGCTGGTGAAGATGTTGATGAAGATAGCCCTCCCAAAGATGGGAGAGTTGTTGGTGATGACGGCGGTGACGATTTCCCCCTCCCGGAAAGAAGTATCCCCGGCAAAACAGCTCTGCCGGAGCCCTAGATTGGTTTCCGCCTCGGTTCGGCCTCGAGACGGGAGCGTCTGGTCCCGAAAGCCACCTTCTGATTTTCTCCAGGTCAAAACACCTTATATAGGAGAAGATGGGCATCGAGGGGCCCACGAGATAGGGGGGCGTGCCCCCCACCCACATGACCAGCCGGTGGCCCCCTCGTGAACTTCTTTCGCGAGATATTTTTTATATTTTCTGAAACGGAGTTCTGTTGAGTTTCGGGGCTTTTGGAGTTGTGCAGAATAGGTTTCCAGAGTTTGCTCGTTTTCCAGCCCGGAATTCCAGCTGCTGGCATTCTCCCTCTTCATGTAAACCTTGTAAAATAAGAGAGAAAAGGCATAAGTATTGTGACATAACGCGTAATAATAGCCCATAATGCAATAAATATCAACATATAAGCATGATGCAAAATGGACGTGTCATAGATCCAATGGCCCACGCTAATGTTGCTCTTAACTTCAACATGTTGCTAGAGAAAACCAAGTTGAAAGACGATGGAAGCAACTATACAGACTGGGTCTGTAACTTGAGGATCATCCTCATAGCTTCCAAGAAAGCATATGTCCTTGAAGACCGCTAGGTGACGCACCCATTTTCCCAGCAACTCAACACGTTATGAACGCCTGGCAGTCGCGTAGTGATGATTACTCCCTGGTTCACTGTGGCATGCTTTACAGCTTAGACCAGGGCTCCAAAAGCGTTTTGAGCAACACGGAGCATATGAGATGTTCCAAGAGCTGAGAATGGTTTTCCAAGCTCATGCCCGGGTCGAGAGATATGAAGTCTCCGACAAGTTCTTTAGTTGTAAGATGGAGGAAAACAGTTCTGTCAGCGAGCATATACTCAAAATGTCTGGGTTGCACAACTGCTTGTCTCAGCTAGGAGTTAATCTTCCAGATAACTCAGTCATTTACAAAATCCTCCAGTGGCTTCCACCTAGCAACACGAGCTTTGTGATGAACTTCAATATGCAAGGGATGGAGAAGTCCATTCATGATTTATATTCGCTCCTGAAATCAGCGGAGGTGGGGATAAAAAAGGAATATCAAGTGTTGATGCTGAATAAGACCACTAAGTTCAAGAAAGGCAAGGGTTAGAAGAACTTCAAGAAGAACATCAAGGGACTTGCCGCACCCGGTAAGTCAGTTGCCGGGAAGAAGCCAAAGAATGGACCCAAGCCTGAGACTGAATGCTTTTATTGCAAGGCAAATTATCATTGGAAGAGGAACTACCCCAAGTACTTAGCGGATAAGAAGGCCGGCAACGTCAAAGGTATATATGATATACATGTTATTGATGTGTACCTTACTAGCGCTCGTAGTAGCTCCTGGGTATTTGACACCGGTGCGGTTGCTCACATTTGTAACTCAAAACAGAAGTTGTTGAATAAGCGGAAACTGGCGAAGGACGAGGTGACGATGCGCGCCGGGAATGGTTCCAAGGTCGATGTGATCGCCGTCGGCACGCTACCTCTACATCTACCTTTGGGATTAGTTTTCAACCTCAATAATTGTTATTTAGTACAAGCTTTGAGCATGAACATTCTATCTGGATCTCGTTTGATGTGAGATAGCTACTCATTTAAATCCGAGAAAAATGGTTGTTCTATTTATATGAGATATAGGCTTTATGGTCATGCCCCGCTGGTCAATGCTTTATTTTTATTGAATCTCGAACGTGATGTTACACATATTCATACTGTGAATGCCAAAAGATGTAAGGTTGATAATGATAGTTCCACATACTTGTGGCACTGTCGCCTTGGTCATATTTGTGTCAAACGCGTGAAGAAACTCCATGCAGATGGAATTTTGGAGTCTCTTGATTATGAATCCTTTGACACGTGTGAACCATGCCTCTTGGGCAAGATGACCAAGATTCCGTTCTCCGGAACAATGGTGTGAGCAACCAACTTGTTGGAAATAATACATACTGATGTATGCGTTCCAATGAGCATTGAAGCTCGCACTGGCTATCATTATGTTCTCACCCTCACTGATGACTTAAGTAGATATGGGTATGTCTACTTAATGAAACACAAATCTGAGACCTTTGAAAATTTCAAGGAAATTTAGAGCGAGGTGGGGAATCAACGTGACAGGAAAATAAAGTTCTTACGATCTGATCGTGGAGGTGGATATTTGAGTCACGAGTTTGGCACGCACTTAAGGAAATGTGGAATTGTTTCACAACTCACACCACCTGGAATACCTCAGCGTAATGGTGTGTCGAAACATAGTAATCGCACTCTATTGGATGCAATCTATGATGTCTCTTACCGATCTACCGCTATCATTTTGGCGTTATGCTTTAGAGACTGACACATTCACTTTAAATTGGGCACCGGCTAAATCCATTGAGATGACACCGTATGAATTATGGTTTGGGAAGAAACCTAAGCTATCGTTTCTGAAAGTTTGGGGATGCGATGCTTATGTCAAGAAACTTCAACCTGAAAAGCTCGAACCCAAATCAGAAAAGTGCGTCTTCATAGGATACCCTAAGGAAACTATTCGGTATACCTTCTACCTCAGATCCGAAGGCAAGATCTTTGTTGCCAAGAATGGATCCTTTCTGGAGAAAGAGTTTCTCTCGAAAGAAGTAAGTGGGAGGAAAGTAGAACTTGATGAGGTAATCGTACCCCCTCTTGAACCGGAGAGTAGCGCAGCACAGGAAGATGTTTCTGTGGTGCCTACACCAACTAGAGAGGAAGTTAATGATGATGATGATGAAACTTCAGATCAAGTTTCTACTGAACTTCGTAGGTCCACGAGCATACGTTCTGCACTAGAGTGGTACGACAACCCTGTCCTGGAAATCATGTTGTTAGACAACGGTGAACCCTCGAACTATGAAGAAGCGATGGCAGGGCCGGATTCCAACAAATGGCTTGAAGCCATGAAATCCGAGATAGGATCCATGTATGAGAACAAAGTATGGACTTTGGTGGATTTGCACGATGATCGGCAAGCCATAGAGAATAAGTGGATCTTTAAGAAGAAGACTGACACAGATGGTAATGTGACCGTATATAAGGCTCGGCTTGTCGCTAAGGGTTATCAACAAGTTCAATGAGTTGACTACGATGAGACTTTCTCACCCGTAGCGATGTTGAAGTCCATCTAAATCATTTTAGCAATTGTTGCATTTTATGATTATGAGATATAGAAAATGGACGTCAAAACGACATTCCTTAATGGTTTCCTTAAGGAAGAATTGTATATGATGCAGCCAGAAGGTTTTGTCGATCCAAAGAATGCTGACAAGGTATGCAAGATCCAGCGCTCCATCTATGGGCTGGTGCAAGCATCTCGGAGTTGGAACATTTGCTTTGATGAAGTGATCAAAACATTTCTGTTTATACAAACTTATGGAGAAGCCTGTATTTACAAGAAAGTGAGTGGGAGCTCTATAGCTTTTCTCATATTATATGTGGATGACATATTGTTGATGGTAAATGATATAGAACATTTGGAAAGCATAAAAGCCAACTTTAATAAGTGTTTTTCAATGAAGGACCTTTGAGAAGCTGCTTACATATTAGGCATCAAGATCTATAGAGATAGATCGACACGCCTCATTAGTCTTTCACAAAGCACATAGCTTGACAAGATATTGACGAAGTTAAATATGGACCAGTCCAAGAAGGGGTTCTTGCCTCTATTGCAAGGTGTGAGATTGAGTGCAGCTCAATGCCCGACCTTGGCAGAAGATAGAGAAAAGATGAGTGTCATCCCCTATGCCTCAGCCATAGGCTCTATTATTTATGCCATGTTGTGTACCAGACCTGATGTTAACCTTGCCATAAGTTTGATAGGGAGGTACCAAAGTGATCCCGAAATGGAACACTCAACAGCGGTCAAGAATTTCCTGAAATACCTGAAAAGGACTAAGGATATGTTTCACGTTTATGGAGGTGCCGAAGAGCTCGTCGTAATGGGTTACGTCGATGCTAGCTTCGACACAGATCCGGATGACTCCAAGTCAGAAACTGGATACGTGTATATTTTGAATGGTGGGGCAGTCAGCTGGTGCAGTTGCAAGCAAAGCATCATGGTGGCATCTACATGTGAAGCGGAGTACATAGCTGCTTTAGAAGCAGCGCAAGAAGGAGTCTGAATGAAGGAGTTCATCACCGACCTAGGAATGATTCCCAATGCGTCCGGCCCGATGACTCTCTTCTGTGACAACACTGGAGCTATTGCCATTGCCAAGGAGCCGAGGTTTAACAAGAATACCAAGCACATCAAGCACTGCTTCAACTCCATTCGTGGTTATATTCAAGATGAAGACATAGATATTTGTAAAGTACATACAAATCAGAATGTCGTGGATCCATTTAATAAACCTCTTCCACGAGCAAAACACGACTAGCACCAAAACTCTATGGATGTTCGACTCATCACAATGTAACTAGATTATTGACTCTAGTGCAAGTGGCAGACTATTGGAAATATGCCCTAGAGGCAATAATAAAATAGTTATTATTATATTTCCTTGTTCATTATAATTGTCTATTGTTCATGCTATAATTGTATTACCCGGAAACCATAATACATGTGTGAATACATAGACCACAACATATCCCTAGTGAGCCTCTAGTTGACTAGCTCATTGATCAATAGATGGTTGTGGTTTCCTGACCATGGACATTGGATGTCGTTGATAATAGGATCACATCAGTAGGAGAATGATGTGATGGACAAGAACCAATCCTAAGCATAACAAAAGATCGTGTAGTTCGTTTGCTAAGAGCTTTTCTAATGTCAAGTATCATTTCCTTAGACCATGAGATTGTGCAACTCCCGGATACCTATGGAATGCTTTGGGTGTATCAAGCGTCACAACGTAACTGGGTGGCTATAAAGGTGCACTACAGGTATCTCCGAAAGTGTCTATTGGGCTGGCACAAATCGAGACTGGGATTTGTCACTCCGTATGACGGAGAGGTGTCTCTGGGCCAACTCGGTAATGCATCATCATAATGAGCTCAATGTGACTAAGGAGTTAGCCATGGGATCATGCATTATAGAACGAGTAAAGAGACTTGTCGGTAATGAGATTGAACGAGGTATGGGGATACCGACGATCGAAACTCGGGCAAGTAACATACCGATGAACAAAGGGAATTGTATACGTGACTGATTGAATCACCGACATCGTGGTTCATCAGATGAGATCATCGTGGAACCTGTGGGAGCCAATATGGGTATCCAGATCCCGCTATTGGTTATTGGCCGGAGAGGTGTCTCGGTCATGTCTGCATGATTCCCGAACCCATAGCGTCTACACACTTATGGTTCGGTGACGGTAGAGATGTAATGGGAATTGTATGTGGTTACAGAAGGTTGTTCGGAGTCCGGAATAAGATCCCGGATGTGAAGAGGAGCTCTGGAATGGTTCGGATGTGAAGATCGATATATTGGACGAAGGGTATTGGAGTCCGGAAGTGTTCCGGGGGTACCGGGCTATGGCCAGCATGACCGAAAGGTGTTTCGGGGGTCTCGACAAGTGTTGCGGGGCCTCATGGGACAAGGGGAATGGGTAAACCAACCGAGTAAGGGGTTTTGTGCCCCCCACACCCTTTCCCACGGAACCAGGAGAGGTGGGGCGCCCCATGTAGGGTTCCCTACACCTGGCTTGGGGGGAAAGTCACCCTAGGGTTTCCCTAGGGGCGCCCTATCTGCCTTTGCCACTGCCCCCTAGATTGGATCTAGGGAGCCACTCCTCCTCCCTTTCCCCTATATAGAGAGAGGTAGAGAGAGGGGCAGCCGAACCCTTGGACACATCTCCACGCTACGGCGCTGCCCTTCCTTCCCCTCATACACCTCTTCCTCTTCTGTAGTGCTTAGCGAAGTTCTGCTGGAGAACCACGAGCTCTACCGCCACCACGCCGTCGTGCTACCAGAGCTCTCCCCTAACTTCTCCTCCCCCCTTTTTTGGATCAAGAAAGAGGAGACGTCCCTGGGTTGTACGTGTGTTGAACATGGAGGCGCCGTCCGTTCAGCGCTAGATCGGATCTTTTGTGATTTGAATCGCTGCGAGTACGACTCCATCAACCGTGTTCTTTGCAATGCTTCCGCTTAGCGATCTTCAAGGGTATGAAGATGCACTCCCTCTCTCTCGTTGCTATCATCTCCTAGATTGATATTGGTGACACGTAGGATTTTTTTTGAATTATTACTACGTTACCCAACACAGACATGACCGAGACACCTCTACGGTTAATAACCAATAGCGGGACCTGGATGCCCATATAGGTTCCCACATATTATATGAAGATCTTATCGGTTGAACCTCGATGTCAAAGATTCAGTTAATCTCATATGTAGTTCCCTTTGTCTATCGGTATGTTTCTTGCCCGAGATTCGATCATCGGTATCTCCATAGCTAGTTCAATCTCGTTACCGACAAGTCTCTTTACTCATTCTGTAATACAAGATCCCACAACTAACTCCTTAGTTACACTGCTTGCAAGCTTCTTGTGATGTTTTATTAGCGAGAGGGCCCAGAGATACCTCTCCATCTCACAGAGTGACAAATTCAAGTCTTGATCCATGCCAACTCAACAGACACCCTCGGAGATACGTGTAGAGCACCTTTATAGTCACCCAGTTACGATGCGATGTTTGGTACACACAAGGTACTCCTCCGGTGTCATTGAGTTGCATGATCTGATGGTCATAGGAACATATACTTGACAAGCAGAAAACGATAGCAATAAACTTGACACGGTCATATGCTATGTTTATAGTTTGGGTCTTGTCCATCACATCATTCTCCCAATAATGTGACCTCGTTATCAAATGACAACTCATGTCCATGGCTGGGAAACCATAGCCATCTTCGATCAACTTGCTAGTCCGGTAGAGGCTGACTAGGGACTTCTTGTTGTTTATGTATTCACACATGTATTTGCGCTTCCGATCAATACAATTCTTGCATGGATAATAAACGATTATCATAAACAAGGAAATATAATAATAACTAATTTATTATTGCCTCTAGGGCATATTTCCCCCAGTCTCCCACTTGCACTAGAGTCAATAATCCAGTATTACATGGTAATGAATCTAACACCCATACAGTCCTGGTGTCGATCATGTTTTGCCCATGGAAGAGGTTTAGTCAATGGATCTGCAACATTCAGATATGTGTGTACTTTGCAAATGCTTATGTCCTCCTCCTTGATCGAATCACAAATTGAATTGAAGCGTCGCTTTATGTGTCTAGTCCTCTTGTGAAACCTTGGTTCCTTGGCTAGAGCAATGGCACTAGTGTTGTCATAGAACATAGTCATTGGGTCCAGTGCATTGGGCACAACTCCAAGATCTGTCATGAACTGCTTCATCCAGATAGCTTCCTTTGCTGCCTCCAAGGCAACTATGTACTCCACTTCGCATGTAGAATCAGCTACAACGCTTTGCTTGGAACTGCACCAGCTTACCGCTCCCCCATTAAGAATATATACGTATCCGGTTTGATCTTAGAGTCATCTGGATCTGTGGCAAAGCTTGCATCGATGTAACCCTTTACGACGAGCTCTTGATCACCTCCATAAACGAGAAACATTTCCTTAGTCCTTTTCAGGTACTTAACGATATTCTTGACTGATGTCCAGTGTTCCATTCCAGGATTACTTTGAAACCGCCCTACCATACTTATGGCAAGGCTGGCATCTTGTCTTGTGCACAGCATTGCATACATGATAGAGCATATGGCTGAAGCATAGGGGATGACACTCATCTTTTCTCTATCCTCCATAGTCGTTGGGCATTGAGTCTTACTCAACTTCACACCTTGCAAAACAGGCAAGAACCCCTTCTTGGACTGATCCATTTTGAACTTCTTCAAAATCTTATCAAGATATGTGCTTTGTGAAAGTCCTATTAAGCATCTCGATCTATCTCTACAGATTTTGATGCCTAATATGAAAGCAGCTTCTCCTAGGTCCTTCATTGAAAAACTCTTGTTCAAATATTCCTTCACGTTTTCCAAAAGTTATATGTTGTTTCCAATTAGCAATATGTCATCCACATATAATATTAGAAACGTTATAGAGCTCCCACTCACTTTCTTGTAAATACAAGCTTGTCTGAAAACTTGTATAAACCTAAACGCTTTGATCACCTCATCAAAGCGAAGATTCCAATTCCGAGATGCCTGCACCAGTCCATAAATGGATCGTTGGAGTTTGCATACTTTGTCAGCATTCTCTGGATCGACAAAACCTTCCGATTGCATCATATACAACTATTCCTTAAGGAAACCATTAAGGAACGATGTTTTGACAACTCTGCTAGACTTCATAATCAAAAAATACAGCTATTGCCAACATGATTCTGACGGGCTTAAGCATCGCTATGGGTGAGAAAGTCTCATCGTAGTCAACTCCTTGAACTTGTGAAAACCCCTTTGCCACAAGTCGAGCTTTATGGACGGTGACATTATCATCTGCGTCTATCTTTTTCTTGAAGATCCATTTATTCTGAATGGCCTTTTGCCCTTCAGATAATACTTCCAAAGTCCACACTTTGTTTTCATACATGGTCCCCATCTCGGATTTCATGGCCTCTAACCATTTGTTGGAATCCAGGCCCACCATTGCTTCTCCATAGCTCGTAGGTTCATCATTGTCTAACAACATGACCTCTAAGACAGGGTTGTCGTACCACTCAGGAGTAGTATGTATCCTTGTCAACCTACGAGGTTCGAGAGTAACTTGATCCGAAAGCTCATGATCACTATCATTAATTTCCTCTTCAACTCATGTAGGTGCCACAAAAACTTCTTTCTGCACTGCGCTACTCTCTGGTTGAAGTGAAGGTTCAACAACCTCATCAAGTTCTACCTTCCTCCCACTCAATTCTTTTGACAGAAACTCTTTCAAGAGAAAGGGCCCGTTCTTAGTGACAAACACTTTGCCCTCGGATCCGAGATAGAAGGTATACCCAACCGTCTCCTCTGGGTATCCTATGGAGACACATTTTTCTGCGTTGGGTTCGAGCTTTTCTGGCTGAAACTTTTTGACATAAGCATCACAACCGCAAACCTTAAGAAACGACAACTTAGGTTTCTTGCCAAACCACAATTTATATGGTGTCGTGTCTATGGACTTAGATGGTGCCCTCTTTAAAGTGTATGCAACTGTCTCTAATGCATAACCCCAAAACGATAGTGGCGGATCGAAAAGAGAAATCATAGAACGCACCATATCCAATAAGGTACGATTACGACGTTCGGACATGTCTCAACTGTGAAACAATTCCACATTGTCTTAAGTGATTGCCAAACTCATAACTCAGATATTCTCCCCCTCGGTCGGATTGTAGGAATTTAATCTTCTTGTTACGATGATTCTCGACTTCACTCTGAAATTGTTTGAACTTTTCAAACGTTTCAAACTTATGCTTCATTACGTAAATTTACCCATATCTACTCAAATCATTGGTGAAGGTAAGGAAATAACGATATCCACCGCGCACGTCAATACTCATCGGACCGCACACATTAGTATGTAAGATTTCCAACAAGTCACTTGCCCATTCCATTGTACCAGAAAACGGGGTTTTGGTCATCTTGCCCATGAGGCATGGCTCGCATGTGTCAAGTGATTAAAAATCAAGAGACTCCAAAAGTCCATCGGCATGGAGTTTATTCACGTGCTTTACACCAGTATGACCTGAGCGGCAGTGCCACAGGAAAGTGGTACTATCATTATCAATTCTACATCTTTTGGCATCAATGTTATGAACATGTATATCATCACTATCGAGATTCAATAAGAATAAACCCCTCATAATGGGTGCATGACCATAAAAGATATTACCCAAATAAATAGAACAACCATTATTATCTGATTTAAAGGAGTAACCGTCTCGCATTAAACAAGATCCAGATATAATGTCCATGCTCAACGCAGGCACTAAATAACAATTATTGAGGTCTATCACTAATCCCGATGGTAATCGAAGAGCGAGCGCACCGACGGCGACCACACCAACCTTGGAACCATTTCCCACGCGCATCGTCACTTCGTCCTTCGCCAACCTCCATCTATTCCGTAGTTCATTTTTAGAGTTGCAAATGTGAGCAACCGCACCTGTCAAATACCCAGGCACTATAACAAGAGCTGGTTAGGTACACATCAATAACATGTATATCATATATACCTTTGTTGACCCTCTTCTTGTCAGCCAGATACTTGGGACAATTCCGCTTCAAGTGGCCAGTTCCCTTGCAATAGAAGCACTCAGTTTCTGGCTTGGGTCCAGCCTTGGGTTTCTTCACGGGAGGAGCAACTGCTTTGCCATATTTCTTGAAGTTTCCCTTCTTTCCCTTGCTCTTCTTGAAACTAGTGGCATTATTGACCATCAACACTTGATGCTCCTTCTAGATGTCTCACTCAGCGACTTTCAGCATCACGAACAGCTTGGAGACTGACCTATTCATCCCTTGCATGTTACAGTTCAACAGAAAGCTCTTGTAGATAGGTGGTAGCGATTGAACAACCACTCGTATGCGTCGGTGCTATACAAATGGTTTCTAACCCCTTTCCACGACGACATTTGGAACCGTCGCCAAGTGAGTGTGGGCGATAGGGGGGGTCCTTCCCACACGACCCAGAAACCGCCGGGGATAGGGAGCCTCGATGCCTACAGTTGTCCCTATATTACTGATTCCGATATCTCGAATATCCCAAACGCTTCATACTTTCTACTCGTTTGTGCTCGCATTTTCATCGGAGTCGGAGTTTTGTGGTTTTACCTAAATCTAGGCAGATTCCAGGCAGGGCAGTTTTCCAGGTAGATTCCAGGCACGGGAGTTTTACGATGCCTGGCACATCACAAATAGTTCATGATTATAAACCGTGTACGATGGGTATACAATCACACACATTTAGTTTCCCCGCACCGTATGTGATAGTGTGTGACATCACACATGCTTTGCAAACGGCAACTATGTGCATGCTTGCACACGTTTCATCTATGTGAACCGTCTCGGATTATGGTGTATATTGCAAACGTTTGTGTTTTACCAACTATGTGTGTGCCGTAATGACCTGCACAACATAATTTCTCCCTAATTTAATTGCTGCTATTTAATATTGTACCTAATTTAAACTTGAAAGTAGGCTATAGCTTTATTCATATCCATCAGCCATCAGGCTCAAACAACCAAATCATTATTGGATTCACAGATACATATGTTGAAGGATTACATAAGCACCAAATAAAGAATGATGAACCAGGGTTCTATACTTTTAGTATTACAGATGGTAAAGAAATAGGCGACAGACATTCCAGTTGCTGAACAAGGTGAAGCGGAATGGTCCTATTGTGCTCTCCTTGATGTAGAAGGCATGCAGGACTCTAGTCCAACCCCTTGTGATGGTCGGCCGCCAATCATGTAGTTTGAGAGGTAATCTTGAGTAAACTGCTTCAGGATCCACAACAAAAAAGATTCAGATATTGTCATCTAACACAACTCATTACGGGCAGTGAAAAGAAGGCTACATGGTTCTTACTTAAAGATTCAGATAGTGTCATCTAACACAACTCATTACGGTCAGTAAAAAGAAGGCTACAGGGTTCTTACTTACCATCATGCAGTTCATAGTTGTCTTGCATAAAGTGTAAACAATTAGTTCGATTGACATCTTTTGATCCATTTTAATAACATCTTTATCAGTTTCCTCACTTGATGCTGGTTCATGAATATCTCAATGCCCCATACGCAGAAAGGGTCGAAGTGTGGATATTTGGCAATGATATATGTACCTAAAAGCACCAAGTTAATATTAGAAGCTAAACAACAATTTAAAAATGATGTAGTACAACACTCCATCCATCCCATTATATAAGATTTTATTACATGTATATCTAGACTCCCTAGACATCATCAACATTAAGGTAACACTCTTCCTTGTTGCTATGTAGCATGGGATTGCATATTTAGTCATTCAGTACAATGCATGTTGCTAAACAACAATTGAAAAACGAAAAGGCATGTTAACTGCAATATCCTTAACATCAACCAAATATCGTAATTCATAGTGGTATTGTTGAAACTGTTATTGATGAAATTGAATTTCACGGCAAATAGTTGCACATATAGAGCATCACATTGTGAAGAACTGAAATAAACAAGTCATAAGGACATCTCTAAGCGATCCTTAAAAAGTTAAAGGACTAAAACCCTTAGTGGATATATATATACTCCAGCAATTTTTGGCCTTTTCTACTCGATCCCCTAAACTTAAGTTTGTACACTTCAATTTGTTCAACTTCAAAACAGGTTCAACCGAAACTAGCATGCATTCAAACATAAACACAGATAGTTTTGCATAATCGAACATGAAACATAAATTTAAACTAAGCTAAACTATTTTCGGTCGAAGTAGAGGTCGAGCCAATCCTTCCTCGTCATGTACGGAGTGCCGTGAGCCGGGTCCGGGCTAGTACCGTCATCGGGGTCGTTGGGGAAGGCACTCCTCCACTCGATCTCCTCGTCCTCAGGGCCCACCTCGACGCCCTCCGCGTCGCCGTCGCCGCCGCCTTCGACCTCGTCATCAGAGGAGAGCGTGATAACCTCGCCGCCCTCCGCACCATCGTCCTTGCCGCCTTCGACCTCGTCATCGAAGGAGAGCGTGATAACCTCGCCGCCCTCCGTGCCGGCAAAGATCGCCCGCTTCGCCTCCACGAGCTCCGGGTGCTGGCGGTGGAGCTCTTCCACGTAGGCCTCGTCGGCGGCCTCGGCCTCGAGGCACACCCACGCCTCGCAGTCCTCCCGTGCCATAGCCGAGCTCACCACCCCTGGCTTCGACGGAACGAGGTGGACCGGACGTGTGAAGGGGAAATTGAGCCTAGCCGCCCCACCGTGGTAGCGGACCTGTCAGGGGTCGTACTCCATGGCCACGAGCTCGTCCATGTGAAAGCTACCGAGCCACGAGCGGGTGTGAGTCTCTCGATCTATAATCTCGGCGACCCACGTCCCCAACCGGCGCTGCCGGACCCCGAGGTAGGACTTCGTCGGCTGTCGGGTCCGAGGGAGGACGGGGAAGTCCTCGAACCGGTGTAGGGGTGCGGCGGTGGGCCGATCGGGGGACCAGTGACGACGGATCGAGCCGACGGAGGACGATGGGGACGGCTTGGCGGCCACCTCGCCGGCGTCGGGCGAAAAGGCCGTGATAAATCTCTTTCTGGCCATTGGCTCCTCGAGCTTCCCGGCACACAGGCAGAGGTTCAGGATGGAGGCGCCGGTGATGGCGGCGACCTACCAATGGTTTCGAGGGTTGTGTGTGTTTGTGTGAGCGGAGGTTTTGGGGTGTGTGTGGAGGGGGGCAAGGTTGTGTTTGAGGAAATACCGCGGCAACTGAAAATTTTATTGGGCGGGAGTAACAAAGCGGGGCTACTAAAAATTTCGATCAAGGGCGAGCAGATATTTTTGAGATTGCAAGGGATGCAGAGGCGGGAGTAAAATGCCCGGGCTACTGAAAATTTGAATCAAGGAACTGAAGCAGAGCGGGAGTAACAGACATCGCACACGATCCGCACATACTAATCATGTGCTATCAAACATTAAAACCTTCCAGGCGGTAGATATTTTCGAGATTGCGAGGGATGCAGAGGCGGGAGTTTTTGGGGAGTGAGCTAGTGTGCTTCACACGCCGACTATGGACTGTTGCCGACACACCTTCTCGCGTACTATACACCGACGGTGCTCCTAGATATTTTTTACTACATCTCACACGGTTGGTGATAATAAACCGTGTGGGATCTACTTGATTTGAATTACAAAATGGGGTCACAGCGGCAATCGACGCTGTTTGAATTGCTAGACCATTTATCTGCAGTGAACATGCAACTATATGTGTTTCATAAAAGAATTGGAATTATTCCGGGTTCATTTGGACATTTTTTCCATTAAACTGGTTTTCTAGCCATTTCACATGCACAATTCAAAATTAAACTACATGCACATCCTCCGGTGCATACAAATTGGTTGAAAAATCAAATATGTGTCCTTCAGTGCATGCTTAGGTCCCATGCAATAAATGGGAATGAATTTTTCGGGGTTCGTTTGACCCTTTTATACATTAACTGGGTTTTCTAGGCATTTTATGTGCATAATTCAAATTTTAACTACAAGCACATGCTCCAATGCACCAAAGTTGGTTGAAAAATCACATGTGTGTCCTTGGGTGAATTTCTAGGTCCCATGCAGGAGATGGGAATGAATTTCAGACACTAGAGCATTGTTGATTGCCGGCAAAATGTTGAGATTCCTGGTTTTTAAATTCTATTAAATCCAAAACTCGTCTGAAATTTATGAAACTTGGCATGCTATCATGGAGCGACATCAACATGCAGTGGTGAAAATTTTGTCCCATTTGGGGCAGGTTCGGGTATAAGCTTCTCACAAACCAGAGTTTCTGAAAACAAGCATGATGGTTCGATATGGAACGTACCACCTTTGGGGACGGGACGATATCCGTTGCCTCTTATTGCTTTCAAAAAAAATTGTAGGGTCAACATAGAACAACAGGAGTGTTGTATTTAATCTTGGAATTGTTTGGGGTTCATTTGGCCTTTTTTATACATTAGTTGGGTTTTCTAGGCATTTTATATGCATAATTCAAATTTGAACTACAAGCACATGCTCCAATGCACTAAAGTTGGTTGAAAAATCACATGTGTGTCCTTGGGTGAATTTCTAGGTGCCATGCAAGAGATGGGAATGAAATTCAAACACCAAGGCACTGTTGATAGCCGGCAAAACGTTGAGATGCTAGGGTTTTAAATTCTAGTAAATCCAAAACTCGTCTGAAATTCATGAAACTTGGCATGCTATCATGGAGCGGCATCAACTTGCAGTGGTGAAAATTTTGTCCCATTTGGGGCAGGTTAGGGTATAAGCTTCTCACAAACCAGAGTTTCTGACAACAAGCATGATGGTTCGATATGGAACGTACCACCTTTGGGGATGGGACGATATCCGTTGCCTCTTATTGCTTTCAAAAAAATTGTAGGGTCAACATAGAACAACAGGAGTGTTGTATTTAATCTTGGAATTTTTTGGGGTTCGTTTGGCCTTTTCTATACATTAATTGGGTTTTCTAGGCATTTTATGTGCATAATTCAAATTTGAACTACAAGCACATGCTCCAATGCACTTAAGTTGGTTGAAAAATCACATGTGTGTCCTTGGGTGAATTTCTAGGTCCCATGCAAGAGATGGGAATGAAATTCAAACACCAGGGCACTGTTGATAGCCTGCAAAACGTTGAGATGCTTGGGTTTTAAATTCTAGAAAATCCAAAACTCGTCTGAAATTCATGAAACTTGATATGCTATCATCGAGCGACGTCACACTAGTACAGCAAGCTCCTAAACAAACGGTTTTTAACCCCTTTCCGCGACAGCATTTGGAACCATCGCCAAGTGAGTGTGGGCGATAGGGGGGTCCTTCCCACACGACCCAGAAAACCGTTGGCGATATGACCTCTTGGCACACACGTTCGGCAAAATCAGGTCGTGTGCGATCGGAGAGCGCTCAAATACGGAAATACGTACAATAGAGCTTAAAAAATACAATTATACGGTGAAATTGTTTCCGGTCGCAAGTACATCCCACACAGTCAGTCCCCGCTAAACATTTATGCTCGTATGTACATCCCACACAGTCGCTCGAAGGAAAACATTTCCGTTCACAGGTACGTCACACACAATTTTTCCCGCTAAATCGCTTGCGTTATTGAATATATCACACACGGTCCGTGGAAGAAACTGTGTGGCAAAGGATGTCCATCACACACAGTTTTCATGTGGTAAACTTTTCGCAAGGTGGCCTAACGCAAACAGTTTGCAGGAGAAAGTCGTGTGTGATTGTTCATTGATCCAACACGGTTTATTACTAGAAACTGTGTGCGTTGCCTGAGGTCATCGCCCACAGTATTTTTTCAACAACCATTTGCAATAGCAAAACCCAATTAGCAGGCTAATTATCTGATTATTCATAATCCATTTATTAATCTAATTGATAGTTTATATTAAGCATACAATATATTTCATTTTCATAATTGAAATACATTAGAGTACAACATCATATAGCTTCAGCACTCAGCTACCCCATTACACAAGTACACCAGGACCAAGTTTCTTATGCAACATCTATAACCTTTCGAAATTAGCATCATAGATGGTACATAGACAGATGTATCTCATCTGGAAAACTGTTGAAGCAGAAGGCGAATACTGAGCCTTCATTGATGTTGAAGGTCTTTATAACTTTAGGCCAGTGCCTATGGATGATTGACCATCCATCCTTCGTCCTCTTCAAGAACACTTCAATATTGAACCATGGGTGTTGTATGAATACCTTCCTCGCCTCTTGACCATACAGGTGGTTTGAGAGGTAATCTTCAGTGAACTACTTTGGAAACGCGTGAAAACAAGGATGTGCATAAATATCTTCTCTATATTGGAAATGGGGTAAAGGAATTAAAAAGGCAAGGTATAATAGTTAGTACCATCCTGTAGTGAACTGATGTCTTCTTCATTGTGCAGACAAAGATCTTGTTGTTTTTTGTCGCTAATTTCCTTATCCTAACAATCTTTCTGAGTTTCTTGACTTGACTGGTACTCATGGACAACTTATTTCCCCATATGAAAAAAGGATCGAACAGTGGGTCAAAACCTCTGACAGCAGGACCTACATGTGCAAGGCCTAATTGTTAAAAACCTAAATATTTGAATTTTCCTGTAATTGCACAATAATGTGCTATTAGACAATGGACCATGCACATGTGAGCCTCGATTGTAAACCTTAGTGCTTCCCGTTGTTTCCCTACAACACATATAAGGTAGTTAGTCATCAGGTTAAGTAAGGGTTCGCATTCTATCAGTAAAATATGTTGATGAAAAATAATCACATTGCAGATTCATCAGATTAATTCAAGCCATAGGGAAAATCCATTTACCCAAACCAAGCATGATTAAGAACTAGGAAACATAGCACTTGTAGATGTTTCTCATGTATTAAGTGCATCCAAATTCGATTTATTCCTCACATGCAGAACAATACAAAATTCTACCCACGACAATTGGACATCGCATTGCAGAATTGAACCAAGCAGTTAACTAAACACCACAACAAATGAACCAAACATTAACTCAGCACCACATTGTACAATATAACATACTCCTAATAGAAGATCAGACAGCTAACCAAACCAAGCATGCTTAACAACTTGGAAATATAGCAATTGTATTTGTTTCTCATGTATTTAGTACAGCCAAATTTGATTTATTCCTCACATGGTATACAATAAGAGAATGCAGCCACAACAATTGAACATCGCATTGCAGAATTGAACCAAAGAGTTAACTAAACACCACAACAAATGAACCAAACATTAACTGAGCACCACATTACACAATATAACATACTCCTAATGGAAGATCAGACAGTTAACCAAATGAAGCATGCTTAAAAACATGGAAATATAGCAATTGTATTTGTTTCTCATGAATTTAGTACAGGCGAATTTGATTTATTCCTCACATGGTATACAATAACAGAATGCAGCCACAACAATTGAACATCGCATTGCAGAATTGAACCAAGCAGTTAACTAAACACCACAACAAGTGAACCAAGCCACAACAAATGAACCAAGTAGTTAAGTAAACACCAATTGAACAATATAACATACTCCTAATAGAAGATCAGACATTTAACCAAACCAAGCATGCTTAACAACTTGGAAATATTGGACCCTGAAGAATTGAACATCACATTTGCAGAATTAAACCAAGCAGTTAATTGAACACCACATTGCACGACATATAGAACATATACACTATAGCAGAAGATTGCATGGTAAAACTAGATAGCGCAATTCACTAGAATTGGTTACTGAAAGGCAGTAGCTAGCAAACTGAACATGTGTCCTTATAGTGAGCTAATAAGACATGCTACTCCTCTTTGTCGGAGATATCGATGACGATTGGCTCCTTGTACATGGAAGAGGGCGAGGCCTCCGCATCGTGGGTGTCCTCGTTGTAGTGGTGAGTTTCCTGAGCCACTCAGGGCACCAACCTTCTGGATCTCGAGATGAGGTAAGCACGTGCATCATGAGAACACACTTCATAGTCTTCGTCGAAGGCACCGATGTTGGCCTCGAGAAAATGCCACAAACTGTCGTTTAAAGCATCCAAGCACGACGCGACATCGGCATGCGAGGCGTCAATGGTGGCCTCGACGGTGAGGTGCTCCTCCAAGATTTGAGAGTCGGCACGAATGGCAGCCATCACAACCTCATCCGCGAGTTCAGCCGTGATTTGCTCCTCTGCTGCCAAATGCTCCTTGAGGTCCTGGCTATACTGCGTGCACCATGGCTTAGGTCGACGCTTATTTGGTGGACGGGTCGGTGATTTGGGTGGAAGGTGTCGCGCTCGCGCCGGCGGTCGGGGCATGTGGGATGTGGAAGGAGGAGGAGGATGGGGGTCGAGTGTGGATTACCTACCTGGATAGGCGAGGCCGAGCAGCATGAAGGAGGGTCGCCGGCGAGCAGGCGGCGGCGCTGCAAGCAAGGAGTGAAGGTTTCAACTTGGAAAGGAAGGCAGAAAGAGGGGAAATGTGGCTTTTGGTAAGGGGGAGGGGGCGGGGAGGTAGATATTTCCGTGGAAGCCAAAATTTGGAATCGCTTCAGCCAAAAAACTGGCGCGCAAAGTGTCATCAGACACGGTCCCTCATTCAGACACGGTCCAAAGATATTTTCTGCTACATCTCACACGGTCGGTTATAATAAACTGTGTGGGATCTACTTGATTTTTGGTCTTGATTTGAATTATATAATGGGGTCACATCAGCCATGGACGGTGTTTGAATTGCAAGACCTTTTATCTCCAGTGATCATAAAAGAATTGGAATTACTAAGGGTTCGTTTGGACATTTTTATGCATTAAGTGAGTTTTCAATGCATTTATGTGCATAATTCAAATTTGAACTACATGTGCATGCTCCAGTGCATATAAATTCATTGAAAACTCAAATCTTTGTCCTTGGGTGCATGCTTAGGTCCCATGCAAGAAATGGGAATGAATTTCAAACACCATGGCACCGTTGATTGCTGGCAAAACATTAAGATGCCTGGTTTTAAAATTCTAGTAAATCCAAAACTCGTCTGAAATTCATGAAACTTGGCATGCTATCATGGAGCGGCATCAACATGCCGTGGTACAAAATTTTGTCCCATTTGGGGCAGGTTTGGGTATATGCTTCTCACAAACTGGAGCTTCTCACAACAACCATGATGGTTTTCGGTAGGGAACGGCCCACCTTTGGGGACGAAACGATATCCATTGCCTCTTATTGCTTTCAAGTTTTTTTCTCGTGTCAACATAGAAAACAGGAGTGTTGTGTGAATTTTTGTGAATTTTCGGGGTTCGTTCGGACATTTTTATGCATTAAGTGAGTTTTCCATGCATTTATGTGCATAATTCAAATTTGAACTACATGTGCATGCTCATGTGCATATAAATTCGTTGAAAATCAAATCTTTGTCCTTGGGTGCATGCTTAGGTCCCATGCAAGAAATGGGAATGAATTTCAAACCCCATCGCACTGTTGATTGCCTTCAAAACATTGAGATGCCTGGTTTTTAAATTCTAGTAAATCCAAAACTCGTCTGAAATTCATGAAACTTGGCATGCTATCTTGGAGCGACATCAACATTTCGTGGTACAAATTTGGTACCACTTGGGGCAGGTTTGGGTATGTGCTTCTCACAAACCGGATCTTCTCACCACAAGCATGATGGTTTTCGGTAGGGAACGTCCCACCTTTGGGTACGAAACGATATCCATTGCCTCTTATTGCTTTCAATTTTTTTCTCATGTCAACATAGAACAACAGGAGTGTTGTGTGAACTTTTGTGATTTTGCGGGGTTCGTTTGGACATTTTTATGCATTAAGTGAGTTTTCAATGCATTTATGTGCATATTTCAAATTTGAACTACATGCACATGCTCCAGTGCATATACATTCATCGAAAAATCAAATATGTGTCCTTGGGTGCATGCTTATTTCCCATGCAAGAAATTGGAATGAATTTTGAACACCGGGGCACCGTTGATTACCAGGAAAATATTGAGATGCCTGGTTTTTAAATTCTAGTAAATCCAAAACTCGTCTAAAATTCATGAAACTTGGCATGCTATCATGGAGCGGCATCAACATGCCATGGTACAAATTTTCTCCCATTTGGGGCAGGTTTGGGTATATGCTTCTCACAAATGGGAGCTTCTCACAACAAGCATGATGGTTTTCGGTAGGGAACGTCCCACCTTTGGGGACGAAACGATATCCATTGCCTCTTATTACTTTCAAATTTTTTTCTCGTGTCAACATAGAACAACAGGAGTGTTGTGTGAATTTTTGTGATTTTTCAAGGTTCGTTTGGACATTTTTGTGCATTAACTGAGTATTCAATGCATTTATGTGCATAATTCAAATTTGAACTACATGCACATGCTCCAGTGCATATAAATTGGTTGAAAAATCAAATATGTGTCCTAGGGTGCATGCTTAGGTCCCATGCAAGAAATGGGAATGAATTTCGAACACCGGGGCACCGTTGATTGCCGGCAAAACATTGAGATGCGTGGTTTCTAAATTCTATTAAATCCAAAACTCGTCTAAAATTCATGAAACTTTGCATGCTATCATGGAGCGGCATCAACATACCGTGGTACAAATTTTGTCCCATTTGGGCAGGTTTGGGAATATGCTTCTCACAAACGGGAGCTTCTCACAACAAGCATGATGGTTTTCGGTAGGGAACGTCCCACCTTTGGGGACGAAACGATATACATTGCCTCTTATTGCTTTCAAAAAAAAATCTCGTGTCAACATAGAACAACAAGAGTGCTGTGTGAATTTTTGTGAATTTTCAGGGTTCATTTGGACATTTTATGCATTAACTGAGTATTCAATGCATTTATGTGCATAATTCAAATTTGAACTACATGCACATGCTCCAGTGCATATAAATTGGTTGAAAATCAAATATGTGTCCTTGGGTGCATGCTTAGGTCCCATGCAAGAAATGGGAATGAATTTCAAACACCGGGGCAGCGTTGATTGCCGGCAAAACATTGAGATGTGTGGTTTCTAAATTCTATTAAATCCAAAACTTGTCTAAAATTCATGATACTTCGCATGCTATCATGGAGCGGCATCAACATACCGTGGTACAAATTTTGTCCCATTTGGGGCAGGTTTGGGTATATACTTCTCACAAACCGGAGCTTCTCTCAACAAGCATGATGGTTTTCGATAGGGAACATCCCACCTTTGGGGACGAAACGATATCCATTGCCTCTTATTGTTTTCAAAATTTTTTCTCGTGTCAACATGGAACAACAAGACTGTTGTGTGAAATTTTGTGATTTTTTGGGGTTTGTTTGGACATTTTTATGCATTAACTGAGTTTTCAATGCATTTACGTGCATAATTCAAATTTGAACTACATGCACATGCTCTAGTGCATATAAATTGATTGAAAAATCAAATATGTGTCCTTGGGTGCATGCTTAGGTCCCATGCAAGAAATGGGCATGAATTGGAACACTAGGGCACCGTTGATTGCCGGCAAAACATTGAGATGCCTGGTTTTTAAATTCTTGTAAATCCAAAATTTTGTTAACCATTCACATGATGCCACGTGTCTTTGTTTTAATGGTTGTACGAGGTGTCGTGCAGACAGCTGCTTGACCTTGACTGAATGGGAAGCGTGCGAGCGTCGTCTGGTGCGCTGGCTGACCGAGAGGCGTGCATGCTGTCCTCGAGTGCGTAGGCTCACTTGGAAGCGTGAGAGCTGTAGGCTACGTAGGCTCACCGGGAAGACCGCCTTGCTTGCGTCCTCTCCATTAATGGTGCCCAAGCCGCAGTTTAATTCGCTTTTTAAATATAAAACACTCGTCGCAAATGTTTTACTTAGAACACCCGTATGCAAACCGACAGCTTCCCCGGGAAGCCAAGAGAAAATGTGCCGAGCAGGATTTCTGCAGCTCTTGATCGCAAACAATTTAGATAGAACACCCGTATGCAAAGTGAGAGCAGCGCAGGATTTGTGTATCCCTTCAATGCAAACGGTTGTTCTAGATGACCCGTGTGCAACCACGTACAAACAATTTGGTAAGATTTGCATATGTCAATCTGTCTTATTGTGTATGTTGCCATTTGTCAAACTAGAAAGATTTACATTTGTTGATCTAGTAACGTTGCTATTTGTCAATCCATGTAACACTGCGAGTTGTCAAAATATGCAGCTAGAAATCATTAGCACTATGTAAATTTTGCAACAAAAATTTAGTAATTAAGCATAGATTTCATTCATAGATTAAGCAGTCATTCTTAATTTATTCAAACAGTTCAACTCGACAGCTGAACCGACCAAACTTCTCCCCAATTGCTACCAACCATGTACAGAAATAGCTAGTTCAACTATATATACAAGCTAATTTTAAGTATGTTGTACAGTTCCACCACACATCTATAGTCAGGTGAACTGAGCAAAATAGCCCCTAAATACTACTACTACCATGGAGGGGCTTTGTGCTACTTCCGGCAGCCTCTGGTCTGTCGAGCGTGCTCAGTAAGAGGCAGTGGAGGAGGAGGAGCCTACCGACGAGCTGGACAAATGCAATACCGTGCCTGCCGCTGATGCACGTTCAGTGACGCTCGCCAGCTCGAACGCCCACTGCTCGTAGATCTCCTGATTCCTTGCCTCTGTGTCGGCATGTGCTGCGGCCATGGCTGCAGTAAGGCTTTTTGCATGCTCGACGCGGCGCTCCACCTCCTCCCGCAGGAACTCGATGTAGCGCACACGGTCACTGACGCACGTGCGCGCCTCCACCTCCGTCTCCCTCCTTCAGGGGGCAGTGGCGGAGCGGGTGATGATCTTGATGGTCGACGGTGGGCTGGTGGCCGACGATGGGGTGGCGGCCACGACCACCACCTCCCGCCTTCGGGCCGTGGTGGCGGAGCGGGAGATGGCCACGATGGCCGACAGTGGGGTGGCGGCCATGACGGCCACCTCCCGCCTTCGGGCCACGACGACGCAGTGGGAGATGGCCCTGGCTTTCGACAGTGGTGTGGCGGCAACGACGGCCGGCAACAGCTGCCGACGGGCAGCGGCGGCGGATCGTGTGGTGGGTGTTCCGCGCACACCCAATAGGGACACCACGCGCACTACACTACGCCGGGAACTGCGCTGCCACCACGGTGTAGCCTCCCAGCTAGAGCTGTCCTCTGATGATGGCGGAGTGGCTGAGCGACGACGATGGACCGGTGCCATTGGCGATTGTGGGAGAAGCAGATGAGATAAGCTACAGGGAGGGAGGGGGAAATGTGATGCATGACTCGCCGGCCATGAGGGTTTTTATGGCAGGCCGGTAAGCATTGGGATTTTGGGGGATTTCACCGAGTCGGGCGGGAAGCTTACGCGGGAACCTGCGAGCTTGTGTGGGAACGGGCACCGACGATTAATTGGCGCCACCGTTTGGCCAAAACAACGCACACGCGCGCTGCGCAAGCTTGCGCTGTAAGCCGTCTGCGGCAGCGGGGTGGCAAGACATGCGAGAGGAGGAAGAGAGGGCACTTACACATATAGTTAATAAAAAACGTTTGCGATTTAATTACCTACTATACCCCTGTCCTAGTTTATAAGTAGGATTTAACTAATAAAATATGAATGCATGTCACCATAGATTATATCGTCGGAGTCGTATTTGAACATAGTTTCCAGCTATACAATTTTTGTAACATGCATTAAAACTTTTTTGGTTAAATTTAAGGATATACACCAGCAAGCATTTGCCCGCAGCACACATGGCTTATTCCATCACAGACAGCTCTGATGGAGCAACTATCTGCCACGTATCGCACATGCAACTCTAATTTGATTCGTGCTTGATGTCTCTGACATCGCTCGCACAGTCCATCTTATTTGCCATGTACCACTTTGCCGTCCTCTGCTCGCGTCCCTCGGCAAGCTCTACTCGCCATTAGGCGCCGCAGCGTGCTCTTTCGAGCCCGTTGGTGCGCTCTGCTCGCGTCCGTCGGCGCGCTCAGCTTGTGGACAGCTTTTCCTCGAGGCGACCATGGAGCACTCTGCTCGCGTCCCTCTGCGCGCGCTCTACCAGCGGTTGGGCGTGCGCACGATCGCGTCGAGGGCCCCATATGCATGCGGTTGCGCCGCACGTGTTGCTACACGATGCAGTTACGTACGGCACGATGGAGTTACACACTGCAAATTAGAACTGCCATCAGCGCCTGCCGATATTCCTGGCCGTTCGGCTTCCCCTTTAATTCTCGTGGCCATTATAACCTTAGTCTCTTCAACCTTTCGATCGCGCCCCACAACACAATAAGCACAACCATGACAACACATAGAGAGGGGATGTCCAGCGGCGCTCCAATGGAGTTCGGCGAGCACAGAGTGGAGACCCACGCGAGGGAGACGGATCTCTTGGTGGTGTACACCATCGACCCGGCCGTGGTGGACGACTACATCAACACCGTTGAGCAGTTGCTTGCTGGAGACAAGTACAAGGTGGTCGGCATCGACCTCCAGTACACCGCCGGTCGTCCTGACATACACCAGAAGGTTGTCGTCGCCCAGTTGTGTGTGTGCCATCATGTCCTCATCTACACCTACTGCATGGCCAAAGAGCCTTGCGACCGTTTCAATAGGTTTGTCAACAGTACCGACTACAAGTTCGCCACGGTGGAAACCACCGACGATGTAAAAGCGCTTAGGGTTACGGGCTTGGCCTGCCAGAACCTTTTCGAAATCTGTGAGCACTACAGGTTCTGGGGTAGCACGGAGAAGGACTCCCTGGTTGAACTCACCTCGGCCATCATCGACCCCTACTACGAAAAGATGAAGCAGGATGCTAAGAGAACAAGTCACGTATCCTAGCACAGGGCCTGGATGCGACAACTCGATGAACCTCACCTCAGGTTTGCGGCCAAGAGCATGTACACATGCTACGAGATGCACACGCGGATCGTTGACATGAGGAAGTGGCTCGTTACCCAAATCGACGAGCCCAGAGCGAGCCACAAGCAGAGCAAGCGTCACAAGAAGTAGATGATGATCAGATGATCGTTTATGCTAGTTAATCATGCATGTAATATATAGTTTACTTTATTGGTGTGTGGAAATGTCATCTGTGTTGTAGCCACCTATGTAATTATGCATGTAATAGTTTACTATGGTGTGTGCAAATGCCATGGTTGTAGTAGCCACCTATGTAAGTGGATGTTTAATTTGGTTATGCAAGCATGTCCTAATAAGTGTGTGTGTGTGTGTGTGTGTGTCTATATATATATGTTGTTGTTCTATATGCAATCCCATCGCACAACACACACGTCTTATTAGCAGCAACCGTCTGTGTTATTATCGGTCTTCACACACTGATTACAGACATGTTTGCCGCGTATCACACACATCTTGCTAAGTTGAACCCTTTCTGTTCTCATGTCTCAACGCAAACAGTTCATCCGAGTGAACCGCATGCCGTATATCGCACACACCTTCATCTGGCTGCCCGTTTCTTTTGTTCCTACTCATCGCAAATAGTTCATTGAACTAAATTGCATGCCCTTCATCGCATAGGCAAATAAAACCTGAACCGTGCTTGATGCATCCATCATTGCAAACGTTTTAAACATTTCTGACGGTTTTCATATAGCACCGTTTGCGATTATTACATCACACATAGTTTCTCGAAGGGTCTCTGATCGTAGTGTCGCGTTAGCAGCATCCTGCAGTATTGTTAACATGCTGTGGTAAAAAATTGTCCCATTTGGGGCAGGTTCGGGTATAAGCTTCTCACAAACCAGAGCATCTCACAACAAGCATGATGGTTTTGATAGGGAACGTCCCACCTTTGGGGACGAAACGATATCCATTTCCTCTTATTGCTTTCAAAAAAGTCTCATGTCAACATAGAACAACATGAGTGTTGTGTAGATTTTTGGGATTTCTTGGGGTTCGTTTGGACATTTTTATGCATTAACTGAGTTTTCTAGGCAATTTATGGGCATAATTCAAATTTTAAGTACATGCACATGCTCCGATGCATATAAATTGGTTCAAAAATCACATGTGTGTCCTTGGGTGCATGCTTAGGTCCCATGTAAGAGACGGGAATGAATTTCAGACACCAGGGCACTGTTGATTGCCGACAAAACATTGAGATACCTGGTTTTTAAATTCTAGTAAATCCAAAACTCGTCTGAAATTCACGAAACTTGGCATGCTATCATGGAGCAGCATCTCAACATGCCGTGGTAAAAAATTTGTCCCATTTGGGGCAGGTTCGGATATAAGCTTCTCACAACAAGCATGATGGTTTCGATAGGGAACGTACCACCTTTGGGACGGGATGATATCTGTTGCCTCTTACTGCTTTCAGAAAAATTCTAGTATCAACATAGAACAACAGGAGTGTTGTGTTTAATCTTGGAATTTTTCGGGGTTCGTTTGGCTTTTTTATAGATTAACTGGGTTTTCTAGGCAATTTATGTGCACAATTCAAATTTGAACTACAAGCACATGCTTCAATGCACCAAAGTTGGTTGAAAAATCAGATGTGTGTCATTGGGTGAATTTCTAGGTCCCATGCAAGAGATGGGAATGAAATTCAAACACTGGGGCTCTGTTGATTGCCGGCAAAACGTTGAGATGCCTGGTTTTTAAATTCTAGTAAATCCAAATCTCGTCTGAAATTCATGAAACTTGGCATGCTATCATGGAGCAGCATCAACATGTCGTGGTAAAAAAATTGTCCCATTTGGGGCAGGTTCGGGTATAAGCTTCTCACAAACCAGAGCTTCTCACAACAAGCATGATGGTTTCGATAGGGAACGTACCACCTTTGGGGATGGGACAATATCCATTGCCTCTTATTGCTTTCAAAAAAATTCTAGTATCAACATAGAACAACATGAGTGTTGTGTTTAATCTTGGAATCTTTCAGGGTTTGTTTGGCTTTTTTATACATTAACTGGGTTTTCTAGGCATTTTATGTGCATAATTCGAATTTGAACTACAAGCACATGCTCCAATGCACCAAAGTTGGTTGAAAAATCACATGTGTGTCCTCGGGTGAATTTCTAGGTCCATCCAAGAGATGGGAATAAAATTCAAACACCACGGCACTGTTGATTGCCGGCAAAACGTTGAGACGCCTAGTTTTCTAATTCTAGTAAATCCAAAACTCATCTGAAAATTCATGAAACTTAGCATGCTATCATGGAGCGGCATCAACATGCTGTGGAAGAAAAAATTGTCCCATTTGGGGCAGGTTCGGGTATAAGCTTCTCACAAACCAGAACTTCTCACAGCAATCATGATGGTTTCGATAGGGAACATCCCACCTTTGGATACAAAACGATAGCCATTGCCTCTTATTGCTTTCAAAAAATTTCTAGTGTCAACATAGAACAACAGGAGTGTTGTGTCAATTTTTGTGATTTTTCGGGGTTCGTTTGGACATTTTTATGCATTAATTTGGTTTTGTAGGCATTTTATGTGCATAATTCAAATTTGAACTACAAGCACATGCTCCAGTGCAGTAAAGTTGGTTGAAAAATCTATTATGTGTCCTTGGGTGCATGCTTAGGTCCCATGCAAGAGACGGGAATGAAATTCAAACACCAGGGCACTTTTGATTGCCGGCAAAATGTTGAGATGCCTAGTTTTTAAATTCTGGTAAATCCAAAACTCGTCTTAAATTCATGAAACTTGGCATGCTATCATGGAGCGGCATCAACATGCCGCGGTAAAAAAAATTCCATTCAGGGCAGGTTCAGATATAGGCTTCTCACAAACCAGAGCTTCTCACAACTAGCATGATGGTTTTCGGTAGGGAACGTCCCACCTTTGGGGACGAAACGGTATCCATTGCCTCTTATCGCTTTCAAAAAACTCTCGTGTCAAGATAGAACAACAGGAGTGTTGTGTCAATTTTTGGGATTTTTCGGGGTTCGTTTGGATATTTTTATGCATTAACTGAGTTTTTAATGCATTTATGTGCATAATTCAAATTTGAACTATATGCACATGCTCCAGTGTATATAAATTGGTTGAAAAATCAAATATGTGTCCTTGGGTGCATGCTTAGGCTCCATGCAAGAAATGGATATGAATTTCAAACACCAGGGCACCATTGATTGCCGGAAAAACATTGGGATGCCTGGTTTTTAAATTCTAGTAAATGCAAAACTCGTCTAAAATTCATGAAACTTGGCATGCTATCATGGAATGGCACCCGACATGCTGTGGCATTTTTCATGTCCATTTTCAGAGAAGGCGACTCGAATAATGACACCCAGCAAAGGAATTTTGCAAAAATAGCTTCCACTTTAATATCTCAAACGTTTGTAGAATTCAAACTGTGTGGGTTCTGTTAACCATTCACGCGATGCCACATGTCTTGGTTTCAATGGTTGTAGGAGGTGTCGTGCGGACAGCTGCTTGGCCTTGACTGAACGGGAGGCGTGCGAGCGCAGTCCGGTGCGTAGGCTGACCGAGAGGCATGCAAGCTGTCCTCCAATGCATAGGCTTACCGGGAAGCGTGCGAGTTGTACGCTGCGCAGGCTCACTGGGAAGCGAGCCCTTTGACTTCCATGGCTGCTCGCCTTCCTCTCCTACCCGAGCTGCTGTTTAATACAGGCGGCCTTACTGTTCGCCTCCCATTCCCCTCCCC
>LR738712.1:156100331-156157223 GCA_902687465.1 Secale cereale | reverse complement strand
CCCCCCCCCCGCAGACCTCCACCAATGCCATAACGTATAACGATCATCTACCACTAGTCTTCAAGTTTGGTGAAGTCGACTCCAAGCCGGCGGAGATATAAAATAAGGAGGAATGGGGCCTCGTGGACATGGCCCAGAACGAGCTAGCCGCAGTGGTTGCTGCCCTCGCTCCCGTCCCAGCTCCCATCCCCGCGCCCGCGCTAGCGACCATCCCCGTAGCATTGACGTGTTGGTCGCCGAGCACTATCGCAGAGCTGGAAGCCGCGGGCATCAGTGAAGTCTACGCGGACCCACGCGAGCTCGTGTAAATGCCAGCGCCAGTGCCCGTGCCTGTGCCCATGCGCGCCTCTCCAACCACTGTGGCACCGGCCCCCGTGCGTTTGGCTGCACCCCCCGCGCTCGTGCCCGCGCCTCCCTCAGCGGCATGGGACGCTGCCGTCGACCGCTACCTCTCAGCGGCACCAGTTGCTATCCTCCCGCGCCCCGCCCGTCGATCGCGCGATGACATGATGTTTGATTTACAAGTGAAGAACATTTTGTGTTTCCTTGAAAACTTCAACAACCGTGTCCCGGAGGACGACAACAACAACGACGGCGCGGCACGCCGCCCCCGCCGCCGCCGGAAATAGTTTTTTTTTGGGGGGGGGGGTTAATACTGTATCTTGAATTCTCGATCATATGAATATAAATTCGCAGTGTGACTGAATGAAAGATATGGTTTGAACGAACTTGCGTTTTCTCTCTTAATGTACAGACTTACCAAACGATTTTCTTTTGAAAAAAACGTCAATGGTTTTCAAATATAAAATACTCATCGCAAACATTTTAGTTAGAAAACCCAGATGCAAACTGACAGCTTCCCCAGGAAGCCAAGGGAAAATGTGCCGAGCGGGATCTCTGCACCCTTCAACACGAACGGTTGTTTTGCATGACCCGTGTGCAACCACGTACAAACAATTGGGTAAGATTTGCACATCTAACATTTTGGGTATGTTGCCATCTGGCAAACTTGAAAGATTGACATTTGTTTATCTAGTAACATTGCCATTTGTTAACCTTGTAACACTGTGATTTGTCAAAATATGCAGTGAAAAATCACTAGCACTATCTAATTTTTGCAACTAAAATCACTAGCACTGTTCATATGGACACCAATACAAAGTGGCGTTGTACTTTTTTTGTCATCCAAAGAGAAAAATAATATACGTGCCGCCACACGACCCGTGTGACGTGCGAACATTCGTGAGTTGATGGGACGCATATGCAAATGTACCATTCATTACATATGACAAGTCATCAACACACAACAACAACGAGGAGACATGTTGGATTATAGATTATTTCCAACAAAACATTCTAGTAAAGTAAAGTTTTTCTCACACAACAAATAATAAAGCAATGAAATGAACTTCAGCTCAACCAATCCTCGGTGTTGGAAATGCTTGCTTTGAACCATAACTGGTTCTCTGGGAAGGGCCAGCTATTGTCAATCTCGAGACCAACGCAGGACTGATCATCCAGGCTGAAACGGCCTATATCAGGATGCATATTCTGATTGCCAGGGTAGGGAACCATAGCAATGTCCAAGGTATAGATACAGTTGCTTCTCATAAATGGTAGTAACGTTGTGTCAACAGCATCTGGATCGCCTTTCACCATCATTGGATAGTTTTGTCCAAGGAAGAGCGAGTTTCCTCCAAGACTTTCAATACAGAGCCATTCAGAAGGTGCTGGTGCTAGTACACTACTATCCATCCTGAATACCTTGCAACAGATGTTGGAATAGGTCCAGATAGTGCGACCATGGGAGACAACACTTGCTTCGTTAGTAACATCAGCAGTGCCCTGTATACATACAATAAGAGGCGATCCGTCGGAATTAGTTGCCAGGTGCCATTGAGTATAGGTCCTCATGCTCGTGATCATCACCATCGTCATCTCCCCCTTGGTTATAATTTTTTTCAAGTATAGGTGGTGGAATGTTCATAGGACCTTGGAAACACAAGAAGGTTAATTAGTAAAGGGAAACTACCTAACCCGCATGCATCTGGATGAAACAATTATAATTATGGTGGAAGACAAACGTACCGAAACAATAAGGATCCCATGCAAAAACAGTGCCACGAGTGGTGACAGCAAACACAAGACGCTATATTGAATTGCATCATAGTACTCATTCGTGTCCAGAAATTGATTTTTGAGTGATATCCATCCATCAGTGGAAGCAGAGACGGCAACAAGCTTGTCGAAGATAGCAGGAACAGCGTAGTTCTTGTAATCCCAATAGAGGTACGGAACTCGAGAAATTACTATCTTCTGTAGACGACAGTCATGATGATCATATATGAACGTACGTAGACTATCTGTGTGCTGAACCGCATGACAGTCTGAGATTTTTGGAAGTGGAACCCGATGATGAGTGTACACATTCACAAGTTCCCACTCGTAGTTGTTCCCAATATAAACAACCCAATCTCCATTTTCTCCTACCCAGGCCTTGCCCTTAAGCGATGGCATCTTAACATCACATGTATCATTATCAAGCGGCATCAACTTGCAGAAGGCAAGGCTTCCGTCGTCCTCCCGACGGCGAGCAGGGTCATGGCGAAGAAGATAGGGGAGATCAAACTGCTCCTGAACCCTTGGGTTCTTTCTAAGGATCCTATTTGTTGAGTCGAGAATGGTCTTATACGAACCTGCCATGCTAGCCAAGGTGATGATGTCGCGCCGTTCAGTGAATTCCTCCACCACGTCATCTTTCAGATCGGGGCAAGAATAAAGGAGTCGTTTCCAGCCTGTTCCCTCCATAGAGAAGATGATCGAATAATGGCAGAAGGAAGGATGAAGGCAAATGGAGGAAGGAAAAGCGTGTGACAGCAGTTCCAAATCGAGAGGGAAACGCGAAGAGGTGGTGGACGGTCCACGGTAGAAGAAGAGGCTAGTAGGGAGCGAGCGGTTGCCACACAGGTCACACACTAACGACAAGGCCAAGTGAAACGCATGCCGTATATTGCACACACCTTGATCTGGCTGGCCGTTTCTTTTGTGTTGACTAATCACAAATGGTTCATCCGAGTGAATCGTATGTGTATATCGCACACACCTTCATCTGGCTGCCCGTTTCTTTTGTGTTGCCTAATCACACACAGTTCATCCGAGTAAACCGTATGATGTGTATCGCACACGCCTTCATCTGGCTGCCCGTTTCTTTTGTTCTTCCGCATCGCAAACAGTTAATTGAACTAAACTGTATGCCCTTCATCGCACACGCAACTAAAATCTGAACCGTGTTTGATGCATCCGTCTTCGCAAACGTTTTACACATTTTTGACGGTTTTCATACACCACCGTTTGCGATGATTGCATCGCACACAGTTTCTCGAAGGGTCTCTGATCGTAGTGTCGCGTTAGCAGCATCCTGCAGTAGTGAACTCTGTTAGTGATCGCCTCAGGTGGGAGCTCAACTCCCAACTCAGCCAGATGGTTGTAGTACCCAGACATTCTGAGTATGTGCTCACTGACAGAAGTGTTCTCCTCCATTTTGCAGGTATAGAACTTATCGGAGGTCTCATACCTCTCGATCCGGGCATTCTTCACGAAAATAAACTTCAACTCCTGGAACATCTCATATGCTCCATGATGTTCAAAATGCCTTTGAAGTCCCAATTCTAAGGCATACAACATGGTGCACTAAACTATTGAGTAGTCATCAACACGCGACTGCCAGACGTTCTTAACTTCCATAGACGCGGGAGCGGGTGGCGCACCAAGTGGTGCATCAAGGACATAATCCTTTTGGGCAGTTGTGAGGATAATCCTCAGATTACAGGCCCACTCCACAAAGTTACTTCCATCATCTTTCAGCTTAGCTTTCTCTTGGAACACATTGAAATTCAGGGGAGCTACTGCGTGAGACATTGATCTACAACATAAATTTTTAAAGACAACTTAGACAATTGTTCATGATAAATGAGTTCAATTAATCTTATTACTTAATAACTCCCACTCAAATCAACATCCCTCCGGTTGTCCGAGTGTAACACGATCCAAATTCACCAACCCAAGTCTGATCATCACGTGAGATGAGGTGGTTTCAATGGTGAACATGTCCATGTTGATCATATCTACTATAACCTTTTGGTCCCTTGGGTTCCGAGGCCATGTCTGTACATGCTAGGATCGTCAACTTAAACCCAAATATTCTGCATGTGCAAAATTGGCTTGCACCCGTTGTATGTGAACGTAGAGCCTATCACACCCGATCATCACGTGGTGCTTCGAAACGACGAACTTTCGCAATGGTGCACACTTGGGGAGAACACAGTTTTATCTTGAAATTTTAGTGAGGGATCACCTATAATTCTACCGTCGTCCTAAGCAAAATAAGATGCATAAAAGGATTAACATCACATGCAAATCATAAGTGACATCATATGGCCATCATCTTGTGCTTTTGATATCCATCTCCAAAGCACCGACATGATCTCCATCATCACCGGCATGACACCATGATCTCCATCATCGTGCTGCCATCGGCGTTGTCACGCCAACCATGCTTCTACTACTATTGCTCCCGCTTAGCGATAAAGTAAAGCATCACAAAGCGTTTAATGATTGATACGCATATCATACAATAATTAAAGACAACCCTATGGCTCCTGCCAGCACAAGTCGTGATAAACTATTAAAAAACATGATCATATCATACATCAAATATATCTCATCATGTCTTTGGCCACATCATATCACAACATACCCTGCGAAAACAAGTTAGACGTCCTCTAATTGTTGTTGCATATTTTACGTGGCTGCTATGGGTATCTAGCAAGAACGATTCTTACCTACGCAAAGCCAAAACGGTGATATGTAAATTGCTATTCAACCTTCTACAAGGACCGCCTTTGTCAAATCCGATTCAATTAAGGTGGGAGAGACAGACAACCGCTAGCCATCTTTATGCAACAAGTTGCATGTCTATCGATGGAACTGGTCTCATGTACGTGGACATGTAAGGTTGGTCCGGGCCGCTTCACCCCAAAATACCACTGAATCAAAATAAGACTAGGGAAGAAGAAATCTGAATATCGACCCGCACAAACTCCTTTGTGTTCTACTCGTGATGTCATCTACGCATAGACCTAGCTCATGATGTCACTGTTGGGGAACGTTGCATGGGAAACAAAAAAATTCCTACGCTCACTAAGATCAGTCTAAGAGATGCACATCTGCGAGAGGAGAGTTGGATCCACATACCCTTGTATATCGCTAAGAAGAAGCATTAAAGAATGTGGTTCATGTAGTGGTACGTCTTTGCGATCCAATCACGATCCGCCTCGCGAACTCTGATCTAGTGCCGAACGGACGGCACCTCCACGTTCAACACACGTACGGCTTGATGACGCCTTCACCTCCTCGATCCAGTGAGCGATGGTGAAGTAGTAGCTTGAGTCCTCTGGTGGCATGACAGTGTGTCGACGATGGTGGTGGAGGAATTGCGGCACAGCTTCGCTAAGCACTACGCGGAAGAGGAGAAGAGATACGGGAGAGGAGGGGCAGCGCCAAGGCCTGTAAAGGTGCGGCTTACTTCTCTCTCCCTCACTATATATAGGGGGAGGGAGGGTGGAGGCGCCCTAGGGTTTCCCCCCTCGGCAGCCACAAGGGGATATCGGGGCGCCTAGGGTTTGGGTGGCCCACCCTACGTGCCTTGCCCACCAAGCCAGAGGGGGCCGGCTGCCCTAGGGGCAACCCCATCTCTTGGCTGCGTGGGAAGTGGTGAGGGGGGCGCAACCCCTAAGTGGGTTGATGTGCCTTCCCCCTTTTGGCCCATGAGGCCCGCAACAGTTCCCGGGACCCCCCGAAACCCCTTTCGGTCTTACGACGACTCCCTGGTGCTTCCCGAAACACTTTCGGACTCCGATTCCCATCATCCTATATATCAATATTCACCTCCAAACCATTCCGGAGTTCCTCGTCGTGTCCGGGATCTTATCCGAGACTCCGAATAACCTTCGGTCACCAACACTATGACTCAACTATACTTATATCATCACCAAACGTTAACTATGTAGACCACACGGGTTCGAGAACTATGTAGACATGACCGAGACACCTCTGCAGTCAATAACCAATAGCGGGACCTAGATGCCCATATTGGTTCCCACATAATCTATGAAGATCTTATCGGTTGAACCTCGATGTCAAGGATTCAGTTAATCCCGTATGTAGTTCCCTTTGTCTATCGGTATGTTTCTTACCCGAGATTCGATCGTCGGTATCTCCATACCTAGGTCAATCTCTTTACTCGCAAGTATCTTTACTCATTCCGTAATAGAAGATCCTGCAGCTAATTCCTTAGTCACATTGCTTGCAAGATTCTTGTGATGTTGTATTACCGAGAGGGCCCAAGGATACCTCTCTGTCTCACGGAGTGAAAAAATCTAGTCTTGATCCATGCCAACTCAACAGACACCCTTGGAGGTACCTGTAGAACACCTTTATAGTCACCCAGTTACGTTGCGACGTTTGGTACACACAAGGTACTCCTCCGGTGTCAGCGAGTTGCATGATCTCATGGTCATAGGAACATATACTTGACATGCAGAAAATGATAGCAATAAACTTGACACGATCATATGCTATGTTTATAGTTTGGGTCTTGTCCATCACATCATTCTCCCAATGATGTGACCTCGTTATCAAATGACAACTCATGTCCATGGCTGGGAAACCATAGCCATCTTCGATCAATGAGCTAGTCTGGTAGTGGCTGACTAGGGACTTCTTGTTGTCTATGTATTTACACATATATTTGAGTTTCCGATCAATACAATTCTAGCATGGATAATAAAAGATTATCATGAACAAGGAAATATAATAATAACTAATTTATTATTGCCTCTAGGGCATATTTCCAACACGCGTCCCTACACACGCTTCAATGGGAATCCTCTGCGTCGCGCGGAGAAACTCTATGTGCCCGTCGTGGACGTTGGAGCCGTCCCACTCACCTCGCGCCATGGTTTGCGGTGGCCTGGCAGCAGCGTGGGGAGGTGGAGCAGCGGTGAGTCAGCGGTGGCGCGGTGAAGTTGGGCGGCAGCGAAGCCGCGGCGGCGCGTTGGTTGCTGATAACCCACAAGTATAGGGGATCACAACAGTTTTCAAGGGTAGAGTATTCGACCCTAATTTATAGATTTGACACATAGGTGAGCGAAAGAATATTTGTAAGTATTAGCAGCTGAGTTGTCAATTCAATCACACCTGGAGATTAATTATCTACAGCAAGCGATCCATAGTAGAGCAATATGATAGTTTTGATAGTAGTGGCCGCAGCAATAGTAACGGTAACAGTGATAACAGTAGTTTTGTAACAAGTGCAACAGTAACGATGGCAATAGTAACTGAGCAAGATCATTACAGGATAAATTTGTAGGCATTGGATCGGCAATTTGTTGGATGATATTCATCATGTGACAGTCATAACCTAGGGCGATACGTCACTTGCTCCAGTTCATAAATATAATGTAGGCATGTATTCCGTAAATAGTCATATGTGCTTATGTAAAGAACTTGCATGACATCTTTTGTCCTACCCTCCCGTGGCAGCGGGGTCCATATTGGAAACTAAGATATATTAAGGCATCCTTTTAATAGAGAACCGGCACAAAGCATTAACACACGGTGAATACATGAACTCCTCAAACTACGGACATCACCAGGAGTGGTTCCGGCTACTGTCACTCCAGGATTGCCGGGTCATAACGCGTAGTAGGTGACTATAACTTACAAGATCGGATCTAAAACACGAATATAACGATAATATCCTAAATGGTTCAGATTTGAAATCATGGCACCTGGGCCCAAAGTGACAAGCATTAAGCATGGCAAAGTCATAGCAACATCAATCTCAGAACATAGTGGATACTAGGGATCGGCCCTAACAAAACTAACTAGATTACATGATGAATCTCATCCAACTCCTCACCGACCAGCGAGCCTACGATGGAATTACTCACTCCCGGTGGGGAGCATCATGGAATTGGCAATGGAGAAGGGTTGGTGGTGACGAAGGATGAAGATCCCCCTCTCCGGAGCCCCAAATGGACTCCAGATCTGGCCTCCCTATGAAGAACAGGTGGTGGCGGCTGCTCCGTCTCGTAGATCGCGATAATTCTTTCTCCCTGGTTTTTTCTCCGCAAATGTGAATATATAGTATCAGGGTTGATGTCTGTGGGGCCACCAGGTGGGGACTACCCACCTGGGCGCGCCAGGAGGGGGCGCGCCCTGGTAGGTTGTGCTCGCCCAGGTGCCCCCCTCCGGTGGTTATTGGCTCCAGTATTTTTCGTTCATTATATTAAAAATCCTCGCAAAGTTTCGTTCCATTCCGAGAACTTTTATTTCTGCACAAAATAACACCATGGTAGTTCTGCTAAAAACAGCATGAGTCCGGGGTTAGTTTCATTCAAATCATGCAAATTAGTCCAAAACAAGAGGAAAAGCGTTAGGAAAAGTAGATACGTTGGAGACGTATCAACTCCCCCAAGCTTAAACATTTTCTTGTCCTCAAGCAATTCAGTTGATAAACTGAAAGTGAGAAAGAAAAAAATTTACGAACTCTTTTACTCTTGTTTGCATAAATAAGCTTAAACAGCACCCAGGTTTTCAGCCAGCATTATAACCAACCATGTCGACAATAACTCTTAAAAATTATAATAACTCATATCAATGACATAATCAGCTAGCGACCAATAATAAGATATCTCAAACAACAACACGTTATCAAAATAACCATGATATAATATGACAATAGTGGTATCTTGCTAGCCCTTTCTGAGACCGCAAAACGTAAATGCAGAGAACCTCCCAAGTACGAGCAGCGACTAAACATTGTAATTCATGGTACAAAAGATCCAGTCATAATAACACCCAACATTCACTACACACAATGCATAGGCATGACAACAGTGCTCTCAGATCCGACGCTTATTAGAGAAGGTGACGACACAATATAAAAGTAAATAGATAGTCCCTTCGCAAAGGGAAGTAGTGATTTGTAGAGGTGCCAGAGCTCATGTTTTTAAAACATAGGTAAATGATATTTTTGAGAGATGCACCCTTCTCATTTACTTCACGACTATCAGTTACTAATATCTCCCATGCTAAACACGCTAGTGGCGGTTCCCAAGCAGGAAAGTAAAGGTTTGGACTCCATTGGGAGTTTTTTTTGTTTATTTATAAGCTTTTTTTCTTTTTGCAATTTGGGACTGGGAATCCCTATTACCGTCATTTTCTCATGCGATGGCGAGTGAATAAACACTCGACCTGAGAATAACCTGGTTAGCATGGAAGATTTCGACCACCTCATGTCGTTCCATGAACGATCTAGGCACACAAAAAGGATATTTATTTGAAGTTTCTAGAGGTGGCACATGCAAATTTACTTAGGACAGTAGGGTAATACCACATATAGGTAGGTATGGTGGACTCATCTGGAATAACTTGAGTTTTTGCATTTGATGCACAAGCAGTAATCCCGCTAAGGAGAGGTGAAGGCTGGCAAATAGGTTGAGAAGCAGCCAGCTAGAGAGCAACAATGGTCATGAACATGCATCATGCATAACAAACATTGGACACCCGCACGAGTAGGATATGGACACCATGAACATAAATATCATAGAGGCTATGTTGGTTTTGATTTAAGTACATGCATAAACATGTGCCAAGTCAAGCCACTCGAACATTCAGAGGAGGATACCATACCATCATACTACATCACAGTCATTTTAACGCGATGTTAATATCCAAGATAAATCATTATCAGCTCCAAGCTACTTATGCATGGCATGTGAAACTATAATTTCTAATTGTCATTGCAAACATGTTTAATCATAATGGGCTGAATCATGGACACTAGGTTAAACCTATTTACAAAAACAGAACAAGTCCAGTTCATACCAGTTTCTCCCTACCACGGCCAATTCATCGAATATCGTCATAATTGCCTTCCACTTGCACGATCGAATGATGTGAAATAAAAATAATGGTGCAAGAGTGTTGTGGACTAAGCTGGAATCTGCAAACATTTTATTCAATAGGAGAAGATAAGGTAAAATGGGCTATTTATTAGATCAAAAAGTATGCATAAGCGAGCCACTCAACATTTTCATCGTGGTCTTCTCCTTCGTACAACTCAGAAATAAAAAGAAAGAAATTCAGAGAAACATTCTGAAATATTTTTGGAGTTTTTGGTTTTCTAGAACAAGCGAACGAAAGAGGAAAGCAAAAACGAGAAAAACTATTTACACGGGAAAACGCCAAGAACAAGGAAATCTTTTTGGGTTTTCTTCTTAATATTACAACTAGGCAAGCATAGAAAGTAAACTAACTACAACTAGACACATTTTTTTGTTTTCCTAAGGTCTTTCAAACACACAAGAAGAAGGCGAGAAAATAAATTAAGCTTGGATAATACAATAAAAAAGTGTGAGCGCCGACGATTGAAATGTGTGAACATGAATGTAAAGTCGGCGAGAAACACGTACTCCCCCAAGCTTAGGCTTTTGGCCTAACTTGGTATGCAGTCAGTAGCATGGACGGTAGTCGGCGTGGTGAGGAGCAGGCATCCACTCATCCCACTATTGAGGCTCCTCCTCTCCTGCAGCCTGGGCGTTCCGATAGGCAATGATATCCGCAGGCATAATCCTATATCCTCCCCTGGCGATAGGATCAAACAAAGCAGGTGCAGGCTGTGGAATGATATCACGAGTACTGACGCTAAAAACTAGGTTATAAGGAATAGGAATGTTAGGATAATCGACAGCGGTAAACTGGTGGTGATCCATAGCAGCGCGATCTAGGTAAACCTTGGGTAAAGGAAAATCATGGAGGCATATCTGAACATTAAAGCGAGTTGCCAAACAAGTGGCGTAAATACCTCCATGTATTTTACCCTTAGACTTATTAATGTGGAGGAGATGTGCCGCTATAACTCCCAAGCTATAAGTGTTGTCGCCCTCTAGTGCACGACGCAAAACTGCCAGGTCTGGTGAACTGGGTGCACCCACCTTCTCTCTAGCTAGCAAGCATTTTGTAATTAAAAGAGCAAAATAATGAACAATAGGAAAATGCAAGCCAGCGGTAGTGATACCCGACACCCCTCTCTCATCACCCACTGTCACTGTACGGTAAAAGCTTTCAAACTCTGAGGGTCTAGGCTCTACCAAACTACCATCAGTAGGAAGAAAGCATATTTCGCAGAATTCAGCAAGCGGTTTCTGGTAGGGTTCGGCATATAAATTAAACTGCACCTCACAGGGATTATTCCTAGGAAGAAAATTTAAACTTTGGACAAAGGTATTTGTGAGGCGTTGATCCTGTTCACATTCAGCCGCAATGAAGTCGGTGAGGCCGGCATTAGAAGCATATTGTGCAAACTCTTGAAGGATTCCAGCATCTTCCATGAACGGAGTATGCAGCCACTCGCATGGCCGTATCTCCGCCAATCTTCGGATGTGGAGATCACTATCAGATGACTCCCAATCACTCCTTTGGAGTTCTTCTTGGAAGAAAACTTCCTAAAGATACTCATGTTTTTCCTATGAACAAAATTCTGAAAATTTTAGTCCACAATATTTTTCTCAACAAAACTTTACAAAATTGGTAGCAACTACTCATAAGGATACATAGAAGCCATAGCAAGCATTCAAACTACTTAGAACTCTAAGAATTCAACATGCAAGCTCATCTACAGCAGCACCAACAGTAGCTAATTATTCAAAATATAAACCACTAAAACAAAAACTAATTGGACAAACGGAGGAGTCACATACCAAGCAACAATCCCTCGAAACAGATTGGGAAACGGAGCTTCGGGCAAAGAGATCGAAATCCACGGGTTTGAGAGCAAGAACACGAGAGAGAGAGAGAGAGAGAGAGAGAGAGAGCAATGGAGATTTTTTTTTGGAGGTAGGTGATGAAGTGGTATAAAGAGATAAGGGAGGGGGCCCACGTGGGGACCACAACCCACTAGGGCGCGCCTGGGAGTCCTGGCGCGCCCAGGTGGGTTGTGCCCACCTGGTGCACCTCCCTCTGATATTATTTGCACCTGAAATTCTTAAATATTCGGGGGGAAAATCGTGTTAAATTTTCAAGGCATTCTGGAACTTTTATTTTGGGGCCCTTTTTATTCCACGGGAAATTTAGCAAGCACACTAAACATCGCATTTTATTTTATTTAACTAATAAAACAGAAAACAAAAGATAGAGATAGAATGTAGTGCTTACTAAATTCATCAACTTCATACCGCTCAAAAATGATCCATTGATAAGGTTGATCAAGTCTTATTAACAACCACTTTCGATTGGCATGAAATCAAAGAACTTTCGTAAATCACTAAGTTACCTCAACGGGGATATGAAAGTCCTCAACAATAAGCATTTCATATTCCTTTTTAACAGTGGGTAGAGGTAGTTGAAAACTTCCAATAGTGATTGTCGGAGATTTTTCAATAACATTGCTACCATTCACTTGGAATTGTTTCTTCGGAAAGTGCACCGTATGCTCATTACCATTAATATGGAAAGTGGCCTTGCTTTTATTGCAATCAATAACAGCCCATGCAGTATTCAAGAAGGGTCTACCAAGGATAATCGACATGTTGTCGTCCTCGGGCATCTCAAGTATAACAAAGTCAGTCGAAATAGTAACATTAGCAACAACAACGGGCACATCCTCACAGATACCGATAGGGGTGGCTGTTCATTTATCAGCCATTTGTAATGATATTTCAGTAGGTGTGAGTTTATTCAAATCAAGTCTTTTATATAAGGATAAAGGCATAACACTAACACCATCTCATAAATCACATAAAGCAGTTTTCACATAATTCTTTTTGATGGAGCAAGGTATAGTTGGTATTCCTGGGTCTCCAAGTTTTTTAGGTACTCTATCCTTAAAAGTATAATTAACAAGTATGGTGGAGATTTCAGCTTCTGGTATTTTTCTCTTATTGGTGATAATGTCTTTCATGTACTTTGCATAAGGAGGCATTTTCAAAATATCAGTCAAGCGAGTACGCAAAAGACTGGCCTCGGCATTTCAGCAAAGCGTTCAAATTCGTCATCATCTTTCTTTTTAGTTGACTTGGGTGGAAAGGGCACAGGTTTTCTAACCCACGGTTCTCTTTCTGTACCATGTTTCCTAGCAACAAAGTTTTGTTTATCATATCTTTTATTCTTAGGTTGCGGGTTATCAAGATCAACTGATGGTTCTATCTCAACATCACTATCTGTTTCTCTTTCATTATTTAATTGAATATCTTCATGAACATCAACATTATCTTTTTCATTATCACTAGTTGGATGTTCATTACCAAATTGAGTTTCAGCATCAGGGATAGAAACATCATTATCATTGTCGGGAGGTTTTTCTACTTCAGGTTCACTAGTAGCTTGCAAAGTCCTATCAGTTTTCTTTTTATTTTTCTTTTTAGAGCGACTACGTGTAGTGGTGTTGTTTCTTTGTGAATCCCGTTCAATTCTTTTTGGGTGTCCCTCAGGATAAAGTGGTTCCTGAGTCATTTTTCCTCCTCTAGTTGCAACTCTAATAGCAAAGTCATGTATGCTGCTATTCATTTTATCAAGTAATTCTCTTTGAGATGTAACAACTTGTTCTAGCTAGGTTTGTACCATAGAAGCATGTTTTCCTACACCTCTAACATCATTTGAAATTCTAAATAACAAGTCACTCAAGCGAGCAATCATATCAGAATTGTATTTCAATTGTTTCATAACATTTGCATTGAAGTGATCTTGTTTCCTAATGTAATTTTCAAACTCATGAAAGCATTGGCTAGGGTGCATATTGTGAGGATTATAATTGTCATTGAATTTCATTAGAGAATTTACCTCTACCACCTTAGGCAGAGGTGGTGTATCAAGCCCATGTATTTATTCAATAGGAGGTAAAAAAATTAACATCCTCGGCTTTAATACCTTTTTCCTGCATAGGTTTCTTTGCCTCTTGCATATCTTCAGGGCTGAGATATAATATACCCCTCTTCTTCAGAGTAGGCTTAAGCGGTGGTTCGGGAAGAGTCCAATCATAAAAAAATCAATATGTTATTCAATAGTTCTTCAGCTTGTCCAATAGTTCGTTCCCTGAAAACACAACAAGCACAACTATCTAGCAAGTCCGTAGAAGCATCGACTTGTCCATTATAGAAGATATTGAGTATTTCATTTTTCTTAAGAGGATGATCAGACAAAGCATTAAGTAACTGGCAAAGCCTCCCCCAAGCTTGTGGGAGACTCTCTTCTTTAGTTTGCACAAAGTTAAATATTTCCTGTAAGGCAGCTTGTTTCTTATGAGCAGGAAAATATTTTCCAGAGAAGTAATAAATCATATCCTGGGGACTACGCAAAAAACGAGGAGTAAGAGTATTGTACCAAGCTTTAGCATCACCATTTAATGAGAACGGAAATAATTTGAGAATATAGTAGTAATGGGTTTTCTCATCATGCGTAAAAATATTTAAGTTAGTGAGATGTGCCACAACAGTTTCAGTTTCATAACCATGGAAAGGATCAGATTCAACCAAAGTGATTAACTCTGGGTCAACAAAGAATTAATAATCCTCATCATTAATAAAGATAGGTGAGCTAGCAATCTTAGGATCATATTTCATTCTAGCATTCAGAGACTTTTCTTTATACTTGCATAATAATTTCTCTAGATCATCTCTATCATTACAAGCAAGAATATCTCTAGTTGTTTCCTCACTCATAACACACTGGTACGCATCGGTGCTATACAAACGGTTTAAAAAACCCTTCTGCGACGGCATTTGGAACCGTCGCCTAGTGAGTGTGGGCGATAGGGGGGTCCTTCCCACACGACCCAGAAATTGTCGGGGATAGGCCCTCCAGGGACACCAAATGAGCTCATGTGCAATCGGGTGAGGCATCGAAACCCAATCATTTCCATAGGTATGTACATCCCACACGGTGAATCCCAAAAAAACATTTCGGTAGGTATGTATATCACACACAGTCAATCCAAGGAATGTGTTTCTGTTCTTATGTACATCGCACACAGTCAATCCAGGGAAAATGTTTCTGTTCGTATCTATATCGCACATAGTCAATCCAAGGAATACGTTTCCGTTCTTATGTACAACCCGCACAGTCCATCCAGGAAAAATGGTTCCGTTTGTATGTACATCCCACACAGTTCTATGTGTAGGCTCGTGTGTGAAAGGTGTAACTATCACACACGCTCTGCCTTCGTTAACTGTTTGCTTTTATCAACTACGTCACACACGATTTGATGAAAAAAACTGTGTGGCATTGGGCTATCCATCACAAGCGCTTTTACTGCTAGAACCGTTTGCAAAGATCCATGACACATTTAGCAGGTTTATTACTTTACAATTAATAATTCTAGTATTACACAATTCGCATTTCATATCGAACAGCTATTTGCCAATTTCAAATCAGGCAGATAAATATATTATAACATCACATATCGAACAGGTATTTCATTTATTTGAACTCCAGACTTTGTGTGTGTTCAAAATAAACCATTCAAAGCCACATCATCAATTTTCAACCCTTTCTGACTTCATTTGGTATTTTTCATGCATTTACTGATTTTTTTAAAGCTAAATGACCCTGAAATTGAAAAGCACTACAAATGAACTCTGAAAAGGTTGAAAGTTGGCATGGTATCATCATTTCACCCACATAGCATGTGCTTAAAAGTTGAGAGGGTTACAGCAAAAACTGGATGCACTTCGTGTATTAAATGGACAATCTCTTTCGAAGTATCAGGGTTTCCGACGAAAACTCACATGTTACAAAATGATTTCATTGTTTTGAACTTATTTCAACTCTAGACTTTTTCTGTGTTCAAAATGCACCATTCAAAGCCACATCATCAATGTTCAACCCTTTTTGAGTTCATTTGGTATTTTTCATGCATTTACTGATTTTTCTAGCTAAATGACCCTGAAATTGAAAAGCATGGCAAATGAACTCTGAAAAGGTTGAAAGTTGGCATGGTATCATCATTTCACCCACATAGCATGTGATAAAAAGTTGAGAGGGTTACGGCAAAAACTGGATGCACTTCGTGTACAAAATGGACAATCTCTTTCGAAGTATTAGGGTTTCGGACGAAAACTCATCTGTTACAAAGGGATTTCATATTTTTGAACTTATTTGAACTCTAGACTTTTTTGTGTTAAAAATTCACCATTGAGAGCAACATCGTCAATTTTCAACCCTTTCTGACTTCATTTGGTATTTTCCATGCATTTACTAAAAAAAATTAGCTAAATGACCCTGAAATTGAAAAGCACTACAAATGAAATTCAAAAAGGTTGAAAGTTGGCATGGTGTCATCATTTCACCCACATAGCATGTGCTAAAAAGTTGAGAGGGTTACGACAAAAACTGGATGCACTTCGTGTACAAAATGGACAATCTCTTTCGAAGTATCGGTGTTTCGGACGAAAACTCATCTGTTACAAAGGGATTTCATTTTTTGAACTTATTTGAACTCTAGAATTTTTTGTCTTCAAAATGCACCATTCAGAGCCACATCATCAATTTTCAACCCTTTCTGACTTCATTTGATATTTTTCATGCATTTGCTGATTGTTTTAAAGCTAAATGACCCTGAAATTGAAAAGCACTACAAATGAACTCTGAAAAGGTTGAAAGTTGGCATGGTATCATCATTTCACCCACATAGCACATGCTAAAAACTTGAGAGGGTTACAGCAAAAACTGGACGCACTTCGTGTACAAAGTGGACAATCTCTTTCAAAGTATCAGGGTTTCGGATGAAAACTCATCTGTTACGAAGGGATTTCATTTATTTGAACTCTTGACTTTTGGTGTGTTATAAATGCACCATTTAAAGCCAAATCATCAATTTTCAACCCTTTTTGACTTCATTTTGTATTTTTCATGCATTTATTGATTTTTAGGCTAAATGACCCTGAAATTGAAAAGCATTACAAATGAACTCTAATAAGGTTAAAAGTTGGCATGGTATCATCATTTCACCCACATAGCATATGCTAAAAAGTTGAGAGGGTTATGACAAAAATTGGATGCACTTCGTGTACAAAATGGGCAATCACTTTCGAAGTATCAGGGTTTCATACGGAAACTCATCTGTTACAAAGGGATTTCATTTTTTTAGAACTTGTTTGAACTCCAAACTTTGTGTGTGTTTGAAATGCACCATTCAGAGCCACATCATCAATTTTCAACCCTTTCTGACTTCATTTGGTATTTTGATTTTTTAAGCTAAATGACCTCTAAATTGAAAAGCACTACAAATGAACTTTGAAAAGGTTGAAAGTTGGCAAGACAACCGCCCCCCACACGATTGGCACTCTATTTCGCGCCTTGAGGTTTGGAAGGTGAATGGCGGGGGTTATTAATCAGACATGGTTTTGTATTGGAAATCGTCAGCTATTATGTTCACACACGGATTCTAATGTGGCAATCGTGTGTAATTCAAACTACAGTCATCGTAAATTCTGGCGACAGGCGTGTGTACTGTTCCCGTCGATCTAGATTCTGGCCGCCAATAAATACTACCTTGCTCACGTCGTCCGCCTGCATTCTCATCTACATCCTCCCCTCGCTCGCCCCCCCTCTCTCTCAAAGCTCTGCCATGGCGTCGCCGATCTGCTCACACGCCGATGAGGAGTCCCCCCCCCCTCCCCGAGGATGCTCATTCGATGAGCAGCGACGAGGAGGACACCTACGCGCTGCCGAACGAGGTTGCGCCGGACCCCCCAACTTTGGATTGGTTTTGGGGCAAGTACAATATTTGTCCGTGGAAGTCACTGTCACCGGCTGAGAAAGCCACGCAAGTGGCGTTCAAGAAGAAGATGGCAGAGGAGAAAGCCAGGTACGAGGCGGCCTGTGAAGCCCGTGATGCCGCCTGGAAAAAGGAGAAGGTGGAGATGTGGGAGTCTTGTGTTCAGGGGTCCTCACGCATCTAAGTCAATGAAGCTGGGCCGCACTGGTGGGCCGCATAAAGAAGAAGGAGAAGACCTTCCCCCGTATTCGGTCACCACTCCTATGTACGTAGAAATGCAGGTTATGAGTCTGGATGTATCAATTACTTTGTCGGTGTACTAAAGTAGGGGTACCTTAGTATCCCGACTTGTGCACGGGCAGTAGCAGCGTCCCATGGTCTAGCTCACCACGCGCCCGCCAAAGCCCACTCTAGACCCCTTGAAGCCATTCAAGAACAAAGTATTCGAGTTAATAGACAAGACCCCGGCAAGAGGAGCTTGCCGGGGAGGCCGCACCAAGCTCAAGGTTATCATTCTGGCACAAGACCCTGGCAAGAGGGGCTTACCAGGAAGGACAAGGAATGGCACCTCAAGAAGGTATATCGTGGCGCATCATGCGCCACGGCAGGACCCGGAGAGCGGCAACCTTCCGGACCCGGCAAGATTGTGACCCCGGCAAGGTGCTTGCCGGGGGAAGCTTACGCTGTGTGCCCGCGCTCCAGCTCATCTGGCCACGCGTCACCCTGGGGCCATTCCAGGGGCACGTGGCAGATGGTTGTGCAGCCTGGGGTACACGGTGGCGAGCCGTGGTGACGAGGCTATCGCCGTGGCGAACGGAGACGCATGGACGGACGCTTTTGGGGCGACGGCGACGGGCATTCAATGCCCTTGTCCCCCACCGTCAGAGTTAGGTGAAGACCACTATTCATACACTGTTCATGCACTGTTACAACTACCACCGATTTTACACTTTTACCCTCGTCTACGTTGACACCTGTCGGTGACCCCTTTGAGCTATAAAAGGAGGCCCATGCACAACATAGAGGAGGTTCGATTCCAGAAACTAGACCACTCCCACGCTCGGTGCAGCTAGTACTGTAGATCTTCAAGATCCCGAGCCCAAGAACTCAATGCAACCAAGGCAGGAGTAAGGTTTTACGTGTCCGCGCGGCCCGAACCTGGGTAAACTGCCCGCGTGTGCCCCTCGATCCGCTCTTCGTGCTCCCTCCGCACCCTTGCCGTACCGTAGAAGGGGCTCCGGTCCCATAGGTGTTCGCGGGCGACCAGTTTCCCCGACATCTTTGGCGCGCCAGGTAGGGGGCGTCGAGGTTGTGCGAACCTGATTCGGTGCTCACGCGGGCGCAACCTTCAGCAACTTCACTAGCTTCAGCGACTACATCGATTACATCGACATGCCTCCGAAGAAGAAGGCTTCGGAGGTCGGAGGCCCGTCCGCGTCGATCCCACCACCACCAGAACCGACGGTTGGTGGGGGAGACGCTGGCGGAAGGATGGACGCCGGTGGGGAGACTCACGTCGCCACCAAGTCCAAGGACAAGACGGACGACCGGGCGAACTCCAAAGCCTCGGCGTCCGTGCACGCACCACGTCCCTCTCAGGAGGTGCCAGACCAGCAGCGATGTGGTACCGGAGGTACCATACGCTTGCTGGGACGTAGCCAAGCCGGCGGGTCACGGGACGCTCAAGGCCAGCGTCCTGGCACGAGCAAGGCGCGGTCGCCGGGGCGAGAACATGCTCCTTCTAACGCGGTTAGAAGTCCGAGCGTATCTCGCTCCTCACACCACTCGCCACCGTTTCCCTCCTCTCCAGCAGAAGCCTTAGCCAAGGCTCAGCTGCTCCTCGACTTCCCTCCAGCGGCGGACAAGGCCAAAGACTGGAGGGCTATGATCCAGAGCCTCATCGCCTTCGCCAACAACGACACGCCGCAGCAGCCGGCAACTTCACGGCCGCGGCAAGTCGACCAAGCGAAGTCCGACGGTGACAAGACCGCCGGGGGTGCAACTACCGTGCACTCCCCGCCGCGGAAGCAGAAATCGCCGACCCACCGGATCAACGTCAACGATGACTCCACGGCGTCGTCGGATCCGCGGGCTCGCCGCGATCAGCGCCAAGTCCTTGACGATAGGCGACAAGAAGAGGCTCGAACTCGTATCGAGCGTCGAAGAGAAGCCGGAAGACAGTCCGACCAGCGCGCTGGGACTGCTGTCAACATGCACGCGCCCGGTGAACCAGGCGACTTGCCGTACGCGGCAGGTTGCCCTGCGTTCACCCGGGAGCTGCGGCAAGTCTAGTGGCCCAGCATGAAGAACTTTAAGACTGACGTACCCGAGAAGTACGACGGAAAGACACACCCCTCGGAGTTCCTCAGCATCTACACCATCGCGGTGCAGGCTGCCGGGGGACGCGACGAGAAGATCTTAGCAAACTACTTCCCGCTCGTGCTTAAGCCAAACGTCAGATCTTGGCTTATGCACTTGCCGGAGAACTCCATCTCTTCTTGGGAGGATTTGTGCCACCAGTTTGTCGGCGCCTTCACGGGCGGCCACAAACCCCACGGCTAGGAGAGCGATCTCCACATTCTAGCCCAGAAGGAGGGTGAGTCCCTGCGCAAGTATATCCAGAGGTTCAGTCGTGTTCAGCACAACATCCCCGATGTCCACCCTGCCGCGGTTATCAGCGCGTTCCACCAGAACGTGCGTAACCGCTGGATGAGGGAGGAGATGGCAATGACCAAGATCCGGGACGTCAGCGAGCTTTACGCTCTGGCTGATAAGTGTGCGCGTGCCGAAGAGGGGAGGAGACTCCCCGGAGAGGATACCGGTGCAGGAGGAAGCGACAGCGAGGATGCCGCCCCGGCAAGGAAAAACCGGCGGCGGAACAAGAAGAAGAAGAACAAGGAGGTACTGGTTGTCGAGCAGTCCGGCAAGGAGGCGGCCGCCAAGAAGACACAGGCTGGTGGCTCCGGCAAGGAGGCCACCCCTGTAGCAGCAGCCGACAAGCAGGACAGCTCCGACAAGCAGTACTGCAAGATCCACCGCACCAAGGGCCACGACCTCCAGAACTGCAAGAGGGTAGAGTACCTCGTAGAACAGCAGAAGGGTGAATACGAGCGTCGCGACAAGGAGAAGGCCCAAGGAGGCAGAGGAGAGCCCAGCAAGAAGCGGCCGTTCAATGGCCGGGGAGGACGCCGCGGCAAGGCCAAGCAGCGGCAAGGAGACAGACCTCCCCGGGGCCGCGACAAGGATGAAGACGATGACGATGACGAGGATATGGACGACGGAGATAACAGCGAGCGGGAGTTCCAGAAGGCCACAGAAGTTATGTGCGTCGATGGAGGTGCTTCTCTGCACACTTCCCACCGCCAACTCAAGCAATGGGTGCGGGAAGTGAATGCAGCTGAACCACCCGTCGAGTCGCGCAGACTGCTGAAATGGTCCGGCACGCCCATCATCTTCGACCTTGAGGACCACCCTGACCGCACGACTGCGGTCGGGTGTTTTCCGATGTTGGTTTCGCCAACTATCCGCAACCTCAAGGTCACCAAGATGTTGGTTGACGGCGGGGCCGGCCTCAACTTGATCTCCTCCGCTGTGATCAAGAAGCTGCAGATCCCCGACAGCGAGCTCGAGGAAACCGGGACGTTCCAAGAAATCAACCCGGGAAGGAGCAAGCCGAAGGGGAAGATCACGCTGCCAGTGACCTTTGGCAGAGAGCTTAACTTCAGGACGGAGAGGATCACGTTCGACGTTGCCGATATCCCATTACCATACAATGGGATACTTGGCCGTCCTGCACTCGCCAAGTTCATGGCAGCCTCCCACTATGCAAACAACATGCTCAAGATGCCGGGGCCAATGAGTGTCATCTCTGTCCCCGGCGACAAGAAGGACGCGCTCATCTGCGCCGACAAGATCTACCGGGACGCAGCAGCCGCGGCAGACAGCAATACACTTGCCGCTGAAGCTCCTGGGGGGAAGACCAAGACCAAGTCCGGCAAGAGCTTTGGGGCCCACTCCGGCAAACGCACCTCTTCGGAGTGCTGCGCTGCCGTCGAGGACGCACCATCGAGCTCCACCGGCAAGTGCAAGAAGGGAATGGCAGCTCCACCTGCAACTAAGAAGGTGTCCGCAAAGGAGGACGGCACTGGTGGTACCTTCACCATCAATGCTACACTCGACCCCAAATAGGAAAGCGCGCTCGTTGCCTTCCTGTGGGAGAATGTTGACGTGTTTGCATGGCAACCGTCTGACATCCCCGGCGTTCCCAGGAAGGTAATTGAGCACAAGATTGCTGTTTGTCCTCATGCGCGGCCCATCAAGCAGAAGGTCAGGAAGCAAGCGGTGGAGCGCCAAGAGTTCATCGCCGAAGAAATTAAGAAGTTGGAAGTAGCAGGCCTTGTTAGAGGTGTACTTCATCCCACGTGGTTGGCCAATCCAGTTGTCATGCGCAAAGCCAATGGGAAGTGGAGACTTTGTATAGACTTCAACGATGTGAATAAAGCATGTCCCAAGGATCCATTTCCCTTGCCGCGCATCGACAAAATTGTGGACTCCACGGCTGGATGTGAGTTGCTTTCATTTCTCGATGCATACTCAGGTTACCATCAGATATTCATGGCTGAGGAAGACGAGGAGAAGACCGCATTCATTACTCCATGTGGCACATATTGCTTTATACGCATGCCCTTTGGATTGAAGAATGCGGGCTCAACATTCACAAGGGTGGTCCACACCGCTTTTGAGCCACAGATACACAGGAATGTAGAAGCATACATGGATGATATAGTGGTCAAGAGCAAGAGCAAGGATACCCTGATTCAAGACTTAGAAGAAACCTTTGACAATCTGCGCAAGATACAACTCAAGTTGAACCCCGAGAAGTGCGTTTTCGGAGTCCCCTCCAGCAAGCTTCTCGGGTTCTTTGTGTCCCAGAGGGGGATTGAAGCCAATCCCGACAAGATCAAGGCCATCGAGCAGATCGAAGCCCCAAAGCGCGTCAAGGATGTACGGAGGCTTGCGGGTTTTGTGGCTGCCCTCAGCAGGTTCATTTCAAAGTCTGCAGAACGCGCCCTGCCTTTCTTCAAAATCTTGAAAAAGGCGGGTCCTATGAAATGGACTCCGGAAGCGGAGGCAGCGCTGCAAGACTTGAAAGGATACCTGTCCTCTACTCCAATACTTGTCGCACCTAGGCCGCAAGAGAAGTTGCTGCTATACTTAGCAGCAACCAATCAAGTGGTTAGTGCTGCGTTGGTAGCGGAAAGGGAAGCAGAGGAGGAGCCCACAACCCCGGCAAGCACATCCAGCGACAAGCAGGGGGCTTCCCCGACAAGCTCTGGCCCCAACAAGGACAAGTCTGCGCAGGAACAAGGAGAAGTGCGAAAGAAGATGGTGCAGCGCCCAGTTTATTTTGTAAGTTCCCTCCTGCAGGGGGCTAGGTCAAGATACTCTAGGGTGCAGAAGTTGCTTTTTGGCCTCCTCATGGCCTCAAGGAAGCTGCGCCATTACTTCCAAGCACACGAGATAACGGTGGTCACTCGCTTTCCGTTGAAGAGGATATTACAAAATCCAGAAGCAACAGGCAGGATCGTCGAGTGGGCACTAGAACTGTCGAGCTTTTGTCTCAAGTTTGAGAGTACTTCAACTATACAGAGCAGAGCTTTGGCACAATTCATAGCGGAATGGACCCCAACACCAGATGAAGAAGTCCCAGAGACAAACGTCCCCGTCCAAGAAGCTAGCAAGGAATGGATAATGTACTTCGATGGTGCCTTCTCGCTGCAAGGCGCCAGTGCTGGTGTGCTACTTGTCGCACCCACCGGGGAGCACCTCAAGTATGTTGTCCAAATGCACTTTCCCAAGGAGCAATCGACAAACAATACTGCCGAGTATGAAGGTTTGCTTGCCGGCCTCAGAATTGCGGCCGAACTTGGGATTAAGAAGCTGATTGTGCGGGGAGATTCACAGTTTGTGGTCCGACAAGTAAACAAGAGCTACCAGAGCCCTTTGATGGAAGCTTATGTCGATGAAGTAAGGAAGCTTGAAGAACACTTTGAAGGCCTGCAGATGGAACACGTCCCAAGAGCTTAGAATGATATCGCAGATGGCCTCTCAAAGTGTGCTGCAATGAAGTTACCTATGGAACCAGGGACCTTCCTGCTTAAGTTAACTCAACCATCTGTTACACCATCAGTTGGGCAAAGCAAGAAAAGAAAGTTGGTCTCCGGCGACTACTTGCCGGCGGATCTTCCCGAAGCCGCTGCCAAGGTGCCCAAGATAAACGACCAAGTTGCTGAGGAACAGTCTGCTCCTGCAAACCCAAGGGTCTGTACAGTTGAAGCAGGCGTTCCCGACAAGTTTTGCCCCGGCAAGCATGCCGGGGGGCGTACAGCTCCGGCAGAGCCGCAAGTTCTTGCCGTAGAAGCCGACGTCCCCGCAGCAGCACTGATGCCTTTTGTCCTTGTTGTTGAGCCTCAAGCTCCAGCATGGGCATAGCAAATCGTCCGCTTTCTTCAAACTGGGGAACTTCCCGAAGAACCAGAAGAGATAGAAAGGATTACCAGGCAGTCAAGTATGTATCAGTTCGTCGGCAACGAGCTATACAGAAGAAGACTCAATGGTGTCAGATTGAAGTGCATTTCTCGGGAAGATGGACAGAAGCTGTTGGCAGAAATACACGGAGGCATATGTGGACACCACATTGGCGCAAGAGCACTTGCCGGAAAGGCGTTCCGGCAAGGTTTCTTCTGGCGAGAAGCCCTCCAAGATGCAACTGCACAAGTAACCAAGTGTGAAACGTGCCAGATCCATGCCAAGCAAATACACCAGCCAGCTCAAGCTCTCCAGATGATCCCTTTGTCCTGGCCCTTCTCGGTCTGGGGGCTCGACATCCTCGGCCCCTTTCCCCGCGCTGTCGGGGGCTTTGAGTACTTGTACGTTGCAATCGACAAGTTCACAAAGTGGCCAGAGGTGGAACTAGTGAGAAAGGTGACCGCACAGTCAGCAGTCAGGTTCTTCAGATCGATCGTTTGCCGTTTCGGAATCCCTAATAGGATCATCACCGACAACGACACACAGTTCACAAGCCGCACCTTCATGCAATACGCCCAAGACCTTGGCGCCAAGATCTGCTTCGCTTCTGTTGCTCACCCGAGGAGCAATGGTCAAGCAGAGAGAGCAAATGCTGAAGTGTTGCACGGACTCAAGACAAGAACCTTTGACAGGCTGCACAAGTGTGGAAGAAACTGGATAGAGGAGTTGTCGGCGGCTCTTTGGTCAATCAGGACGACACCAAATCGAGCTATCGGACAGACACCCTTTGCTCTTGTCTATGGAGCAGAGGCAGTTCTCCCCACGGAACTCGTATACAGATCTCGTCGAGTGCTCGCTTACGATGAGCTTGAGCAAGAGCAACTGCGACAAGATGATGCATTGCTCCTCGAGGAGGACCGTCTCCAGGCTGTTGTACGAGCTGCTCGATATCAGCAAGCTTTGCGTCGCTATCACAGCCGCAAAGTCAAGGCCAGGAGTCTCGAGGAAGGCGACCTTGTTCTTCGGCGTGTTCAGTCCGCCAAGAACTCCAACAAGTTGACGCCGAAGTGGGAAGGCCCTAATCGGGTGAGACAAGTCACAAGGCCAGGCGTTGTCCGCCTTGAGACCGAAGAAGGCTTACCGGTGATCAACTCCTGGAACATAGAGCATCTTCGCAAGTTTCACCCATAAGGCGCGGTTGCCGTGATCCGCTCCGGCAACCATCTTTTGTACAAGTCTTGCCGCTCTTGCATGTAAACCTTTGTACAAAGCCGGTCGCAGACCCCGTGCATCAGTAAACTTTTGTGCTTTGCACCATTTGTCGTTTCATGCCTTTCCTTTTTTACTTGCATGTATCATCTGACACTTTGTGCAGCACACATCCTCGGTAAGCAGTAACAAGCCGCAAGGCCCCATGCTTCTGTTTCCTCCTCTTTTCCTTTTTCTCTCAAGCAGAAGGAGTGTTCCTCGCGCACAAGTTTGCCGGGGGGAAGGAGACAGTGGTATGGACCAAGTGCAGTTCAAGAAGGGAAAGCCTTGCCGGAAAGCAAACAATTCATGAAAGCTAAGTGGCCAAAGTTTGAGCATTCAAAATTTTAAAATCCTTAGTTATCTTCCTTGAACAACCACACTTTGTATGGAAAACCTGTGCACGGAGGAACCTACCCGTGGCTAGCCGCGCCCTTACTTTGTTTCGAGCACGCTCAACGGCTTAAGTGAGCTGCGACAAGTGTCGCGCCCTTACTTCGTTTTCGAGTTCGCTCAGCAATCTAAGTGTGCTGCGACTAGCTGTGGCAAGGTTTCTTGCCGGTAAGGGCTTTGCTAGCAGGCTGCTAAGAGTCCCGCACTCAGCGCTCACGGCAAGGGTCCCATTGTCGGCAAGTTCCCTAAAAGCGTAGGGTGGAAAGCATACAAAGTGAAGGGACTAAACAAGGGAGATAACACTGCATTGATTATCCAAAATAAAGTTATATTACAAGATAGCTTGCCGCTGTTCTAACCAACTACTACCTATGACTTAATCGACAGCGACAAAAGGGAGCCTAGTCTCTTCGGTCTCCGTCGACCCTCTTGATCTTGCCCGCCTTGGCTACGATGTGGGCAACTTGGGCCTTCAACGCCTCCTGGTCAGCTTCGGGCGGCAGGGTCCGGAGGACATTGACAAGGTTGATCCCGGGGTTGCGGTAGACGATCTTCGACAACACCCGCTCCATGGTACCCGTGCAAAGCCGGCGTGCCTCGTCGGCCAGCTGTGCGGGGATCCTCTCCCGTAGCCGCGCGAGGGCCGGCGCCACCCCTCTGAAGAACAGGCTCAGCTTGGCGCTGTGGGGGAGGCTCTCGTCGGGGGAGTACACGAGGTGCTCCGCCTTCAGCGCCACCATCTCCCTGTCGATGTTGGCGGCGGAGGCGACGAGCTCTTCAGTCCACTGCTCCACCGTCCGCTGGAAGTTGTTTTGCGAGACGGTGGCGCTGTCCAGCAAGGCCCTTTCAGACCGGAGATCGTCCTTCAGCTTCGTCTCGTGGTCCCGGGCGGCGTCAAGTGAATCGTTGAGGGTGGAGACCTTCAGCTCCAAGTCTGCGATGGAGTCCTTGGCGTCGTTGAGCTCTTTGCCTTTCTTGGAGAGGCGGACTTGCAGCTCCGAGTTGGTGTGGGCGTCCTTCTCCCGCGCCACGTTGAGCGCGCCAAACCTGTCCTCGCTCGCCTTCAAGTTCGTCTCCATCTGCGCCACCCGGGCCTCTAGATCCCTCTTGGCGGTCTCTGCGGCAGCAGCGGCGTCCCTCGCCTCCTGCAGAGCCCCGCCAATGGCCTGCTCACGAGTGGTGAGGTCGTCCTCGTGGCTATCGAGGTCGACCTTCCGCTGGTTGAGCTCTCCCTCCCGCCGAGACAGATCCTCGGCGGCCAGTCGCTGCTGCTCTTCCACCTCGGCCCTCTCGAGGAGGAACGCCTGGTGTGCTCCGGCAAGCTCTTCAAGCTCCTCCGCCAAGTTTCGGAGGGCCGCCTGGTTGGCGGTACGGAGCTCCGCGGCACGCTTCTCCAGATCAGCACCAGCCTTGGCAGCCAGAGCCTCCCGGGACTCCAATTTAGCCTGCCTGGCCCGGTACAAGGCCAGAAACCGGCGCAGGAGTTGCTCCTCTTCGGGCTCGTCGCTGCTGCCGGGCGCTTCGACAATCTTCAGCCCGGCGGAGGCGAGAACTTCTCCGTCGAAGGTCTCCCCCTCCGCGGGTGCCCTTGATGAGGACGCCCACGGGACTTGGATAAAGACCCCGTTGTCGGCCTCCAGGTAGACGCCTGACCCAGCCACGGGGGCGGAGGGGTCGGCGGCCGGCGCAGCGTCCGGCGCTCCTGCGGCCTCAGGGCCAGCAGTGCGGTCGCCGGTCCCTTCCCCTGCTGTAGCGTCAGCGGTCGGGGCGGTCTCTTCAGCGGCTGGCTCGTCAGCACCAACCATTCCTTCGGTGGTGGTGGCGTCACCAGCATTGCCGCGCACGTCCTCCTCGGCGACGGTCTCCATCTCCATCGGCTCCGGGGCGGGCGGATCTGATAGAAGAAAAAGAAAAGAAAAGACCGTCAAGCAAATATCCAAAAAGGAAGAGTTCAAAGAAGAAAGACACAAGGGTTTACCTTCGTGGGCCTCTTCAATAACGGGGTCCCTCGCCGGGGAGTTCTCCCTCGGCGGCGTAGTAGAAGCCCCCGCCGGCGGAGGGCCGCTGGCACCTTCCCTTGGCGGGGTGCTCACCCTTGTCGGGCTGCTCGCCCTTGGCGGGGTACTCGCCCTTGGCGGAGTACCCAACCTTGGCAGAGCGCTGTCCCTCGCCGGGGAGCCCGTCCTTGGCGGGGAGGGTGGAACAAGCGGCTCGTCAGGGGCGGCCTCTTGGTGCTCCTGCGGCTGCGCCTCCATTTCTGCACAAGACAACAAGACATCAATAAGGGTAACAAGCTCAAGCGCGCCCGTCAAGCGGAAAAGTGAACGCAAGGCTTACGCTGGGGGCTGTGCTGGGGGCTGCTCTCCGGAGCAGCAGGCTGGTCCGGCAAGTTTGTCGCTGGCGCATCCCCCGTCGCTGCGGCAGGCTCGTCGTCCTCGATGTCAACCACAGGGATCTTGGCCCTCTTCGCCATCCTCTGGGTCAAGGTCCTGGAAGACAAACAGGGTCAGAACCAAGCAAGAGCAATCAAGATAGAAGCAACAAAAATCAAAAGAAAATAGAAATTGCAAGTACTTACTCTTCCTCCTCTTCATCGGAGCTGAGGGCGGAGAAGTCAAACTCCGCCTCGCGCGCTCCATCGCGAGGAGCTGGAGGAGAAGGCTCCCTCGGGCGCTTGGCGGGCTCCGGAGCCGTGGGTTGTGAAGACCCTGCTCCAGTCATTCCCGAGGACCGAGGGGCGGAAGGAACACCAGAACCGCTCCGGGAAGATCCCCCTCCACTTGCCGCTGGGACACGGGACGCCTCCTTGACGACCTTGCTCGTCGTGGTGGCGCGCGTCGCACGATGCTTCGGCTGTTGTCGGGGCGCCTGTGGCCTCGCCATCTCAGCGGTCTTGCGGAGGCGCTTCTTCGGCTGTGGCGGAGGACTTGGTGGTGGCGGAGAGTTCTCTGAGGATGAGGAGGCGTCGTCATCGAGATTCAGAGACCCACCAGAGTCTTCGTCGGAATCGCCGGATTCGGCGTCCTCCTCCTCCTCGGCGGGCTCGCTGGACTCGGTGCCTTGCCCGGCGGCCTCGCTCATCCCGGCAGGCTCCCCGGCAAACTCCTCGGGCGCAATCTTCAACAACTTGAGGATTTCCTCCTCCTCAGCTTGACTCACCGCGTCCGCTGCTTCCGCTTCGTCCACGGTGTACCCAAATTCCCCCGCGGCCGCCGCTGCGGCGGCCTCCTCCATCCTGTCGGCTATATATGCCACATCCCGCTCGATGGTCGCTCGGGTGAGGCCCTTTTTCTCCTCGGGGTTGCGTGGCCGTTCGACCAAGCTGTCGAAGAAGGCCTGCACGGTCTCCTCTGAAGGCATTATCCAAGTGGGGACAACCCCGTGGGAGTCGCACTCAGGCATTGCCGCGCGGATGGCACTCAGAGCAGAATTGTTGCACAATGGAACTACCCCGTCCGACGGTCTGAACCACTCCGGGTGCTTGGGGTCATGTTTGAACAGCTCCCGGACCATCCCCTTGAGTTCCAAGACAGTGAAGTTATAATTCAACCCGGGGCGCAGCCTCATGCGGTCTGCCGCGTTGCCGAACTCCCAGGCAGGCCTCTTCCTTTCCTGCAGAGGGGCGATGCGGCGGCGGAGGAAATCGGCCCCGACTTCACCTACAGTAAGATTGGCGGCCCGGAGACGAAGGATCCTAGTAAGGGCAATCTGCAGCTTGTCGTCCTCCGGGGCCAAGTCGCTCCAATCCTTGCCGCGCACTATTGCAGTCTGGCGCGGCGAGGTAAACTGCTCGGGCTCATCTTCCATGACCCAGCACCAGTCAGCCCTCCACTCCTCCCACTTGCCGCGGAGCTCTCCTTTCAAGTACGCCTCCTTCTTGTTCAGCCTAAAGATCCAGGAGATGCCGCCGGAGAGTGGAGATCCGGACTCTACTCTAGGCGTGAAGAAGTGGCGGAAGAGAGCTACATTTGGGTGGACCCCGACGTAGTTTTCGCACAGATGTGCGAAAACGGCCAAAGTGAGGACGGCGTTCGGGGTGAAATCTAAGAGGTGGAATCCGTATGTGTTCATCACATCGCAGAAGAACTCCGAATACGGAGGACACAGGCCGCAATGGAAAAACGAAGCAAAGTAGTGGTAACCTCCCGGGTACAGGTCGATGGCTGCGGCGGGAGGACTCTGGTGCGCGGGTGATCCTTCGTCTCCCTCGCCCAGAACAAGTAGTACTTGTCCCGTAGCTCCCTCGGCGGGAAGACTACCATCCTTCTCCGCATGGCTGCCAGCTTCGCCGCCTTGTCGGACTTCTCCTTCTTCGCCTGGTCGCTCTTCGCCTTGTCGCTCTTCGCCTTGTCGCCCTTCGAGGCCATGGCGGGGACGGCAAGGGAGGTCGACGACGCTGCGGGTGGTGAAGACGGCGGAGGAAGGGCGGAGGCAGGGAGCGGCGGGGGTTTCTGGAGATTCAAGACACAATGAAAGCAATGGGGGAAACTGCCCCTGCTTCCTCTGCTTTTAAGGGGGAAGTGGGGGGCGTTCTGCATTTCCCCATTAAAGAAACAGGCCACGATCTCTCCCACGACGCCGCAATCGACGCGTGCCGTTAGGGAGGGATGCGGCGAATCTGGAGTGGGAAACGGCGCGCCGTGGGCCGCGTGTGCCCGTGCACTGTTCTGGGCCTAGCCCAACAGCGCTCGGCACCGTGTGTGGCCCAGGCCCGGGGGCTCCTGTCGGTGTACTAAAATAGGGGTACCTTAGTATCCCGACTTGTGCACGGGCAGTAGCAACGTCCCATGGTCTGGCTCACCACGCGCCCGCCAAAGCCCACTCTAGACCCCTTGAAGCCATTCAAGAACAAAGTATTCGAGTTAAGAGACAAGACCCCGGCAAGAGGAGCTTGCCGGGGAGGCCGCACCAAGCTCAAGGTTATCATTCTAGCACAAGACCCTGGCAAGAGGGGCTTACCAGGAAGGCCAAGGAACGGCACCTCAAGAAGGTATATCGTGGCGCATCATGCGCCGCGGCAGGACCCGGAGAGCGGCAAGCTTCCGGACCCGGCAAGATTGTGACCCTGGCAAGGTGCTTGCCGGGGGAAGCTTACGCTGTGTGCCCGCGCTCCAGCTCATCTAGCCACGCGTCACCCTGGGGCCATTCCAGGGGCACGTGGCAGATGGCTGTGCAGCCTGGGGTACACGGTGGCGAGCCGCGGTGACAAGGCTATCGTCGTGGCGAACGGAGACGCATGGACGGACGCTTTTGGGGCGACGGCGACGGGCATTCAATGCCCTTGTCCCCCACCGTCAGAGTTAGGTGAAGACCACTGTTCATACACTGTTCATGCACTGTTACAACTACCACCGATTTTACACTTTTACCCTCGTCTACGTTGACACCTGTCGGTGACCCCTTTGAGTTATAAAAGGAGGCCCATGCACAACATAGAGGAGGTTCGATTCCAGAAACTAGACCACTCCCACGCTCGGTGCAGCTAGTACTGTAGATCTTCAAGCTCCCGAGCCCAAGAACTCAATGCAACCAAGGCAGGGGTAGGGTTTTACGCGTCCGCGCGGCCCGAACCTGGATAAACTGCCCGCGTGTGCCCCTCGATCCGCTCTTCGTGCTCCCTCTGCACCCTTGCCGTACCGTAGAAGGGGCTCCGGTCCCATAGGTGTTCGCGGGCGACCAGTTTTCCCCGACATACTTCCTCCCCAAGTCACCCTTGTAATAGTAGGTCTCCTCAAGCGTGTATATAAGATGAAGGGTTTAGTTTGTAGAGGGATCATCGTCATTACAATATCCCCATTGGCTAGACTTAGGGTTTAGCCATTACGATCTCGTGGTAGATCAACTCTTGTACACATATTCATCCATACTAATATAGCAGGAAGTAGGGTTGTACCTCGATCGAGAGGGCCTGAACCTGGGTAAACAACGTGTCCCCAGCCTCCTGTAACCATCGATCTTCATACGCACAGCTTGGGCCCCCATACCCGAGATCTCCCGGTTTTGACACCGACAATGGTGCTTTCATTGAGAGCTCCGCTGTGTGCTCGCAATGAGCAATCGATGGCACACCTCGTCATCAACGACGAGGTCACCCTCGGAAACAACTTGGCTATCGGCTAGGTTCTCCAGCTCGGCGGGTTCACCATATGCACCCGCATGGCCTTGGGGTCGGCCGCACACCATGCGGCCGTCGAGCATCACCTTTACGCCGATTCCGACTATTCTGATGACGCGACTTTGGCAGAACTCTCGCCCTTAAATGAGCTGCTGGATCGCATCACCGCCCTGGGGCTCTCATCGCGAGGAGATCGGATCGGATTTAAATCCTTCCATGATGAGATTGACTCTTCTTCGATTACTCATCTGGTAGCAGCAGTCGAGGACGAAGCCATAGAGACTTCTCCTCTCCAGACGGAGACCGCCATAGTCCAGATCTCCGAACCCATCGAGCCGAACACCTCCTTGTCAGGAGACACACCATGTTCCTTGAGCTCTAGGACCGACGCCGGACCCGAAGGGCAATCAGACCCCATCGAGTCCGGATTGTCACCAACGGAGGTTGTTAAAACCCCAAACATCACTCTCGGTCGGGATTTAAAATTGCCAACACCCGCCCACCCTGGGAAAACTCTTCAAGTAAATCTGGAATCCCGGACATAGATGATCTCACGAACATACAGGAGCAGCCCGGGGAAACGGTCAACCACTTGTGGGCCAGATTCCTACTTGTTAAAAACAAGATCAGGGACTGCTGCGATGACAAAGCAGTCTCTTTATTTCACCGCAATTGCACGGACAAGGGAGTCTTGAACGCCCTCAACGGACGTCGTGTTCTGATTTCATGGAATTATTGCAGTTAGTACGAAAGTTCTACGCAATGGAAAATACTTGGAAAGCCCAGAATACACCTCTGGAACGGTCCACTTCCAGACAATGCGTTACCAAAGGTAAATGGACTTACCCTAGTTGGTCATCCGATAGCACTCCTATTGGCAAGAAGAACAAGCCTATTTCAAGGCACAGGTCCTTACTGGACAAACTACTCGATACACCTTGCCAAATACACGCAACCCCGGATAATGTCCCAAACCATCGCCTTAGAGCATGCTGGGTACTCCGGCAGGTAGCAAAAAGTGGTACGACACTTCTTACCACTCCCACACCAAGGGAGAATGACACCAATGTCTTCACTATCTTCGAGACGTTCTCCTCAAATAACCATCGCAAGAGAGCAAATCGAGAACTTGCCGAGGTTTGCCAAATTAGCTCTGCAAGCCCATGGAGCGACACGGCAATTAGTTTTTCTGCCGAAGACGCACCTCGAGTCCGGCCGATCCGAGCATCAGCAGCTCTTGTACTGGACCCAATAGTAGATGGCTTTCGCCTCCCTAAAGTACTTATGGACGGAGGAAGCGGACTAAACCTCATATATGAGGAGACGCTTGCAAAAATGCAGGTCGAAAAATCCCGCATTGAGCACACCAACACAACCTTTAGGGGAATTATACCAAGCCGCAAGGCCAAGTGTTCGGGAAGCATTAAGCTCGATGTAGTGTTCGGCTCACCCGACTAAAACAGGTCAGTGGAACTACTCTTTCACATTATGCCCTTTCACAGCGGATACCACGCCCTTCTAGGACGGGACGCTTTCTCACGCTTTCAAACTATACCCCATTACGGGTACATGAAGCTTAAAATGCCAGGGCCCAATGGGGTGATCACGATAATAAGTAATCGGGATAGAGCACTCCGCGCCAAAAATAAAATGGCATCCTTAGCCTTAGAGGCATTGTCCGAAGCTCTCGCGGACCCTACGATCAAAGGTGGATTCCGACGATGTCATCCTCGCCAAAAGATCGAAGTCTACCTCCTTGAAGCCCGCTGACGAAATCATCAAATTCCAAGTGCACCCAATGGACCCTAATAAAACAGCATCCATCGGGGCACAACTGCATCCGGTGGTAGACAACGCGTTACGCGCCTTCCTTCGGGAAAATTGGGTTATATTCGCCTAGCGCCCTTCAGACATGCCGGGAATCTCACGTAGGCTGGCCGAACACAACCTCAATATTATAAAAGGGTTCAAACCAGTCAAGCAGTCACTGCAACGATTTTTTGAACCCAAAAGACAAGCAATGGAAGAAGAGTTAGCAAACTATTGGAAGTCGGATTCATCAGAGAAATAAAACATCCGGACTGGCTAGCCAACCTAGTAATGGTACCGAAGAAGGATAAATCCTGGTGCCTCTGTCATGACTTCACAGACCTGAATAAGGCTTGTCCAAAGGATCCCTTTCCCTTGCCCTGCATTGGCCAAATTATCGATGCAACGGCCGGACATGACTCGCTGTGCTTCCTTGATTCTTACTCCGGATACCGTCAGATAAAGACGAAAGAATCCGATCAGTCCGCAACGGCATTCATTACCCCGTACGGCCCTTTTTGTTTCAACATTATGCCTTTTGTACTAAAAAACGTTGGTGCCACATATCAACGCATGATTTAAACATGCTTAGCTAAACAAATTGGCAAAACAGTGGAGGCATATGTCGACGACGTAGTCGTAAAGACCAAACACATCGAAACCTTGGTGGATGATCTCCGCCTTACGTTTGCCAACCTCCGAGAATATGACATAAGGCTCAATCCGGAAAAATGTGTCTTCGGTGTTCCAGCCGGAAAGTTATTAGGGTTCATCGTATCCCATAGAGGAATCGAAGCTAACCGAGCCAAAATCCGGGCCCTTTCAGAACTCAAAATACCAACTGATCTGAAGCAAGTGCAAAAATTAGCAGGCTGTGTAGCGGCTTTAAGTCACTTCAATTCCAGGTTAGGAGAAAAATCAATGCCACTTTACAGATTGCTACGGCGCACTTACAATTTCGAATGGACAAATGTGGCCACAGCCGGATTGGAAGAAATAAAATCTTTACAAGCAAGCAGCCCAATCCTAGCCGCCCTTGGTATTGGCGAACCAATGTTGTTGTACATATCAGCCACTCACCAGGTGGTCAGTGCCGTGCTCATCGTCGAACGAGCTGAAGAGGGACATAAATTCCCCGTTCAAAATCCCGTATACTATGTATCCGAGGTTCTCACACCGTGTAAATCACGGTACCCCCACTATCAAAAAATTGCCTATGCAGTTTTCATGTCACCTCGGAAACTCCGGCACTACTTTCAAGAGTGTTCGATCACACCGGCATCCGAGGTACCACTCAATGATATTATCAATAATAAAGACGCTGCGGGACGCATAGCAAAATGGGCCATTGGGATCCTATCGTTCGAAATATCTTACAATCCGCGCCGGACTATTAAATCCTAGGTGCTGGCCGACTTCGTCGCAGAATGGACCGAAGCCGAACTCCCTAAAGAGTATGGCTCATACTCCCACTGGACAATGTACTTCGACGGTTCCAAAATGCAATCCAGACTGGGGGCCGGTGTAATACTGACATCTCCAACAGGGGATATAGTTCGGTACGTTTTACAGATTTTGTACACGGACTCGAACAATACAGCCGAATATGAGGCCCTATTGCATGGTCTTCGACTAGCCACATCCATGGGCATCCAATGCCTCGAGGTACACGGAGACTCAAACCTCGACATCTCCCAAATCAACAAGGATTTTGATGCGAAGGATTCAAAAATGGCAGCTTATCGCAATGCCAAATTAAAAATATCGGCTCGATTTGAGGTGTTGGAATTCCATCACGTAGCCCGGGATAGTAACCAGGCAGCCGACGTACTCGCACGCATGGGAGCAAAATGCGACCCCGTCCCACCGAACACATTTGTGGAACGGTTATTTAAGCCATCAGTAACATGGCAGGACGCGAGCGGCGATAGGAATACAGATCCGAACACACCCCCAGCCGAACCCAATCACGAAGTCATTGGAGAGCCAACCATGGATATAACTCCTTCGGCTCATGAAATCATGGCTGTTATAGCCCCCTGGACAGAGCCTTTCCTAGCTTACCTTAATAGGCAGGAACTCCTCGATGACCAGAATGAGGCCCGCCGCATAGTGTAAGTGCACTTTCACATAGTCCGGCGCTCAAAAGCCTACAAAGTTCACGAAGGTGAACTATACAAGAAAAGCACATCTAGTATTCTCCAAAGGTGCATCTCAGAAGAAGAGGGAAGGAAAATTCTCACTGAAATACATGATGTAATAGGCGGTCACCATGCCGCAGCTAGGGCGCTCGTAGGCAAAGCTTTTCGTGCTGGCTTTTACTGGCCTACTGCCCGAGCAGATGTCCAAACCTTAGTCCAACATTGCATTGGCTACCAGCTCTTTGCAAATCAAAGTCACATGCATCCCAGCGCACTGAGACAATCCCCATTACTTGGCCTTTTGCGGTCTGGGGGCTTGATATGGTCGGACCCCTTAAAGCGGGAAGTCATAAAAGAAAATACTTACTGGTGATGGTGGACAAATTCACTAAATGGATAGAAGCTAGGCCAGTAAAAACAGCTGAAGCAGGACCTGTGATAGATTTCATATCTAGCGTGGTACACCGTTATGGTGTCCCGCATAGGATTATCATAGATAATGGCTCCAATTTCACAGGTGACGAGGTAAAAAATTGGTGCGCAAAGTTGGGTATAAAACTCGACTACGCTTCCGTATACCACCCTCACACATATGGTCAAGTAGAAAGGGCCAATGGTCTGATTATTAGCGGCATCAAACCCCGACTAGTGCGCTCCCTATGGGAGTCTGATAAACACTGGGTCGAAGAGCTCGACTCCATACTCTAGGGGCTGCGGACCACGCCCAATCGTACGGCTGGATATACACCTTTTTTCATGGTGTACGGCGCAAAGGATGTCCTGCCCTCCGACATTATTCATGACTCACCTAGAGTGCGCATGTACGAGGAAAGAGAAGCCGAGCTAGATCGGCAGGACGACCTAGATGGACTTGAAGAGGAGCGCGATACAGTGCTAGCACGTTTCGCATTTTACCAACAACAGGCTAGGCGATACCAGAGCAGAGAAGTGCGGACCAAGACATACAACGTCGGCGAACTCGTTTTACGCCTACCAGAGAAGAAAAAGGACAAGCTCAAACCAAAATGGGAGGGTCCCTTCATTATTGACGAAGTACTCACCGGTGGAGCCTAACGCCTTCGCAATGCACAGGCACTACAAAAAAATACACTTCCGTGATGATACGTGTTTGTCACAGTAGGTCACGTTTTCTGTCATGCATGTACATTCATGACAATTTTATGACAGAATCAAGATAGTCATACATGTGCTATCGTAGAAGTGTTCCATGACATTACTAAAATTATCATCACGGAAGTGTCCACTTCCATGACGATAAGTCGCGCGTCACAGAAGTGCTTTCGTCAAGGCTGACCGACACATGGCTTCCACCGTAACGGAACACCGTTAAGCTATCAGGTCCGGTTTTGGATCCGATAACCCGTTAACAGCCCCGACCAATGGGGATTTTCTACGTGTAAAATCATCATTGGCTGGAGGGAACACGTGTCGGCACGCCGTTGGAATAGATGTCATCTACTCATTGGACCCACAGCGCCTATGATACATTGACACGTGGCACGGCCCAATAGAGCCCATTCCTGTGAAAAGGCCGGCCCATTTGACTTGGTCAAAAGATGGCAGGCCGGCCCACGGCAAGCCTGTTAACGGCCTGTTCGCATATAGCCCATTTACAGCCCGCTAACCCAAGGCCCGTTTACGGCCTATCCCAATTAGGCCCAGTAGCGTCATCTACTCATTGGACCCAAAGCGCCTATGATACGTCGACACGTGGCACAGCCCAACAGAGGCCCATTCCTATGAAAAGGACGGCCCGTTTCACTTGGTCAAAATGTGGCGGTTCGGCCCACGGCAAGCCTGTTAATGGCATATTCGCGTATAGCCCATTTAAAGCCCGCTAAACTAGGGCCCGTTTACGGCCTATCCAAATTAGGCCCAGTAGCGTCATCTGGGCCGTCCAATATAATTCCATCCCGTTTTAAATTCCGGCCCATGTATGGCCCATGACATCTTTTGGCCCATATGAGGCCCTTAGTAACAGTCGCCCAATAACGGCTCGTGGTAAAACTGGCCCGTAATGAACAGTGTATCACTTTATACCCATTAACGGCCCATTATTCTGTTGGGCCGTTTTCAGCCCATGTTATCTTTCGGCCTTCTCAGGGCCCATTTATTCTTGGGCTCATTTCCAGCATTCGTTTACTTTCGGCCCGTTACTGTCATTTTCTGCTTGTGGACCAAATTCAGCCTGTGGTTACAGTCGGCCCATTTGTGGCCTGTTAATACGTTGGGCCATTTTCATAGCATCATCAAATACGGCCTATTAACGGCCCATTATGGTCAGCCCATAAAACGTACGATTTCCACTCTAGCCCGTTTACGGCCCCTTATACGGCCCGTACAAGGCCCATAGATGAGACGGCCAGTAGAAGGCCATGGATCGTACGGGACGTAGAAGGCCCATTGACCCGACGGCCCATAGAAGGCCCATTGATCCGACTACCCATGGATCCGCTGGCCCATAGAAGGCCCATGGATCCGATAGCCGATAGAAGGCCCACGGATCCGACAGCCCATAATATGCCCACGAATCCGACGGCCATAGAAGGCCATGGGTCGTCCGTCCCGTAGATGGCCCATGGATCATACGGCCTGTGGAGGGCCATGGTCACTACAACGTTTGGGGGAGTTGGCCCCGAGTTTGAACGATATAGCATATTCAGATAATTATCCTACTCTATGCTATCACCTCTAAAAATCATACACTAAACAATAAACAGACTAAGGCATAGAAACGTAGAATAATCCTACACTATACAATAAAGAAATTACAGCTGATTATACCCACTGGGCATTATGGTTCGGCACCAGTTATAATAAAGCATACACAAAGAGTAAATTACATACACTGGGCAAATACAGCTCATACATCATGGACGCGCATCAACATAACTTACCATTTGAACTATAATCTCTTCAGAAAATAGGATTGGCCGGATTTAGATAGCACAAATTTTAGTCTGCAAAATCTCCAATTCCTTCATTGTTACCTCGGTGTCTTGTTTCATTTTTTTGACTCCTGCATCTAATACCTGCATGTCCAGTCTCAACTTGTTGATTGTACGTTCAGAATCATGTACACGTTGTCTTGCCACCTCTATTTAATGCTCGAGAACATCAGCACATTCCAATTCCAATCCATAATCATTCGGTAACGGCCATGCCGCACTGCTCGCAGATCTTTGTGTCGATGTCACTTCATCCTGAAATGTTTCTGTAAGTACACATGACTAGGCAAAAATATAGTTACAATAGTGAAGCGAGCAAGACAGATTGTTTTGTACTCCCTTCGTTCCTAAATATAAGTCTTTCTAGAGATTTCAACAAGTGACTACATACGGAGCAAAATGAGTGAATCTATGCTCTAAAATATGTCTACATACATATGTATGTTATAGTCCATTTGAAATGTCTAAAAAGACTTATATTTAGGAATGGATGGAGTACATGGCAAAACAGGACTAACAATAATGTTACACGTCATGAAGCATAAGCAGGTGATATTTTAAAAATTATGAAAAAGGTAGTCTGTGCAGCCTGCATATAGAAATCTCTCTTAGCTCACAAGAGGAGCATGATGTTGGGGCCCAATCCAAAACACAGACAAGTTACAAATTTAGACAGCACGTTGAGTAGAAGTAAGCAAGCAGTTGGCCATTTTGTAGCTCAATTAAAGTCTTAGGGAGCATAATGAACAGCAGAGGATTTCATACAAACATACTACAGCAAGCAAAACTATGCAATCATTAGCCTAGTATAAACTAGATTGTGAGCCTCATTCAATAATAGTTGGTTAATAGACTTCGAAGCTTCAGGCACACTTCGACAGAGTATTTAAATGGTAAGGCCTTTAATTATGTCAACTAATAGTTATACAAGTACCCAACATCAGGCATCATTCTTTGGGCATCTCATTAACTGAGGACAAATAAAGCAATTGAAAAGAGCAAATTTACTATGCCTGAAACAAACAAGGAATTGAACTGTTGAGTTGGATACAGTGACTTACCTTAACAGGTTGAAGAGGCTCAGCGCAGCTCCTACTTCTCTTCCAAGGCTCCTTCCTAACATCTTGTACTTGGAAATCCTCAATCTTATCTTCATTGCACCCCCTCTGCAAGGTGACACGAACTAGTTACTCGTCTCCTTAGAAGATAAATATGAATACTTTCCAGCCTGTGAACATAAAAGGATGAGATTATAACAAAACAACACCACATAATGGTACATGCCGCATCTCTTGCACTTGCACACAATGAAATGAGCATTTACTATGTATGCACTATGTAAAAACTAGGCATACCTTTGAACTGGATGTCCAGGTACTCTTGGAGAGCCTACTTTAGTGTACAGCCAAACCTTTATGTCACCTATGAGTTAGAAAAGGCCCCACTACAGCAGCCCTTAGCGTTTAAATCGTTGACAAGCAATGTTAGAGTGTTAGGTCAAGAACAGCAAGCAATCAAAGCAAACAGTGATGGTCATGCATTTTTGTTTAAATTAGGCAATGGGGTCTCTATGGAAAACATTGACCAAAGTAGATTGTGGCAAGTAGATGGTATCTTTGTATTTGCATTTTGAGCAAATAGTGATGGTCTGTTTTCCTATCATATTAATTACTGCACTGGGTTCAATTTGTGATGTTTGCAAGTCAAATTTATATTCATATGAACAACTAAATGAAAAAATATAATGCAATCTAGACTTTTCACTGATCATACTAAAGATAAGCTGAAAACACAATGAAAAGAACTGCTTGGCTTATTACATGGAGCTTATATTCACAGGTGCTTATTTTCTTAGGATAACTCGTAATTATTGTCCCTAAGAAACTTGGCCAATAGAACTGACATACAAATAATTTGCCACGATGATTGCAATGGAGGAGTGACGTACCATAGAACACTGTATAGGCTCACCGCAGGCTCTCCTTTTTTGCGATGTTGCATGAAATTGCCACATACATCTTGTACTTTTTCATTGTGTAACCCTATCTGCAAGTTGACACGGCTAATTTCAGACATCTCTACATGATAATACATTGCATATCCCTTGCGCATATTTAAACTACCAATTAATGACTGTGTGCATAGCATAAACTAGCCATGACTCTGTGTGTTGGACTAGCAGGCACTCTAAGGGAGCCTAATGTAGTGTACTGGAATTCCTACATGCCACCTACGATTTTGTGTAATGTACTGCCTCTGTTCCTAAATATATGTCTATGTGGAGATTCCAGTATGGACCACATACAGATGTATATAGATGCATTTTCGAGTGTAGATTCACTCATTTTGCTCCGTATGTAGCCTATAGTGGAATCTCTAGAAAGACTTATATTTAGGAACGGAGGTACAAGGTAGTATCATGTATGACATCTACATATCTAATTTAGCAGCCAGTAGTAGAAATCATTGTCTGCACAAAGGGATTACTGGTCGAAAATCCTAGCAAAGCACGCTGGCAGACACAGAACAATACAAGAGAGAGAGACACGCTTACAAGATCATAGCAATGCCTCGGTCCAGGATCTTGGTTGGCCAAGCTGTTAGATCCATAGGAAACATCGTCCTTGTAGTTTTTGCCATCTGCATAACACGTAACAGCGACCTGTTAGTATATTTGAAGTACATCGGGCAGGTGATGTTGGACGGGTTTAAAGGTGACAAGTACCTAGGCCGTGGCAGGTGCTTGGCATCTTTTCAGATGGTGGGAATCAGGTTAGAAACGTCAAGGGTGATGACGATGCGCTGGCTGTCGGGGTCCGGTAAGGAGATCTAGAACCGTCGAGTAGGGTGTTTGTGGAGCGGCTCCGGTAGGGTGGACTACGGTGTGGGCGAAGCGGATCTGTGGCCGTGGATGAGGGCGTAGGTGAAGCTGCTCAGGTGGTTGGGTTAAGGATGGTGTCGACGATGCGGATCTGTGGCCGTGGACTGGGCGTCAGAAGCTGCTCCGGTAGGTTGTATGAGGGTGCGAGGAAGCGGATCTGAGGCCGTGGACTTGTGAGTTAGCAAAGTTGCCCCGATAGGGTTGAAAATGGTATAGGCGAAGGTACTCCGGTGGGGTTGACGATGGTGTCGGCGAAGCGGCTCCGGTAGGGTTGAGGAAGGAGGTCGTCGATCAGGGCATCGGCGGGGCGGCTCCGGGGGGTGTGGACGAAGCGTCTCCGGTTGGGAGTACGAATGAGCCACTCCAGATGCGCTGCGGTGGACGAGAGTACTGACGAAGCAGATCCGGCGCCGTGGACAAGGCCGGCAATGAATGGGCTGTGGTACAGTGGTGGATGAGTAGTCTACTTGTTTCTAGGGGAGGTGGGAGGGGTAGATGCGGCCGCAGAAGCAGATCCAGCAAGGTGGACGCCGCTGGCAGTGAATGGGCTCTTGTATGCCGGTGGATGAGTAGTCTAGGGTTTCGAGAGGGGAGTGGAGAAAGGCCGATGAAGTACGGACGGTGTGATGTGAGATGCTCCGGTGATGTGGAGTTAGTCATTTTTGCGGTAGGGGGAGAGGAAATGGGGGCGCCATGTAGTGGGGGGAACCGTAAGTAACCAAAGCAGCCCCAACCTATTATGTAGATGAGGGCGGTACTGTAACTGTTGGTCTCCGTGCACCAAGGATAAAAGGGTAATTTCGCATGCTAAAGACTAAGGTGGCGGAAATTTTAGAAGGAGGCGGGAGATTTTGCCGCCCGCGGGATTGTTCGTATCCAATTTCAACTAATTTTGAACCGTGCTAGCGGGAAGGTCATGCGATACTGTGTACACGGGGCACGCGTCAGCAGTTAATAATTGGTGTGAAGTCCACCCCAGAAAAAAGACAATAACTCGGGATGATGCGCCGATAACTTGGACGTTCACACGGGCGGGGCCAATCGTACTGGTGTAGTGGCGCGTTCACAAAAAAGGGATCAAACGCTCAGCCTATGTATTTCTCGTGTAAATAGATAATTTAGTGCAATTGGTTATTTACTTTAAACATAATGCATTGACGCGTTAGTGTAAAGGCGCACAAAAAGAAATGGATATTGTAGTCCGCTACTTAAAAGTGTTACCTCATATGATTACATAGCCTCCATTTCATAAAATGCGTACCTATTGAATTCATATATGAATATTACATATATTACTTCATAATAGAACCTTAAATCATCCAAGACTAATGATTTTGAATGCCAGAGTAACAAATGGTGCATGTACATGATAGCTACATTGGTTGTTTGAAGAAACATGACTGTAACTTTGGCATGCGCAACTGAAAAGGTTTATTTAAATAGAAAAAATGTGATATGTGAGTGTCCAATCTTTATACCGTTGAATCGATATTGTACCTTTGGCCATGTAACGAAGTAGATATTGATTTATGTTCAAGCGATGCACGTCCACGATCGCTAGATAGTGATACGTGAATGAATTGTGCAATCTCTCTCACACGCATACATATCTCATTTCCCTATGGGCATCAGAATCACACATGCGCACTTCGTGTATTTATCTCCCTCCATCAAGGTTAGAATTTGTCTTTGTACCCCGTCCTACAAGTCTCTCACACAGAAACACACACGCTCTCTCTATCGGACACGCCCACGCCTTTAATTCCGCCCACCCACAGCCACTATTGTCTCAAAGTATAATTATGTCTGAAAGGATCGATATGGTTGACTAGAGGGGGGGTGAATAGGCAACTAACAATTTTTAGCTTTTCTTAACCACTTTAAATTAAGTGTCGAAGTAAGTTGTCTAGATATTCTACTAAGATGACAACTAATAGAAAGTAGAAATGACAACTTCACAAGCAAGCTATAGGAGATAAACAAGTAATGCTTGCACAAGTAAAGGTAAGAAATAACCAAAAGAGGAACCGGTGGAGACGAGGATGTGTTGCCGAAGTTCCTTCCCTTTGAAGGGAAGTACGTCTCCGTTGGAGCGGTGTGGAGGCACAATGCTCCCCAAGAAGCCACTAGGGCCACCGTATTCTCCTCACGCCCTCACACAATGCAAGGTGCCGTGATTCCACTAGTGGTGCCCTTGAAGGCGGCAACCGAACCTTTACAAACAAGGTTGGGGCTATCTCCACAACTAAATTGGAGGCTCCCAACGAAACCACGAAGCTTCACCACAATGGAATATGGCTTCGAGGTGACCTCAACCGTCTAGGGTGCTCAAACACCCAAGAGTAACAAGATCCGCTAGGGATTAGTGGGGGGAATCAAATATCTCTTGGTGGAAGTGTAGATCAATGCCTTCTCAAGCAATCCCGAGCAAATCAACAAGTTTGATTGGCTAGGGAAAGAGATCGGGCGAAAATGGAGCTTTGGAGAAACAATGGAGTAAGTGGGGCAAGAGGTAAGTCTTCTTGGGGAAGAAGACCCCCTATATATAGTGGGAGAGCAAATCCAACCGTTATCCACGTTTCTGCCCGCAGAGAGCGGTACTACCGCACGTAAGTTGCGGTACTACCGCTTGGTGAGCGGTACTACCGCTCTGGGCGCGGTACTACCGCTAAAGCAGCACTAGCTAGATTGCACTCTGACACGAAGGTATACGGGCGGTAGTACTGCCTAAGCGGTACTACCGCTCGCCCTTGCGGTACTACCGCAAGGCAGAGACAAGCAGTCCGAGGACAAGCACGGATGAAATAAATTACATCCATAGCTACATCCGCAGAAATACGGTAGTAGCAAAACACGGCACGGTACTACCGCTTGGAGCAAGCGGTACTACCGCGTAGGATGCGGAAGTAAAAAATTACTTCCGCACATACTTCCGCACTTGGTGCAGTGCCGCGCCAGATACACGGTACTACCGTTCTGGAGCCGCGGTACTACCGCTGGTGTGGTACTACCGTGTCTGCAGGCGGTACTACCGTATGGCTGTGCGGTACTACCGCTTGCCAGGCAGGTGTACTAGTAAGAAACCATGGTTTGCATATACGATAAGAACCGGTTGGAGCTCCAGAGAAGCAAGGGAAAGGTGGTGTGAGAGTAAGATGTGTACGTGTTGATTCCACCCAAACCTTTCCGAAACGGACCCCCTCTTAATAGTACGGCTTTCCTATTACTCAAAGCCACCGACAGGGAGCAAAAAGGAAACACCGTCTTCCATCGAATCCGAGGGGCAAGCAATCGTCTTGTGCCTGAGTGAGATATACCTGCAGGAGCTTAGAGCACACAATTAGTCCGTAAATGCATTGTCATCAATCACCAAAACAACTCAGGGAGAAATATGCCCTTACAATCTCCCCCTTTTTGGTGGATTTATGACAATACGGGATTTGCACAAGGATATATAAGAGAGTATGCAATCCTAATAAATGCTAGAATATAGGTGAGCTCCCCCTAGATGTGTGCCTACACGAGAGAGTGCTTTGGACCGCACAACACACATACTAGGTTCAATGCTCCCCCTATATTCTACAAATAATATACTCCTTACATATAAAGAGTAAGAGTCTACGGACGGTAGTAAGGAGGATAAGGTGAGCACATAAACAAGGGAAAGTAGACTAACTACTCACGACATAAAAGTAAAGACATAACAACGAGTTTAACGGCATAGAAGCATATGTCTTACACCATACGATAGTCTCACGCACACGACACAAAGGCAACCCAACAAACAGAGTTCGAACAACGCAAAACACAAGAAACGGCACAAGACGCAAAGCGACGCAAATCACTCTCTCCCCCTTTGGCATCGAGACACCACAAAGGGAAAGAGGACACTAAGAAGGGTGGTAGCTCTGGCGGAGGAACTTAGTCATCGTGCTCTCCATCGGACTCCTGCTGCTCCTCGTCAGACTCAGACCACTTGTACCCCTGACGGGCCATCCATGCTGCCTCAGGGGTGATGTTGTCCTCGGATCCGTTGGACACGTTCCCACCGAAGATCCTCATGATCTTCTTGTCACGTTGGCGAGACTCCTTGTGAGTGACATGAGCCCTGTACTGACCTTGAGCTTGCATGCAGAAAAGGGCCTTCATCTTCTTCTTCAGCTTTTTAGCCCAAGAGGGCTCAGAAGAGGAAGGAGCATATCTTCCAGGGCTCTCCTCAGCTGCCTCCTCCACAGGCTCCTCGTCGGTACCTATCTGAGCCGCAGCAGCTTGTGCACGAGTGGTAGTGTTGGCCCATCGAGTCTTGATGCAAAGACGAATGGGATCATGACAGATACACTCGGCCTCGAACTCCTCATCGGGGTAAAGCTTCTCCCAAGTCTTGGAGATGAGAAGAAACAGGAACAGACCATAAATGGGTACCTTGCGAGTGTAGATTGCAAAGCAGAGCTCACACCACATGATATGGGATATGTCAAGTGGTGGAGACTGCGCCGTGCGAGCCGCTTCACACATCAGCAGCATGTCAACTAGGTATGCATGGATCTTGTCCTTGTCCCCAACTCGAGGAAACAAGGTGTTGCGGAAGATCCGATGCATGATGTCCAAAAAGGGGTTCAGCACCCATGTCTTCTTGCCACTTGCAAGAGTCTTCTCCACATAGAATGGTAATAGTTTGTCTTTGTTGGCAGCCTCTGGATTGGCATGAGGCCGAGCTCCAACTGGGTTGTGGAGTCCCTCATCAGCAATCTGTAAAAGATCCATGAATTCCTTCCAAGTAGCAGTCATCTTGTGACCATTAGTCATCCAAGTCATTGGGCGATCTTCCTTGGTGTGGAAGTGGACCGACGCATAAAAGTGAGCAATGATCTCTGGATCAAAATCCTGCTGAAAGGTCATGAAGTGCTCAATCCCAAACTGCTCGACCAGATCCAGAGCCTCGGCAAAGTAAGCCAGGTTACTGTCCCTCCGCATGTGGGCCATGTCCACCCAATGAGCATCCACGTACAGGTTGGTCTTGCTCTTGAGCACCTCTGTGTAGATGCGATACTGCTGCTTAGTCCAGAAAAGTTCATCCCCATGAAACTGAGCTCCGGGTTCTCCATAAGGGTTGTGCTTCCTGCGTGCCATGAACTCATTAGCTGGCATTTCTTCCATAGTCATAGAGGATTCCTTTTGCTTGTTGGCGGCAGTCTTGAACTTGCGTCGGGGATTGGAGCCCTCTGGTACATCACTGGGGTTGCGCAGATGCTTGGACCCGGTGTCGCGGACTGGATTGGCACGACGAACATCGGAACCGGAGCCACCACCTACGACACAAACACAAGTACATGAGGAAAACACAGAGGGAATCAATGCAAAAAGCCTCAACAAGCACAAGAAACGAGAGAAAGGATAATATGTAAGTGCTACGAAGGAGCTATGATACAAGCGGTAGTACTGTCCGACGGACGCGGAAGTAACAATTTAGTACCGCTTAGTAAGCGGCAGTACCGCTTGATGGATGCCGTAGTACCGCACAGTATGCGGTAGTAAAAGTTTACTTCCGTGACCAGAGACGGAAGTAAAAAACTAGTACTGCTTAGGGAGCGGTAGTACCGCGGTTGTGTTGCGGTAATACCGCTCGGTATGCGGTAGTAGATTTTTACATTCGTGACAGAGCGGTAGTACCGCTGTTGCCAACGGTAGTACCGCTCGGGTCAGATCTAAAAATGGATCTAGACTAGATCGAGTAGATCGAAGAACGGTACTACGGCTGATCATAGTAACTTGGTAGCAACATAAATACTAACATTTCTAGAGCAAAAACACTCTCCTACATCCTACTATTCCATGGATAAGGACACGAAGAACGCAAGAACACAAAGCATCTCCCCTAACCCTAAAAACAACAACTAGGCAAAAAAAAAGAAGAGGGGATATGGGGAGAAACCTTCATCCATGGCAAGAGGGCAAGGTGGGGAGCGATCCCACCGGTCGGAATGCGAGGAGAGTGGCCGAGGGAGGAGATCCGTCGAGGTCCTCCGGCGGCGTTCTTGAGAGGGAGAGAGAGAGACGGCATGGGGGTTAGGAGATGAATGGGTATGGGGGAGTTGAACTCCCCCTGCCCGCTTATAACCCCCACCCATTCGAATACGTACGGTAGTACCGCGGTCATCGCGGTAGTACCGCTGGGGCGGAAGTACTGCACGCTAAGCGGTAGTACCGCTCTACCAGCGGCAGTAAACAAATACTGCCGTGCTGGACTTGCGGTAGTTCCATAGTATCCTTTGCGGTAGTACCGTGACTGATCACGGTAGTACCGCTCCTCCAAGAACTTGCACGTTTCAACACTAGGCTTTTAGCAAAGGAGAGAAGAAAAACAAAAAGACGCACAAGCAAGGCAAAACACAACTCCAAAGAGGAGGGCGGTGGCCGAGGCCACCTATGTTTGAGTTATTTGGTATGGCAGCGCAAAGAACTATCCTTGGGCCCATGACCAATACTCGTCTTGAAGCACTTATACCATCTATGTATGGCAAATGACAAGGACTTGATCAATTTATGCATAATGGGGGGAGGAATAGTTCATTGAGAGAACAATACTCCCCCTATGTCCATGCCTACATCTAGACAAGATAACTATATTGAGTGTGAGGAGTGTGTGCAAAGACTCAAGCCACATTGCTCAAATCGATGATATTTAGCGCATGCCTTAACTCGCGAAATCTTGCTTCATCTAATGGCTTCATGAAGATATCTGCAAGGTTATCATGAGTGTTGACATAGTGAAGCTCGATCTCTCCTTGCCTTATGTGATCCCGGATGAAGTGATACCGAATCTCTATATGCTTCGTCTTGAAGTGTTGCACCGGGTTGAGAGAAATCTTGATGGCACTTTCATTGTCACACCAAAGAGGTACTTTGTCACAAGTGACACCGTAATCTTTTAAAGTTTGCCTCATCCATAAGAGTTGAGCACAACAACTGCCAGCAGCCACATACTCTGCTTTGGTGGACGAGAGAGACACACAACTTTGCTTTTTGGAAGACCAACTAACAAGAGAGCAACCAAGAAATTGGCACCCTCCAGAGGTGGACTTCCTATCCACTTTGTCTCCCGCCCAGTCAGAATCAGAGAAACCTACAAGGTTGAAGTTTGCTCCTCTTGGGTACCTTATGCCAAAGTTTGGGGTATGAGCCAAATATCGAAAGATTCGCTTGACAGCCACAAAGTGACTCTCCTTAGGTGAGGCTTGAAACCGTGCACAAATTCCCACACTCAACATAATATCTGGTCTAGATGCACAAAGGTAAAGCAAGGAACCGATCATAGAGCGATATACCTTTTGATCCACCGTTTTACCATTGGGATCAATGTCAAGTTGGCACTTGGTTGGCATTGGAGTAGTAGCCGGCTTGACATCACTCAGATTGAACCTCTTGAGCATGTCTTGAGTATACTTGGATTGTTTGATGAAGATCCCTTCTCTTCTTTGCTTGATCTCAAACCCAAGGAAGTACTTCAACTCTCCCATCATGGACATCTCAAAATGTGTGGTCATGAGTGCGGCGAACTCATCATTGAAAGTTTTATTAGGAGAACCAAAGATAATATCATCAACATATAGTTGGCATACAAACAACTCCCCTTTGACCTTCTTAGTAAAAAGAGTGGGGTCGATTTTCCCAATTTCAAAACCACGATCTTGTAACAACTCGGTAAGATGCTCATACCACGCATGTGGGGCTTGTTTAAGGTCGTAGAGTGCCTTATCGAGTTGGTACACGTGATTGGGGAGCTTAGGATCCTCAAACCCCGGGGGTTGTTTAACATATACCAACTCATTAATAGGACCATTAAGAAATGCACTCTTCACATCCATTTGTTGCAATTTAAAGTTATGATGGGAAGCATAGGCAAGCAACAAACGAATGGATTCAAGACGAGCAACGGGGGCAAAGGTTTCACCGTAGTCGATACCCTCGACTTGGGAGTAGCCTTGAGCCACCAGACGCGCCTTGTTGTGGATGACAATGCCATGAGCATCTTGCTTGTTCTTAAAGATCCACTTGGTTCCAATGACATTATGGTTCTCCTTTGGTCTTGGCACCAGATGCCACACCTTGTTGCGCTCGAAGTTATGGAGTTCTTCATGCATGGCATTGAGCCAATCAGGGTCTTCGAGCGCCTCATAAACCTTCTGAGGTTCAACACAGGAGACAAAACCTTGATGAGCACAATAGTTTGCTAATTGTCTACGAGTGCTTACCCCCCTTTTGATGCTTCCTAGAATGTTCTCCATGTGATGTTCTCTGGAAGCAAGCCTGGAGGCAACTTTTGCAGCACGACGCTCTAATTGCTCTTCAAGAGATAACTGAGGAGCATTGAGTTGATCATCTTGAGCGGCATCAGGAGCTAGATCTTGATCTTGAGCTTCCTCTTGACCTTGATCTTGCTCGGAGGATAGAACTTGGCCTTGTGCATCATTTGGTGGTTCTCCACCATCTTGTGATTGATCTTGCACTTGGCCTTGTTCGTCCGGTTGAGGGCCTTCACTTTGTTCTTCGGAAGCGTGTGGGTCTTGGGTTGGTGATGGTTCCACTTGAGTGGAACATTGTCCTTCTCCTTCGGCCACAAGGGGTTCCTCAATGGGTAGGATATATCCAACACCCATTCTTCTTATGGCTTGAGTAGGAATTTCATCACCTACATCACAAGTACCACTTTGCTCCACTTGGGAGCCGTTATTTTCATCAAACTCTACGTTACTCGTCTCCTCAATGAGTCCATTGGACTTGTTGAGGACACGGTAAGCATGAGAGTTTGTAGCATAACCAACAAATATGCCCTCATGAGCTCTAGATTCAAATTTAGACAAGCGAACACCCTTTTTGAGAATGAAACACTTACACCCGAATACCCTGAAGTACTTGAGATTGGGCTTGTTACCGGTAAGTATCTCATATGGAGTTTTGTTCAAGCCTTTGCGGAGGTAGAGCCGATTTGATGCATGGCAAGCGGTGTTGATAGCTTCGGCCCAAAAGTTGTATGGAGATTTGAATTCCGCCATCATGGTTCTCGCTGCATCCATCAGAGTTCGGTTCTTTCTCTCCGCTACACCGTTTTGTTGAGGGGTATAGGGAGCTGCATATTGATGTTTGATCCCCTCATCACTGAGAAACTCATCCAAGGTGTAGTTCTTGAACTCGGTGCCGTTGTCACTTCTGATCATCAAAATCTTTGCTTCATGTTGTCGTTGAGCTTCATTTGCAAAGTTGATGACGGTTTGTTGGGTCTCACTCTTCTTCTTGAAGAAGTATACCCAGGTGTATCTTGAGTAATCATCCACAATCACCAAGCAGTACTTTCTACCCCCAAGACTATCAAAAGATGGAGGCCCAAAGAGGTCCATGTGAAGGAGCTCTAGGGGTCTCCTTGAATAGATGATAGTCGTGGTAGGGTGAGCTGTCTCATGTAACTTTCCTTCAATGCAAGCCCTGCAAGCACGATCTTTGGCAAAGCTAACATTTGTTACTCCACGGACATGGTCCCCCTTGAGAAGACTTTGCAAAGATCTCATATTGACATGGGCCAAACGGCGATGCCAAAGCCATCCCACATCAACTTTAGCCATTAAGCATGTCGCAACCTTAGTGGGTTGCTTCGAGAAGTTTACCACATAAAGACCGTTCTCGACATGCCCAACATAGGCTACTTTAAGAGTCTTGCTCCACAAGAGGGCCACGGTATCAATATCAAAGAATGTAGCAAAGCCCATGAGTGCAAATTGGCGAACAGAATGTAAATTGTATGCAAGAGACTCAACATGCATGACTTTCTCGATCATGAGATCATGAGAGACAACAACCTTGCCGAGCCCCAATACCTTAGAAGATTAAGCATCACCCCATTTGACATTTGTGGCCATAGATGAACCTAGATGCACGTCCACCACCAAGTCTTTCCTTCTGGTCATATGATTTGTGGCTCCGCTATCGAGCAACCATGATCCCCCACCGGAAGCAAACTCCTACAAGAGATCAATTCATGGATTTAGGTACCCATTTGGTAGTGGGTCCTTTGGGGTTAGTAATAAGGGTCTTAGGATTCCAAATGGACCATTCAATGTACTCATAAGAAGAACCAACAAATTTAGCAAACACATGACCATCACTAGCATGACATAAAACATATGAAGGATTAAAATCGCCGGCCATGTTTGATGGCATGGTGGAGTTTTACTTGACACCACCACTTTTCACCGTTTTCTTCTTCTTTGATGTGCCCTCTCCTTCTTTCACAAAAGTTTGTCGGAGAGGGGGTAGTTGCTTGGTCTTGTCATTCTTCTTCTTCTTCTTCTTTGCCACAACCTCCTTTTGATTGCTCAAAAGGTTGTTGAGGTTCTTCTCACCTTGTATACATGTCACAAGGCCTTTCTTAAGTTGCTTCTTCAACTCGGCATTTTCTTCAACAAGATGCACATGCTCGCAACATGGGTTAGTAGCATTTGCATTATCAATTAATACCATGCGAGGAAAGATAGCCTTTTCCTTGGTTAGCGAAACTTGGAGTTGATTATGAGACTCCTTGAGAGTAGCATGCATACATTTCAAGGCCTTGTGAGCCTTGTCGAGTATGACAAACTCTTCTTTGAGTTTAGCATGGTCAACCTCAAGTTTTGCCTTCTCGGAATTAAGCACACGAGAGACAACTAAAGCATGATCAAGATCTTTCTTTAATTTAGCATGATCATCCTTGTGTGACTCCTGAAGAGCCAAACGAAGACCACGCTCTTCCTCTAGGGCGTTAGAGAGATCCGATATCTCATCGGCATAGTCTCGACTATGTCCTTCCATTTTAGTAATGGTTTCCTCGTGAGCCTCGATCATGTCATTGGCCTCACCGAGTTGTTCCAAGAGAGCAACAAAATGCTTCTTGGGTTTGCCCTTGAGATTTTTCATGAACAAATCAAATTCATTCTCTCCCTCCTTGGTACCCTCACTCTCATCAATACAATTCGTCAATGAAGGATTAGAAGTGATAGTAGTATTGATGTTTGGGTTACCTTGTTGGTGGCCTTGGCCATGAGACACTTGGCGTTGATGTTCTCATTTGGTGAGTCGAAGAGAGATGAGTGCGGAGTAGTAGCAATAGCAATTGTGGCCATGGTGACCATCTCATCATCTTCATCATTATCATCATCCTCAACATATTCTTCTTGGGCCACCAACCCTTTAGGAGGAGTCTTCTTGTTGAAGTTGTTCTTGTTGGGATAGGACTTTGACTTGTCCTTCTGGATAAGCTTGCCTCCAAAGTCTTCTCTTTTCTCATATGGGCAATCCGCATCGAAGTGGCTTACATTTCCATGGTTGAAGCATGTCCTCACTCGTTGCTTGCCCTTGTTTCCACTTGAGTTGTTCCTGTTGAAGTTGGGTCTTGTGTTCTTCTTGTTGCCCCAGAATTGCCTTGAAGCAAGAGCCATGTGCTCATGATAGGCATATTTCGTGTCCTCAGGGCTACACTCATCATCATCCTCCACCTCCTCTTCTTCCACACAAGCCTTGGCCTTCAGGGCAAGGTTAGGCTTCTTCGATCGTTGAGCTCTTAAGACCGCATTGTCGGCGGTCATATCCAAGATCCTCATGGCAACAAACTCATCCAACACTTCATTTGAGGATAAGTGGTGGAAGTCCGGTCTCTGACGAATGACAGAGGACATAGCCTTATGATAGGGCATCATGGCCTTGAGGAACTTGCGCTTGATCCAATTGTCATCCGTGTCCTTACTGCCATGATCTCGAAGAGAGACCGCAAGGGTAGTTAATCTCTGATAAAGTTCACGAGGATCTTCTTCTTCGATCATAGCAAACTCATCGGCTTCATCTTGCACAACTTCATAGTTGGAGCGTCGAATGCTAGTGCTTCCCTTGTACATTGTGCCAACATGCTCCCAAGCTTCCTTGGCCACAGTGAAGGGTCGAAGATGTGCAATGTCTTCAGGAGGGATAGCATCTTGAAGAATGCAAAGAGCGGACTCGTTGAATTGATGATCCGTTGTTTCTCTTGGAGTCATGTTGTCGGGATCACACGGATAAAAACCTTGCTCAATGATTCTCCAAAGATTAGTAGAACAATGATTTATATGACGTTTGAAACGAAACACCCAAGTAGCAAAATCAGAATTTTTGATAAACTTGGGAGGAGGCCCAACGGAAATTAAATGCGGTGTGGGAACGGGTCCTCCATAGTGAGTAGGAGGAGCGGAGTGGGAAAAGATCCCACTCCCATTCTTAGTAACCGGGGCTTGTTCACTACTAGCTTCTCCCTTGTCGGGATTAGCCTCCGACACGTTGGTAGCGGGACGAACCACTTCCAACGGTGCGGTGGATAATTTAAGCCCCTCAAGCAAATCTTTAAACATGCCTTTGACCTCGGTCGCTAGTGACTCTTTCAATGTGGTCAAGGCCACATTGAACTCCTCACGAGAGACCGAGGCTCCCCCATCGGACGTAGGCAAGGACGGAGTTCCACCGGAATGATCCTCCGTCTCGACTACGTTGTCACCCATACTCTTTGGACGGTAAAGTCCTTAAAAAGAGACGAGGCTCTGATACCAATTGAAAGGATCGATATGGTTGACTAGGGGGGGGGGTGAAGAGGCAACTAACAATTTTTAGCTTTTCTTAACCACTTTAAATTAAGTGTCAAAGTAAGTTGTCTAGATATGCTACTAATATGACAACTAATAGAAAGTAGAAATGACAACTTCACAAGCAAGCTATAGGAGATAAACAAGTAATGCTTGCACAAGTAAAGGTAAGAAATAACCACAAGAGGAACCGGTGGAGACGAGGATGTGTTGCCGAAGTTCCTTCCCTTTGAAGGGAAGTACGTCTCCGTTGGAGCAGTGTGGAGGCACGATGCTCCCCAAGAAGCCACTAGGGCCACCGTATTATCCTCACGCCCTCACACGATGCAAGGTGCCGTGATTCCACTAGTGGTGCCCTTGAAGGCGGCAACCGAACCTTTACAAACAAGGTTGGGGCTATCTCCACAACTAAATTGGAGGCTCCCAACGAAACCACGAAGCTTCAGCACAATGGAATATGGCTTCGAGGTGACCTCAACCGTCTAGGGTGCTCAAACACCCAAGAGTAACAAGATCCGCTAGGGATTAGTGGGGGGGATCAAATATCTCTTGGTGGAAGTGTAGATCGATGCCTTCTTAAGCAATCCCGAGCAAATCAACAAGTTTGATTGGCTAGGGAAAGAGATCGGGCGAAAATGGAGCTTTGGAGCAACAATGGAGTAAGTGGGGGAAGAGGTAAGTATTCTTGGGGAATAAGACCCCCTATATATAGTGGGAGAGCAAATCCAACCGTTATCCACGTTTCTGCCCGCAGAGAGTGGTACCACCGCACGTAAGTTGCGGTACTACCGCTTGGTGAGCGGTACTACCGCTCTAGGCGCGGTACTACCGCTGAAGCAGCACTAGCCAGATTGCACTCTGATACGAAGGTATATGGGCGGTAGTACTGCCTGAGCGGTACTACCGCTCGCCCTTGTGGTACTACCGCAAGGCAGAGACAAGCAGGCCGAGGACAAGCACGGATGAAATAAATTACATCCGTAGCTACATCCGTAGAAATACGGTAGTAGCAAAACACGGCACGGTACTACCGCTTGGAGCAAGCGGTACTACCGCGTAGGATGCGGAAGTAAAAAATTACTTCCGCACCTACTTCCGCACTTGGTGCAGTGCCGGGCAAGATACACGGTACTACCGTTCTAGAGCTGCGGTACTACCGCTGGTGCGGTACTACCGTGTGGTTGTGCGGTACTACCGCTTGCGAGGCAGGTGTACTAGTAAGAAACCATGGTTTGCTTATACAATAAGAATCGGTTGGAGCTCCAGAGAAGCAAGGGAAAGGTGGTGTGAGAGTAAGATCTGTACGTGTTGATTCCACCCAAACCTTTCTGAAACAGACCCCCTCTTAATAGTACGGCTTTCCTATTACTCAAAGCCACTGACAGGGAGCAAAAAGGAAACACCGTCTTCCATCGAATCCGAGGGGCAAGCAATCGTCTTGTGCCTGAGTGAGATATACCTACAGGAGCTTAGAGCACACGATTAGTCCGTAAATGCATTATCATCAATCACCAAAACTACTCAGGGAGAAATATGCCCTTACCATGTCTCTCACACATATGCCTAAGGTTAACTCGAGTTCCGAAACCATATGAATACATACAGTGGGATTCTAACAGAGCACCTTTTGTTTTGAGATTTCGCTCTCCCTCTCTCACTCACACACCCACGCGCGCGCGCACACACACACACACACACACACACACATTGTTTCTCGCTTCACTTTTTTGAGGCACGTGCATGCACACAATTTTGTTTATCCTCGTGATGCTTTAAGTATGCCTCGCACAAATGCTATCTACCTATCCCTCAATATAGTTAGATATGTGCCATACAAACTCCTTCTCCCTACTAGCAAGATGCCCATGCATTGCACCGAACATCAAGATGCATTTGTATGAGTAGTTTATCTTGTGGGAGAAAAGGATGAACGAGGGAATGCCTTATTTGCAGATGCGGAGAGGGGTGTGGGTATATTTTTGCAAAATTGCCACAGTTTCCTACCTATCCGTCGGGTATAAATCAGATGGCCTATATTGCAGGATGGCAGGAACACCATCATCACCAATTCTATTTTTTATAAGAGTAGGGATATGTAAGTGTTACTTCCCAACATCGAAGAAGTAGGGTGACACCTCGATCTTGATACTAAGCTATCGACTGGCTTCTCTCTCAAACACACACACACTACTCGACACCGAAGGAGTAGGGCAGCACCTCGATCTTGATAGTAATCTATCTACTACTCTTTCAAACACACACACACACACACACACACACACACATACACACACACACACACTCGCTAGTTGTGCCTCTGTGCCTACCACGCACACTCTC
>LR738712.1:156087836-156100286 GCA_902687465.1 Secale cereale | reverse complement strand
CAGCAGAAGGGTGACAACTCAATCTGATCGTAATTTGTCAATTGGTTTCTCTCTCAAACATTGTGTCTCTGTGCCTCGCTCAGTAGCCCCCTCGATATGTAGACTTCTCACGCGCGCACAGCTGTAGTGATGATGACGCTGAACCCAGTGTGCCTCGTTTATCCCGGCCTCATGTGATAGTTTTCACCCAGTTTTCTGTTAATTAACAAGGCGGCCTTTTCTTTGTTACTACTAGTGAATATGAAATCATTAGGGGCAGACATAAAATATATCACTTCAACCCAATTATCGCAGTAACTATTTTAAAAGAAACTAGCTAGATGCACGTGCATTGCACGGAACATCAAGATGCATTTGTATGAGTAGTTTATCTTGTGAGAGAAAAGGATGAATGAGGGAAGGCCGTATTTGCGAACGTGGAGAGGGGTGTGGGTATATTTTTGCAAAATTGTCATAGTTTTCTTCCTATCCGTTAGATATAAATCCGACGGCCTATATTGCAGGATGGCACGCACACCATCATCACCAACTCTGTTTTCTACTCCCTCCGTTCCTAAATATTTTTCTTTTTAGAGATTTCAACAAGTGACTACATATGGAGCAAAATGAGTGAATATACACTCTAAAATAAGTCTACATACACATCCATATGTGGTAGTCCATTTGAAATCTGAAAAAGACAAATATTTAGGAACGGATGGAGTATAAGAGTAGACATGGAGATATATCTCCAGCATGGTCTACAACAATAATGTGCTGGACTGGTTAGCGCCGGATGCTCGCAAAGTTATGAATTAAGTTCGAATTTTGTCTTTAACTTTAGATTTTTTATATTATATATTACTTATTTAATATATACTTCCTTCGCTACTGTACTGATAGTGCAACCCACGGAGTACTTAGAATACAAGATTAAGGATGGACTTGTTTCTTTTTAACTTTCTGTACGAAGCTGTAGCCACCCTGCAAGTCACGTGTACACTGTACATGCAATTAACTTTTTATAGAGGGACAATCATACACGGAGTTAACTCAAATGGATAGGATGTCACTCTATTATTTCCAGTATAAGAGCATCTCCAACGGCAGCCGGCAAATTTCCTCCCGCTTCCTTCCGCGGAGGACGACATCAAAAGCCACGGCATACATTTTCACAACTCTAACCAACCAGATGAAATTCGTGCAAACACGGACTGATTTCATATAAGCATGAAGGATTTCGTATAAAAAAATCAGATCTTCATATAAACATGATGAATTTCATTACATTTATATGAACTAAGTGGTGCCAATCCGGCTCTGTAGGTATAATTAATACTCCCTCCGTCAGCTAGAGAGGGAGTACATAATATAAATGGCCGCCCACGGATCCCTTTGTCTTCCTCATGTCGGGCAGACACTTTGCGGGGTCGATGAAGGTCCTTGGAAGAGACGAAGAAGCAAAGAAACCACCTGAATGCACAGTCGTCGCCTCGACGGTGGCCTTCATGGGACCCAAGTGGCGGCGGCCTCCCATGTTCTACTTCTCCTCGATGATGGCAGCGGACACGGAGAAGCTGGCCACCGACTCGTCGCTCTCCACGCACCCGGCTTCTGTCTCTGCCTGCATGGCGCTGCCACAGGCACAGGAAGCGCCCATAGACACGGGAGGCGCGGCATCGCAGACACTGGTGGCGCCATACGATGCGGCAGCGACGACGCCCGTACCGGCGTGGAGCAACTCGCCACTCCTCATCGAGCTGAACTGGAGTGGCGAGTTGCTGAACCACGCGCCTCCTTGGGGAGGCAACTGGCTCCTTCGGGCCAAGCGAGGTTGGTGAAGCACCGGGCGGCCTCTCCCGTATCCGGAGGGCTCGGCGGGCCAACCAGCCGGGTAATATGCCGGAGAACTGCTCCTTGGAAGCCATCGGAAGAGTGGAGAAAATGGTGAAGGAGGAGATGGGGGAGCGGCGGAGGGGTGCGATTCTTGCTCGCTGTCTGTCTGGCCTCGTGTAAATAGAGTGCGGATGGTAGGAGCTTGGCCGGCGTCTGGCCTCATTTAGAGCATGGTTAATAATATAGCCAGCTGCTGGGTATAAAATGTTGTCATGTCATTTACAGCCAATCTAATAGCTAACACGCAATAGTTGGCTATGAGAAAGTACTCCACCCTGTCAACATATGGCCCATCTTCCACTCTCACAAAGCTTCTTGGACCTCGTGCTACAGTCGGCTGTAAGTCTACAGCCCGCTTCCCCTCTCTCTCCTCTTGTCTCTCTTCCAACTAAGCAATAATACAATATTTAAATCCTTATAGCCCGCTTACATCACCCTATTAGGCCCTGTATGAACAGGGTGGTGGACAAAGTCAAAACCTACAGGCTTGAAATTGGAGGAACTTTTCTAACTAGTGGTGCTCGGAACGCAGGAAGCTATGCTAGCTATACAGGAGATAGAATGCACTTATGGCTGGATTAAAAAATCAAGGGCAACCTGTTGTGCTTGCGACTGGGTGAATCATTGTTAGTACACGTGAACATAGACCACATACACCACCACCGTTTTAGCAACACAGGTCCATGCATGGTCCATGTAAACCAGGTGTACGCCATTTCTGGAGCCAGACATGTCAAATCCAGTGCTCCTGCACTAGGCCAGTTTGCCTCGGGCCTACACAAAAAATGAGCTTCCGACAGATGTTTTAGTTCCCCTGAAAAGCTCAGGTTAAGAAGCATTTCCTTTGAAATCGGCTGGGTTGTTTCCTTTGTTCCAAACGCTCCTAAAGAAAAAAATACTGAAGGAAAGGAAACCACCACAATTCCCGTAAAATTCCTTCGTCCCCAATAGGACCTTATACTTGCTCTTAAATTGAGGGCAGACGGGAGGAGCTCGGCCAGTGTTGCGTTTAATTCCTGCCCGCTCAGGAACGAACGTGTGGCCGGAGTAGGTTTCTCGGTTTTCATGCGGGTTGAACGGAGGGGTTTGATGGAGGCGAGGAGGCGTATTCAGCCGGGCGTGCAGCGGGCGGCACAGTACTATTCGATTTGACAGCGGGTGGCGCAGTTCTCGATACGACTTTAATGCAGACGAGGGAGGGAGTAGCGGTTCCCGAAACGTTGAACGGTCAATGCATCCTTCTTCAATTAATGCATGAGGGAAGTAATGGGAGGAGGACCGGGAAAAGAGGCTGCACGATGTGAATGCAACGCAGTTTGCCCTCATATAAAGGCGCCCCTCCATTCCAATGCATCTACCACATCATACGCACCTAAGCATTTGCCTAAGCACCTACACTAAGCGTAAAAGAGCTCACTCCAGACCCATGGCGGTGATGCGCGCGAGCGGCCAGCGGTTGTGCCAGATGGTGCACGACGTCGGCCTGCGGCATGGCGTCGAGGTTCGTCTCCAAACGGTGTTGCAGACCGGCTGGTGGATGGCCGTCGTCGACGCCAACTACGACTCTCTGTTGGACCAGATGATCATTGCCACCACCAACAAGATCACCGTCCTCAAGAAGTTCACAGACGACATCGCCGTACTCCTCCAGCACGCGCGCCCGGGCTCCTCATTGCCTGCCACCCTAATTGGCCTCCATGGCCGGAACCTCTTTGAAGCACTGGTGGCCCTGCGACTGCCCGCCGACGCCACGAAGAATGTCCACCTAGAGGTCGCGCTCGCCACGAGGCACCTCGCCCTGCAAGAATTTGTCGACCTACACATCCACGTGTACGAGCAAATCATCTAGATAGGTATCTACAAATCCAGTGAGGACGCTATGACGTTGGCCTTCCTCAACTGGCTGGAAGCCTTGGATGCCTTTGCTGAGAAGCACCTTGACCTCGCCACAAAAGCCGCCACTCCTTAACCACCGGTCGGTGGCCTGTCGCACTAAGTTCAGGAGGAGGAGGTCGTACATTGATGGATGCATCTTTCTTTTTGCCTTCTGTAAACACCACTGCGATCGCATCATCATCGTGGCCTTAATTCTTATTGTGTCGTTGCATTCTCGTTCCAGTCAATACCGACATGTGCGATCCCTTTGCTTAATTATATGCATCGTTGTAACTAGTACTCCATCCGTCAATTTATAAGATGTGCTTACCTTTTCCATCAACTTTGTGCAACGCACGGGCATCTTGCTAGAAACACTAGAACATGTCAGATCGCATGTGACCAAACCGACGATGCGCCAACCTAGCTACTACGTACCCTGCTGGTGTCTACACACGCTTCTACTCTTGTAGACTATGTTGGGCCTCCAAGCGCAGAGGTTTGTAGGACAGTAGCAATTTCCCTCAAGTGGATGACCTAAGGTTTATCGAACTCAGGGAAGTAGAGGTTGAAGATGGTCTCTCTCAAGCAACCCTGCAACTAAGATACAAGAAGTCTCTTGTGTCCCCAACACACCTAATACAACTAGGAGTTGTATAGGTGCACTAGTTCGGCGAAGAGATGGTAAAATATGGATGATAGGAGTGGCAAAGCAAAGTAATATAAATATGTAATAAAAAGTGCAGCAAGCAAACAAGTGGTAAACGTGAGCACAAATGGTATTGCAATGGTGGAAACAAGGCCTAGGGTTCATACTTTCACTAGTGGCAACTCCCAACAACATTAACATAATCGAGTCACATGATATTTCCCATAAAACATGCAAAGGGGACACACTCGGAGGTCATTCCCTCGTGGTCAAGAGAGGACGAGAATTATGTAGGGCTACAAAAGCACACCTCAAAGTTCGTAGTTCTCAATCTAAGGATTTCCCAATGTCACCGCGGCCATCCAAGGAGAGTCCCACAATCACCACAACATATCTAAAGGATAGTCAAAGACAAGCACCAAGAGACTCTCAATCTTCAATCAATACACAAGAGAGGAAATCACTCATGAAAATACTTTTCTAATCCATGTCCAATAGACTGCTGTCACCTTGGTCTCCGGGATTATACTAGATAAAGATAAGTGAGTACATCAATCCAATACATAGAGGAAGGGGAAATATCATGGGATCACCCTAGATTAACATAGCGTATGATCACAACGAAGATCACATCATGGGAGAGAGAATTGACCACATAGCTACTGGTAAGAACCTCAGCCCCGAGGAGGAACTACTCCCGCATCATGGAGGGAGGAAGCAACGTCGATGGAGATGAATCCGGGGGCACTTCCCCGCCCCGGCAGGGTGCCGGCGCAGGAATTCTGGTCCCCCGAAGCTTGATGGCGATGGCGGCGGAGATCGGAATCGCGTCTGGAGAAAAGGGGTCCGGAATGAGGGTTTTCGCGACATGGTGTAAATATATACCAAAGGGGGGCATCAGAGGGGGTCAGGGGTGCCCAGGCGCCCCCCCGGGGCCGCCAGGGGGGCCTCATGGGCAGGCCGCCTGGAGCCCCTGTGGGTCCCCTCCGGCCCTACTTTGGCCGCATGGAAGCTTCGGGAACGCTGATTTTTTATATAATTTTTCTGGATTTTTTCTGGCAGTTCTCGTAATGTGAAAACTTGAAATACAAAAATAGCCGAAAACAGAAACTGGCACTGGGTGCACTGAGTTAATAGGTTAGTCCAAATATGATCAAAAGTGTATGGAAGTGTATAAATAACATAGCAATGTCACATAAAAGAGGCATGGAGCAAGTAGAAATTATAGATACGTTTTGGACGTATCAACATCCCCAAGCTTAATTCCTGCTCGTCCTCGAGTAGGTAAATGATAACAAGAATAATTTCTGTGGTGACATGCTATTAACCATATAGGACTTTTTCATAGTCATATGACAAAAGCTTACTGAGACAATGAATCTATAGTAATTAAGTTGCCTCATGAGAAAATCACTAAGAACTGAAAGTTTTACAATATGATATTGAAACATCAAATAGATTTGTAATGAACATGATGTGCAAATATGATAAAGTGATATCTAGCTTGCCCCCTTTAGTGAAGCAAAACATAAATGCAGGGGCACCTCCAAGGTTTAAGTGATGACTAGATACAATGATTTCAAAATAAACGATATCACAATCATGCAAAAGACAATGCTACTTTGGGACAATGCACATTACACTCAGAATGACAATCATGCTCTCAGTAGTTGGTGCTTTTAAAAGAAGGTGGAGACTCTCGAACCGTGGCTTTTGTTCGCAAGGTTGAAAACCCGTAGTCGGAAACAAAGACAAAACATGTACCAGAGCTCTTGGTTTTAAAACAGAGGTAATAATTTTTTTTAGATCATGCATGTTTCGTCAACGAATGCTAGCAGACAACTCAATCACTTCTTGAGATGGACAAGTTTCGAGGAACGGCTCCCGAATGAGGACGATCACATCCTCTTAATCTCCTTTGTTTATCACTGCCAAAGTTTTCTGATTTCTCATGAACAAAGCGTGAAGGAGGGTTTGTTTTTTATATTATCTTTTTTAGCCAGGCGCACTCAATGCCAGTTCCTTCTCGTATTATGGGTTTGCACATTATACATGCAATCCCGGGGTGAAGCTTGTCCAACTTAAAAAGATCATGAATTAACTACTACTTCCTCATGAACTTAAAACAGAGGCACAAAACAGGAATGCTTTTTCTTTGAATAATTTCGAGATGGTACATGCAAGTCTCCGTTAGGAATGGCAGGTAAATACCATGTAGGAAGATATGGTGGACTCATATGGCATAACCGGATTAAAAGGATGTGGATGCACAAGCAGTCAGTCCGCTTAGTACAGGCGAAGGTTAGCAAAAGACTGGGAGCGACCAACTAAGAGAGCAATGACGGTCATAATCATGCAGAGCGACAAAGCAACATTGAATCAGGCATGGAAGTTATATCGCTACTCAGAAACAAAAGATCATCAAGGCTTGATAGACTTTCTTTACAGTCTTAAATATGCGTGAGCATACGCCAAGTCAATCAAAATAAATTCTTTGAAGGAAGATATTACTAAACCATACCACATCATAGGCAAACAAATCATGTTGGTACTCCAATAACACATTGGGAACCCCCCAGCTATTTGAGACTAACCATAAGAAAACATGAACTACTAAGCGCCATTATGCACGTAGCATCTTTAGCATAGATATATCAACCAATGCAACGGAAGCAAACTCTCTTAATAAGATAAACATGATAACTAAAGAGAGTTCAAGCAACCAACTAAACAAAAGCTCTTTAAAAAGATAAGCATGAAAGTTAAGAGCTAAGCATGATAGTAGCTATTAAAAGACAAAGAACACACACAGCAAAGATAGACATGCAAATTCTATGTTATGTTCTAGGTAGAAGTGGAGCGTGTTTCTCTCCCACATAAAGAAAGCTGAGTTCCGAGTCGTTATGAAAAGCTAAACAAAACTAAAAGGAAAACTAAAACAAGACGCTCCAAGCATAGCACATAACACATGAAGTGATTAAAATATAGTGGAACGAAGGACGAACTGATAATGTTGATGGAGAAGGGGATGCACGGGGGCATCCCCAAGCTTAGACGCTTGAGTCTCCTTGAATATTTCTTGGGGTGCATGGGGGCATCCCCAAGCTTGAGCGTTTGACACTCCTGAATCTTTTTATCATCTTCCCTCGCACACTTGAAAACTCCCTTCATACATAACTCATCATAATCTGATTAGCGAGGTTAGTATCCATAATAAAATAATTGTTCCTTGCTGGAAATAAAGATATTCTTGAAGTTCTACTGTTTCTCAATATTGCCAAAAGGTTTTTGCAAAGAAAAAGCAAGCTCTAGGTTTGCAAAATGAAGGAAAGGCAAAACAGGACAGAATCTGTGAAAAACAGAACAGCAGGTAGTTAATGATTTTTCCGGGGCACTTTTGCAACTCTAATCAAAAAACTCAAAACAAACGCACGAAAGACAATTATATAGAGCATGATGTCGAACAAATTCAGACCAAAAATATGATCTGGTGATTTTATACGAATTTTTCTATCCAAGGACAGAATCTATTTCCTGGACAGCACGTCACAACTTTTGAACTTTCTTGCAATCAGAGGCTAAACTTGGCACAAAGCTGAAAAATAAAGATACAATGATGTTGCTACAGTAGTAACAAACATCAAGACTACTAAAACTGAAAGTAAACATAACAAGGGTTGTCTCCCTAGAGCTCTTTCTTTATAGCCATAAAGATAGGCTTAAGACTTTAATGATGCTCTCGTAGGAATAAGAGCTGAAGAACAAAAGAGAGCATCAAGCAGCAAATACCAAACACATTTAAGCCTAACATGCTTCCTATGCATAGGAATATTGCAATAGAATAATTCATTGAAGCACAAAGCAACTAGCATAGGAAGGCAAAACAAGCATAACTTCAAAATATTCACCATAAAGAGAGGAAACTTCTTATTATTAAGATATTTAGAACCAAGTCTCCCTCTCTCATTATAAATTTCAGTGGCATCATGGATGAACTCAACAATATAAGCATCACATAAAGCGTTGTTACCATGATCCACATGCAAAAAGGTACTCTTACTCTCCACATAAGCATAATCTTTCTCATTGGTAATAGTGGGAGTAGGACTATCATAAACCACTTGAACACTATAGATTAATTGTGTAGTAGGAGGGTGGTGTTCAACAAGGGAGTAATTCCCTCCATGATTATGACAAGTTTCATAAGGATAATTTCTCCTTATGTCATAGGTACCTTTATAATCACTATAGGTTGGAGTTATAACATCATCATGGTAGAGAAGAGCATTATCATTGCTAGCAACTATATTTGTAATCATGTTGTCTTTATTCTTACTAGCAAAAGAATTGTCAATTATCACATCATTAGTGGGTAAAGGATTTGCAATCCTATCATCCCCAAGCTTAGAGCTTCCCATATCATCACTTTCAGAGTTGGTACCAAAAAGATTTTCAAGATATAAGTAGCATCATCATCATTTTCCCAATCACAATAAGTAACATGCATATCATAATCAAAATCATCTTCAATAGTACCTACGGACGTATCATCAAGATGATAATTAAGGCAATAAACTTCACCTTCTTCTTTAAACTTACAATCGTTAGGATAAAAGTTGATGGGAGGAATATGCTCAGGCCAGGTTGATACCCATTCTTCTTCTTTCTTGCTCCTCTTCCTCCTCCTCTTTTTTTCTTCTTCTTAACCGTAGGAGGGAGTGGTTGGAGATGAAGCTTCTCCACAAATCCTGGTTTATCATTAGAAACAATAGGGGAAACTTGGGAGAAACTCTCCTTTTTATTAGCAGAAATATAAGAGACATTTTTATACTTTGGTAAAGTTCCCTCCTTTATAATCTTACCTATGTAATCATTTTCATGGCAATTAACAACACAATAGAGATGGAAATTTTGCAAAGTGTTTTTTATTCCTATGGCATTAACATCTAGCCATGAAGTCTTTTCTGATAACTCTTCACACATCAAAAATAACATAAGCTCATCATAAAGATCAGAGGTGATCATGTTATCACACAACCGGTTAACAGTTATGTTTTGAAAGTTCATGCATTGAAAATTAAAGTGACCCTCTATACGGCAAAGTTCACAAGTAAAAGGATAAAGGTCACACAATTATCTAGCAATTTCATTTAAATCTCTGACCCAAGTGATTGTTCTTTCATGCTTATGTTGCTTACAATACTTCTCTTCTTCAATCATAGGCCTTTCACAAGGTCTATCCACTCCACAAAAATTAACATGCTTATATAAAACTTAATTTTTAGGAATTGGATCATGCATGTTGGAATCATCATGAACAATTTCATTTTCTTTGCAAGTCTCTTTAAAAGGTTTATGATACTTGATCCAATCCTCCTTAGGCATATTAAGATGTGAAGCAAAAGATTTGAGGAAATCAACAAGGAGTTGAGAATCAAGCCCAAACTTAGCACTAAACTTATTAAAACTTGTAGTTTCAACAAAGGACTTAATGCAATCATACTCATAAATTATACCTGACTCTTTACCTTTGTCGATCTCCCAATCTTCAGTGTTGCATTGAATTCTTTCAAGGAGTTCCCATTTAGCATCAATCTTTTTGTTTGTGAAAGAACCCATAGAGGAAGCGTCGAGCAAATCTTTATCCTATCGAGAAAGCCTCGCATAGAAATTAGTAATAATCATATCTTTGGGGAGCCCATGGTTAGGACATTTTAGCATTAACGTTTTCAGTCTCCCCCAAGCTTGAGCTATGCTCTCTCCGTCATGAGGATAAAAATTATAAACATAATTCCTATTCTCATGGACTTCATGAAGAGGATAAAACTTGGAGTAAAAGAGAGATTGGATCTCTTCCCACTCCAGCAGGTGAGAGTCATTTAGTAGCCTATACCATTCCAATACTTTTCCTTTCAGTGACAAGGCAAATAATTTCCTCATGACAAACTCCCTTGATACACCTGCAAGCTTAAATAATGAACATAGTTGTGATAGATATAGCAAGTGTTCACCAGGATGTCTGTCTCCTGCATAACGATCAGCCAAAACATAATCGATAATACCAGCTGGTATTTTATAGGGCACAATTTCAGTAGGGGGAGGAGCAACCACCACACGTGTGGGGCGTCTTCCTGCAAGCAACGATCCAATAGCAAGGTTGTCCATAAGCATAACTAGTGAAATAAAAACAAGAAACAAAAAGATTTAATTGCAAGATCTAAATATATACCTTCAAGCGCTCACCTCCCCGGCAACGGCGCCAGAAATAGCTTGATGTCTACACACGCTTCTACTCTTGTAGACTATGTTGGGCCTCCAAGCGCAGAGGTTTGTAGGACAGTAGCAATTTCCCTCAAGTGGATGACCTAAGGTTTATCGAACTCAGGGAAGTAGAGGTTGAAGATGGTCTCTCTCAAGCAACCCTGCAACTAAGATACAAGAAGTCTCTTGTGTCCCCAACACACCTAATACAACTAGGAGTTGTATAGGTGCACTAGTTCGGCGAAGAGATGGTAAAATATGGATGATAGGAGTGGCAAAGCAAAGTAATATAAATATGTAATAAAAAGTGCAGCAAGCAAACAAGTGGTAAACGTGAGCACAAATGGTATTACAATGGTGGAAACAAGGCCTAGGGTTCATACTTTCACTAGTGGCAACTCCCAACAACATTAACATAATCGAATCACATGATATTTCCCATAAAACATGCAAAGGTGACACACTCGGAGGTCATTCCCTCGTGGTCAAGAGAGGACAAGAATTATGTAGGGCTACAAAAGCACACCTCAAAGTTCGTAGTTCTCAATCTAAGGATTTCCCAATGTCACCGCGGCCATCCAAAGAGAGTCCCACAATCACCACAACATATCTAAAGGATAGTCAAAGACAAGCACTAAGAGACTCTCAATCTTCAATCAACACACAAGAGAGGAAATCACTCATGATAATACTTTTCTAATCCATGTCCAATAGACCGCTGTCACCTTGGTCTCGGGGATTATACTAGATAAAGACAAGTGAGTACATCAATCCAATACATAGAGGAAGGGGAAATATCATGGGATCACCCTAGATTAACATAGCGTATGATCACAACGAAGATCACATCATGGGAGAGAGAATTGACCACATAGCTACTGGTAAGAACCTCAGCCCCAAGGAGGAACTACTCCCGCATCATGGAGGGAGGAAGCAACGTCGATGGAGATGAATCCGGGGGCACTTCCCCGTCCCGGCAGGGTGCCGGCGCAGGAATTCTGGTCCCCCGAAGCTTGATGGAGATGGCGGCGGAGATCGGAATCGCGTCTGGAGAAAAGGGGTCCGAAATCAGGGTTTTCGCGACACAGTGTAAATATATGCCAAAGGGGGCCATCAGAGAGGGTCAGGGGTGCCCAGGCGCCCCCCCCCCCGGCGCGGCCAGGGGAGCCGCGTGGGCAGGCCGCCTGGAGCCCCTATGGGTCCCCTCCGGCCCTACTTTGGCCGCATGGAAGCTTCCAGAACGCTGATTTTTTATATAATTTTTCTGGATTTTTTCTGGCAGTTCTCGTAATGTGAAAACCTGAAATACAAAAACATCCGAAAACAGAAACTGGCACTGGGGTGCACTGAGTTAATAGGTTAGTCCAAATATGATCAAAAGTGTATGGAAGTGTATAAATAACATAGCAATATCACCCAAAAGAGGCATGGAGCAAGCAGAAATTATAGATACATTTTGGACGTATCACCTGCTTATCTGGCGGAAATAGCCCCGCCCTAGTGTTTCAAATCGTTATTTCTATCTATCGATCGTGACAAGGAGCAGAACCAAAATGTTACAACTTATACATGTTTCTCTACTCCTATATATATTCCTATAAAAGACTCAGTTGGTGATGGTGGTGTGTCTGCCATCCGTCATTTCTGACCATTAGATCTGCATCTAACCGCTGTGACGTAAGTTGTGGCATTTTTGCAACAATAGCCCACTTCTCTGCTCCAATTTGCAGAAAACCCCTTATTATCTTGAAAGCAACCACCTCCCTCCCTCACCTCATCAAAACAGCGTG
>LR738712.1:156076966-156087612 GCA_902687465.1 Secale cereale | reverse complement strand
GGTGTGTCTGCCATCCGTCATTTCTGACCATTAGATCTGCATCTAACGGTCGTGAGGTAAGTTGTGGCATTTTTGCAACAATTGCCCACTTCTCTGCTCCAATTTGCAGAAAACCCCTTATTATCTTGAAAGCAACCACATCCCTCCCTCACCTCAGCAAAGCAGCATGAGAATTATATATATACTCCTATAAAAGACTGAGTAGGTGATGGTGGTGTGTCTGCCATCCGTCGTTCCCGACCATTAGATCTGCATCTAACGGTTGTGAGGTAAGTTGTGGCATTTTTGCAGCAATAGCCCACTACTCTGCTCCAATTTGCAGAAAACCCCTTATTATCTTCAAAGCAACCACATCCCTCCCTCACCTCATCAAAATAGCCTGAGAAATATATATACTCCTATAAAAGACTCCGTTGGTGATGGTGGTGTGTCTGCCATCCGTCATTTCTGACCATTAGATCTACAGCTAACGGTTGTGAGTTAAGTTGTGGCATTTTTTCAACAATAGCCCACTTCTCTGCTCCAATGTCACATCCCTAGCTTCTGGTAATGCACTAGGCTAGCCTCCTGTGTGCATCATGTTTATTTTTCAAAGGAAACCTGAAATGGGGATGCTCAAACCCTAGCACTAAATAATTTTAACTAGGGTCAATTTAAAAAAAAACTTTTCAATGAACCCAAAATGCCCTTTGGAAAAAGTTCATCATTTTTGGATTGATTAAAAACCTCTGCCAAAAATGTTGCTCATATTTCTAGGACCATTCTGGATTTTTGAATTAAATCATATCTTATTTGCATTTGGGCATTTAAATTTTATATATTATTTTAAATGCTCAAATAATCCCAAACTGAAATGTTCCATGTTGTATATATGCTAAACAGTGGGCATGAGCAGTTTGGTGATTTTTGACAGTGCCTAAGTATTTTTAATAAAGCCCAGAACAAAATAACAAAATAGAATAACAGAAACAAAATAGAAAACAGAAACATAATTAGTTTAGAAGGAAAAGGCTTACCTGTGCAGCTAGCACTGTTGGCCCAGCTACCTCAGTAGAGGCCCAGCCCACCTGGCCCCCCCTCCTCTGTCGTCTACCTCGTGCCAGAAGGCACGAGGGCGTGTGCCCGGCGCCCGCAGCCACGCGTCGGCCACCTCCTCCCTGCCTGCTTCCTCCGCGACGCCCTGGACGAGCGCCACGCACCCCTGGAACCCCCTGGACACTACTCTCCCCTCCTCTGCTCTCTCCCTCGTCCCCTCCCACCATGGCCGAAGCCGCCGCGGCCGCGCCGGTGAGCACCACCACGGACACAGCCCTCCCCACGCCCCCGCAAAGTGCCCAGTAGTTCCGCCTCCGTCTTCTACGCCCTCCCTAAGTACCTACGCGACGCCGGAAGCCTCGAAACGCCGCCGTCTTCGTCTTCTTCAACCTACGGCCGCCGTCAACCTCGCCGTCGATTCGCTACGTCCGGCGCCTCCCCGAGCCCGTTTCGACGCCCCCTGCACGCGCCGTGAGCACCTGCGTGTTTCCCCTCTCTCCCCGCAGTCTAACCCGTCCCCTAGCTAGCTCCACCACCGGACCCGTGAGGTCACCGCCGCCGGTCATGTCGCCGCCGTGGCCACAGCTGCCTCTGCCTGTTTTTGAGCGCGTCACCATGTTCAGCACATCACCAGGAGGCTGTAGCACTCAGCCGTTCGTCCCCCCGTGCACCACAGCATCGGCTCCGTCGACGCCCGAACTCCGGCCACCGCACTTCCCCTCGCCGCCGTCGTTCTGGTCCTCCCCGGCGCGAGCTGATGGCTCCGTTGGATGCGGACGAGGACCAGCATCACGCCAAGCCCCTCCGCCGCTCTTTTGGTCGCCGGAGGCGATTTCCCGACGGCCTCCGCCGCGATCGGCCTCGCCGGCGGCTAGCCGCCGGCGCTTTTGACCTTTTGACCGGTGGGCTTGGCCTCTTTGACCCAAGGTTTGACCCCCCTGGGTCTATGACATGTGGGGTCCCGCCCTGTTAATTAACCTGTTTTAGCTTAACTATTAGGTTAGTTAGTGAGTCACTGACACGTGGGGCCAACCGCTGTTAAATTAGTTTAGTTTAAAAAACTAAACTTAGTTAGGCCTGAGAGACTGACATGTGGGCCCAGGCCCCACCAGCAGTTTAATTAGTGTTAGTTTAAAAACTAACTAACCCTGTTAGCTAGTGGGTCACTGACCAGTGGGCCCCACTGGTCAGGTTTGACCCGAACAGCCCCTGTTGACTTGCTGGCGTCACACAGACGTCATGCTGATGCAATAAAGCCTTTTCTGGAATTTTATATATAAATCTAAATGATTTATTTATTCAGAAAATAGCCAAAACTTCTAAAAATCATAGAAATTAATCCATAACTCAGATGGAAATAATTTATATATGAAAATTGATCAGAAAAATCCAAAGAATCTGTTTATGGCATTTTCATGCATGTTTGAACAAGTTAAACCTGCTGATCAGGTCAAATCAATTAAATGGCATTTAAATAATCACATATGAAGTTTGAATTTGAACCTTTGGTTCAAACCAACTTCATTTAATTGTGTTGCTAGTTGCATTAGCTCAATAAACAGCATCTTACCATGTCATGATCATGCATCATATTGTCGCATTGCATTGATTGTGTTCCCTTTTGTTTGCCGGTGCTTGTCCCCTTTTCAGTAGACGTGTTCCGACGATGTGATCGATGACACCGATGAAGACTCAATGTTATCTTCAGGAGTGTCAGGCAAGCAAAACCTCATTGAGCATTCCGATACAATCCCACTCTCTCGCTCTTGCTCTCTTTTACTGCATTAGGACAACAACGCTTCAATTGTTACCTGCTGCGGTAGTTGAACCACTTTCCACTGCATGACCCGTCATTGCCACAGTAAATAGTTGAAACCCACTAGTATGAGTAGGAGTTGTTTGAGCCATGTTGTGCCTACTCATTGATGCTTTTTTGGTTATGCCTGCTATTGCTTAGAGTTGTGTCAGGTCTGATTCATCGGGGATGAATTGGAATGTGATGAACATGTCCTACTGTGTGTGAGCTAAGTGTGTGAACACGATTTGGTAAAGGTAGCGATGAGAGGCCATGTAGGAGTACATGGTGAGTTGTCTCATTGCAGCCGTCCTCAGGAACTGAGTTCTGTGTTGGTTGATCCATGACCAGTTACTACCATGCATTGGGCCCGAAACCAATGGACCCTCTCGACTTATTAATCAACATGATCTCTGTCCAGGAGTTGCAACTAGTTTCTGGTGTTTGTAGTTTACTGGAGGTCGTGCGCAGCGCTGACCCTCGGGGTGGGCTGTGACGCGGCAGGTACGTGGCACGGTGTACCGATTGCCCGTTTGGTGATGCGGGAACCCTGTACACATCGTTTGGGGCCGTGAGCGACACCCCGGCCGGATCTCCCCACGGATGGAACCCAAATAGGTGATAAACCTGGACGAGAGACTTGTGTGGTTAGTCAGGTCGTGGCCGACACCTCGCTGGGCCTCCGCTTGAAGGTTGCCGAGTACATGTCATGTAAACGGCGGTAAGTGGTGAGAGCGTGTGTGAAGAAGTACACCCCTGAAGGGTTAAATATAATCTATTCGAATAGCCGTGTCCGCGGAAATGGACTTCTGGGTTGCCTATTACAGTTCATAGACAAGTGAAAGTGGATACTCTAAAACGCGCAAGATAAGCGTGAGTGTTATGGATGGCCTTCTCGTAGGGAGACGAGAGCGGATCCATAGTGGTGTATTGTTTGGTGAATATGTGGACTCGTGTGCGCCACCTCAAAGAGTTACTTGCAGTCGTAGTTTAGGATAGCCACCGAGTCAAAGCTGGCTTGCTGCAGTCAAACTCCACCACCCCCTTTGTTGATACTGTTGCATATGTAGCTAGTTCTGATGTAAGTCTTGTTGAGTACCTTTGTACTCACGTTTTCTTAATTTATGTTTTGCAGAGAGACTTCAATCTCGCTAGTGGTTCCGCGTGGACTTCGACGTTTAGCTTGTTACCTCAGCTACGATCTTGAACCCTTGTAGGATCTGGTAGATAGTCAGGCTTCTCAGCCTTTTTCATTTGTAGATGTCTGTACTCAGACATGTAATGCTTCCGTTGCCTGTATGCTCTGTATGTTGGGTCATGTGACCTCTGATTGTAATAAATGCTATGATGGCTCTTCTGGGCCTTTATCTATATGAGTTGTTGAGTTATGTTGTGATGCCATGTTGTACAGCACATACTTGCATGCTATGCGTACGTGTAATGTGTATTGCTAGGTGTGGGATCCGACACCTAGTTGTTTACCTTTGGTAGCCTATCTTACAGGGAAATGTCTCCTAGTGTTTCCACTGAGCCTTGGTAGCTTGCTACTGCTCCGGAACACTTAGGCTGGCCGGCATGTGTCCTTCTTCGTTCCTGTGTCTGTCCCTTAGGAGAAATGTCACGCGTTGTTCCTTTAAGTCCTTGTAGCTTGCTACGACTTGGGTTCATACGTTGATGACCGACACGTTCGTTGCTGGGTCATGTATGCATGTCTCTGTAATTTAGTGCCACTTTTGGTTTATAACTAGTCATGTCGGCCCGGGTTCTCTGTCATATGGATGCTAGCGACACTATCATATACGTGAGCCAAAATGCGCAAACGGTCCCGGGCCCGGTAAGGTGGCACCCGTGGGGATACCGTGCGTGAGGCCGCAAAGTGATATCATGTGTTACAGGCTAGACCTGTGTGACTTAGGATCGGGGTCCTGACATCCAATTTGCAGAAAACCCCTTATTATCTTGAAAGCAACCACATCCCTCCCTCACCTCATCAAAATAGCATGGGAAATATATATATACTCTTATAAAAGACTTAGTTGGTGATGATGGTGTGTCTGCCGTCCATCATTTCTGACCATTAGATCTGCATCTAACGGCCGTGAGGTAAGTTGTGGCATTTTTGCAACAATAGCCCACTTCTCTGCTCCAATTTGCAGAAAACCCCTTATTATCTTGAAAGCAACCACATCCCTCCCTCACCTCATCAAAACAACCTGAGAAATATATATATTCCTATAAAAGACTCAGTAGGTGATGGTGGTGTGTCTGCCATTCGTCGTTTCTGACCATTAGATCTGCATCTAATGGTCGTGAGGTAAGTTGTGGCATTTTTGCAACAATAGCCCGCTTGTCTGCTCTAATTTGCAGAAAACCCCTTATTATCTTGAAAGCAACCACATCCCTCCCTCACCTCATCAAAACAGCCTGAGAAATATATATATATACTCCTATAAAAGACTTGGTAGGTGATGGTGGTGTCGTGGTTATAAGTCGGAAAGTAAGGGTAGGGGGTACGAATGGAGAGGCAAGTTTCTAGCTATGGTGATGTTGTACACAAGGTGTTTAGCGAGTTCAGGGCCTTCTCGGAGGAAGTAATAGCCCTACGTCTCGATGCCCGGAGGCTTGGTCGACTGATATGTGTATATGTGTGTTACAGAGGTGCGAACCCTTGTTCTGGAGGAGGTGGTGGCTTATATAGTGCGCCAGGACCCCAGCCATGCTCCACGTAACCAAGGGTTAAATGTACATTAAGACAGGCATTACTGGTAACGCCTGCAGTAAAGGATAATTAAGGTGTTTACTACAGCGAGTAAATATAGGACCGTTGCCGTCTCCAGTGATGCTTGACCTTCGGAGGTCGAGTGACTTGGATCGGTTGAGTGGGTTTGAGTCGTCTTGCGTAGGAGGTTCAGTCGAGTGGAGTGTCTTCTTGGACCGTCTCAGTCGACTGTCTCCGCTGTCATAGGTCCCGTCTTTTGATCTTTTAGGGTAGTGACCTTGGGTGGGGTACCTTGATCGGGCCCGTGACCCTACCCTAGGTCTGTAACCTCGTCAGTAGCCCCCGAATGGATTGAGGCTTGAGCAAGAGGATGCTGAGGAAAGTTCTGATTCTGGTTCGACGTCCCTGGGGTGGGTTGTTCCGGAGCTTGTGACTTGGGCAGGCTCCCTCAGTTGTGTCTTGGTTGCCTCGATCGATTCTGAAGCCGTCGAGTGAGTTAGTTGCTTTTTGTGTCGACTGGACTTCTTGCGTCGATTGGACTCCTTGCGTCGACTGGACTTTGCGCCAAGCGTCGGGCACTGTGAGTGCGTGCCGTTTTCGACAGGATTGGTTTCCCTTCGGCCAGCGGATTCGACGGGGCTTTCGAAATTTGGGGAAGCGCACGGGGTGGGACGAGCCACAGCGATCGGAGAGATGCGCTCGGGACGCCTCGATCCTCGCGCCACCTTTTTCGCCACGTATCGCGCCAGCGTGTGTTACGGGATTTGATAGGATTGCTCGGGGCCACCTGTCAGCCACTCGACCGGACTATTATAAAGGCGCGCCGAGCCCGTAGCGGGGGGCACCGTGCGCCCAATCTTCCTCCGTCCGCCTCAGCTTCTCTGCGGCGCCCTTGCTTCTCTGTCGGACCCTTGTTTCTTCTTGCCTCTCTCCGTAGCGACCGCCGGCGTGCGAGCCATGGGCAAAGACAAGACCGCGGCCATGGAGCGCTCCAAGAAGGCGGCGTCGGGGAAGGGGAGGCGAGCTGGCCGGAGTGGTTCGTCATCAAGGTCCGGACTCCCTGCTGGATGGATCCAGGGAGATTGGATCCGGTCCACCATCGTGGTGGAGGATCTGGAGGAGCTACAGGAGGAGGGGTTGATCACCCGCGGCTCCTGGCGGGCGCCGGGGGGAGAGCTCGAGCCCCGGCCGCGGGAGGGCGAGTGTGTACTCCACGCCACCCACATCAACCGAGGTTTTTCTACGCCCCCGCATCCTTTCTTCCGCACATTCTTGATCTTTTTGGTGCCCAGTTGCACTACTTTACGCCCAACTCCATCGCCTTCCTCTCTGCCTTCATTTCTATGTGCGAGAACTTCCTCGGTTGCCGACCGCACTGGGGTTTGTTCAAACACATCTTCACCTGTCGCTCGCAAACCGTTAAGAGGGTGAACCCGAGTGACGGCAAGACGCACGTCCTACAGGCGTGCGGCGGGCTCGGGATCCAGCTTAGGATTAGGAGCGCCTTTCCCCCCATGAACCTTCCGGAGTCGATTCGGGGCTGGCAGTCGACCTGGTTTTATTACAAGGACAGTCCGACTCCAGGTCAGTCGACTGGCCTTCCTCCATTTACTCTATGTCGAGCCAGCCCACCTCCTTCGATGATAGTGGGTAAGGCCGAGAGGGCCGAAGTGGACATGTTGGTGGAGAGGGTCTTCCAGTTAGTCCGCAAGGGGGTCACGGGGATGGACCTGTTTGAGGCGTATCTCGCGCGGAGGATCCAGCTGCTCCAAGCCCGGGACCACCCGTTGTGGTTGTATTCTGGCACCGACGACTCGTCGCGAGTCCACCCGGAGGCGGCCGACCCGAAGTACGTGGTGCAGTGCTTGAAGAGCATTACTGGGAATAAGGACAACCCCAAGGGGTCTGGGAGGATCATCCCGTTCGATGCTGACCACCTTCCTGACAAGGTTAGTCTTCTACTTCCGAGTGATGTTTCTGTCGACTGGCTTGTGATTTGCATTGATGGGTTCGACTGATATTTGGTCAAACTTCTTTCTTTGCAGATCTATACATAGATGTATTCGCTGCCCAACGGGGACTTGGTCCAGGAGGGCGAAGAGGGCATGGGCGACGCCGCCGAGTGGAAGTCGGAGGAGGAGACCGAGGAGAGCGAGGACTACAGCAGCAGGGAGGAGGTCGAGTCGCCTCCCCGTGATGAGCGTCGGTCCAAGGAGAGGTACGACCCAGGGGCCACACGTCTTCAGGCGGGTCCCTCAGGCTCTCGGACGCCCAAGCGCACTCGGACGGCCACTCCTGACCCCGCCGAGAAATGCCCAAGCAGCCCAAGGTCGCCACCACCAAGCCTCGGAAGGCCTTGCCCAGGATCAAGGTGGATGTACCTATCGCCTCAACGTAAGTGCCTCTTGGTCTTGTTTCCTTTTGCTTCTTGGAGGTCGACTGTAACTTCTGTCGACTCATCTCCTGAGTGAACCTTCCAGAGCCGCCGCTTCCACGACCTCGATGGACATCGACCGGGGTCGAGATGATGAGAAGACCGCAGACGCCGCGACATCCCGCGCAGGTGTGGGCTCTATGAAATCTGTCTTATTCTTATTTTCTTACGCGGGCAACGGTCGACTGAACTTAGCTTGCTGCTTGACTCGAAGTGCCGCGCCTCGTCATCGAGCTTCCGGATGATGATGAAGACGAGGAGCGGTTGGGAGGGGACCGTCGGCGCACAGGGAAGAAGGGCCGGAAGACGCCTTCTGGCTCAGAGGCCCAGCGACAGGAGGATGCGGCCCGAGCCACGGTCTCCTTCGCCGTCCCTGTGTCGACCGTGCATGCCGTTGACCCATCGCCTGCGCCGATCATCGACCTAGCGCCCGCTCTAGTCGTCGACCCAACACCTACTCCAGCCGCCGACCCAGCGCCAGTTCGTGCCGTAGACCCAGCGCCCGTACCTGCCGTCGATCCTGCGCCCGCTGCTTCGTCAGTTCTATTCTCTTCCTACCGCCTCCCGGAGGATCCTGTGGGGGCGGCTCAAGAAGCCGTTCGCCAGGCGGAGGTGATGATGGAGAGGACGAAGGCGGCGTATGAGGCCAGCATGGCGGCTTACGATGCCAGCTCTGCTCTTCGGGCCAACGTCCAGGTACGTTGTCTTCTTTGAAGTAGTCTTTGGTTTCGGGAGAATCTGTCGTTTTGTTTCGTGAGACACCACACCCACTGGGTGCTTCTCCTTCTCTTTTTCTTTTGAGCTCGAGCCGGAATGATTTCGGCCGAGTGAAACCAGTGGGGGCATGCTCAGTGCACCCACTTGGTGTAGTCCCCGAGACCGTGGTCGACTGCTGGCGGTTGGCCATGGTCTTACTATAGAACTCTTTGTTGTTTGTGTGTGTGTTTTTTTTGAGCTCGAGCCGGACTGATCTCGGTCGAGTGAAACTAGTGGGGGCACGCTCAGTGCACCCACTGGGTGTAGTCCCCGAGACTGCGGTTGAGTATTTTTTACTCGACTGTAGTCTTATAATCTTGCTTTGTCGTGTTGATGCAGAAATCTTGCGAGTTTGGGGCCAAGTTTGCAGATCTTGAGAAGAAGCAAATCCAGCTTAACCTCGACTTGCAGTTGGCTCGGGACCACCTGAAGAAGACGCAGGACGATGCGGCTGGTAACTGACCCTGACCTTTTGTCGACTGACTTTTTGATAGATGTGCCTTGTGTTCCTTCATGTTCATCTGTCCAGTGGCGGCTTTGGTAGGTCAACTGAAGGCGGCCTTGGAGCAAAAGGACCTTGACCTGGCGGTGGCACAGCAGGCGGCTCAAGAGAAGGCGGAACTGGCGGCGAAGAAGCTGGCTTCTGTGGGTGCGCTCGAGGCGGAGATCGTCAAGCTGAGAGGCTCGCTCGACGCGGCCAATCAAGAGGTGACTCAGCTGAATAAGTCCAAGGTTGTCCTGAACGACAAGTACGAGGCTCTCTTTCGGAAGAGGGTTGATCTTGAGGCGTATTTGGGCGACATCACCAAGAAATGGTACCTTGTGCTTGAAGGTATGCCTCCTTCGGCTTGGTTAAAGTTGGATCGGTCGACCCATATCTTATCTGTTGACTCGGCTTGTTGTTTTTTGTGCGGAGTTTTGTCGTAATTTTGAAGAGGAGACTGGACGGGTTGAGCCTGGCTTGGACCCAACCAACTCCATTGTGAAGGACGAGGTATCCATGAACATACTGAGGCTGGAGTCTCGCCTCACTGCGGCCACGGACTATTTGGGACGACTGAAGGCAGTGATGGCCCGAATCGACGCCGCGCTCTGGAGGGGGATCGTGCAGGAGAACGACCTCGAGTCCCTGATGACTCGACTTAATGAGGTCCCCAACCGAGTGCAGGAGTGGAAGAAGTCGGCTGCCCGGGGAGGAGCCGACGTGGCATTGTCCTTGGTCCGTGTGCATTGCAAGGAGGTGAAGGAGAGGAGGCTTGCGGCGCTTAAGGTTGCAAACACGAAGGAGCTCTAATTCCAGTCATTTATGGAGACTTTCTTGGAAGCCGCCAATCGCATCGCCGACGGGATCGACCTGGACGAGTTCGTCGCGCCTGCGAGTCCGCCCCCTCCCAAGGAATGACTTTGAAACTTTAATCTCATTTGCCGCGGAATGCCGCGTGGACTTGTAATCGTTAAACTCTGGTGGGCCTGTGGCCCGAGTACTCTTGCCCGAATCTTGCAGGGCTTTTATCTGATTTTGATCCTTCGGTTGGCCGCTCTTCTTTGATTGCTTGAATCTTTGAGTCGACGTCTGCAGCCAATTTCTCGAGTGAGAGGGTTGCTCTTTACTCAGAGTAGATGTTTATAACTTAGGCGATTCCAAGCTACGTTGTATTTGTGGCGGAGCTCGGAGGACTGAGCCGCTTTATACTTGTAGCGTAGCTCAGAGGACCGCAGCTAAGCCCCCGAGTGAGAGGGTTGCTCTTCACTCAGAGTAAATGATTGTAACTTCGTTGAGTCACGGGGTCGCAGCTAAGCCCCCGAGTGAGAGGGTCGCTCTTCACTCGGAGTAGATGTATATAACTTAGGCGATTCCAAGCTACGTTGTATTTGTGGCAGAGCTCGGAGGACCGAGCCGCTTTATA
>LR738712.1:156046419-156076564 GCA_902687465.1 Secale cereale | reverse complement strand
CTACGTTGTATTTGTGGCGGAGCTCGGAAGGACCGAGCCGCTTTATACTTGTAGCGTAGCTCGGAGGATCGCAGCTAAGCCCCCGAGTGAGAGGGTTGTTCTTCACTCGGAGTAAATGATTGTAACTTAGGTGAGTCACGGGGTCGCAGCTAAGCCCCGGAGTGAGAGGGCTGCTCTTCACTCGGAGTGGATGTTTATAACTTAGGCGATTCCAAGCTACGTTGTATTTGTGGCGTAGCTCGGAGGACCGAGCCGCTTTATACTTGTAGCGTAGCTCGGAGGACCACAGCTAAGCCCCCGAGTGAGAGGGTTGCTCTTCACTCGGAGTAAATGATTGTAACTTAGGCGAGTCACGGGGTCGCAGCTAAGCCCCCGAGTGAGAGGGTCGCTCTTCACTCGGAGTGGATGTTTATAACTTAGGCGATTCCAAGCTACGTTGTATTTGTGGCGGAGCTCGGAGGACCGAGCCTCTTTATACTTGTAGCGTAGCTTGGAGGACCGCAGCTAAGCCCCCGAGTAAGAGGGTTGCTCTTCACTCGGAGTAAATGATTGTAACTTAAGCGAGTCACGGGGTCGCAGCTAAGCCCCCGAGTGAGAGGGTTGCTCTTCACTCGGAGTAGATGTTTGTAACTTAGGCGGCTCTGAGGTACGTTGTATTTGTGGCGAAGCTCGGGAGACAGAGCCACTTCATACTTGTAACGTAGCTCAGAGGACCGCAGCTAAGCACCCACTGGGGGATTTTGAAGACCAATGTTTTTAGAGGACATTAATCGTTAAAGGATCATTGCTAACTTGTCTTTTGAAACAAATTGGGAAATCTTTATTAAACTCGACCGTCGAGTGTCTCAAGTGTAAAAGCGGCGGAGCAGGTCCGCATTCCACGAATGAGGTTCGTCTTTCTTCTGGGATACATTGTAGAGGTGGTATGCTCCGTTGCGCAATACCTTGGTGATGATGAACGGGCCTTCCCAGGCCGGGGCGAGCTTGTGTGGATGTTTCTGATGCACTCGAAGGACCAGGTCTCCTTCCTGGAATGCTCGGCTTCTTACGTTGCGAGCATGGAATCGACACAGGTCCTGTTGATAGATGGTCGACCGTATTAGGGCCGTCTCTCTTTCCTCTTCCAAAAGGTCGACTGCATCCTGACGAGCCTGCTCTGCCTCGGCTTCGGAGAAGAGTTCCACTCTGGGGGCGTTGTGTAATAAGTCGCTCGGCAACACGGCTTCGGCTCCATAGACCACGAAGAAAGGGGTACGGCCAGTCGACCGGTTTGGAGTTGTCCTCAGACCCCATAGAACAGATGGCAGTTCAGTTACCCAAGCTCCGGCGGCATGCTTAAGATCGCGCATGAGCCGCGGCTTTAGGCCTTGGAGAATCAAACCATTTGCCTTTCTGTCTGTCCATTCGACTGCGGGTGTGCCACGGAGGCATAGTCGACTCGCGTTCCTTGGGAAGCGCAGAAAGCTCTAAATTCATCTGAGTCAAAGTTGGATCCGTTGTCTGTGATGATGCTGTGGGGGACTCCATATCTGAATATCAATTCCCTGATGAAGCTGACGGCGGTGCTTGACTCGAGGTTCTTGATGGGCTTGGCCTCAATCCACTTGGTGAACTTGTCGACCGCCACCAGGAGGTGGGTGAATCCGCTTCTGCATGTCCTGAAGGGGCCGACCATGTCCAAGCCCCAAACAGCAAAGGGCCAGACTAGCGGAATGGTCTTCAGGGCGGACGCCGGTTTGTGGGACATGTTGGAGTAGAACTGGCAGCCTGCACATTTGTTCACAATATCCTTTGCCATCTCGTTGGCGCGGGGCCAGTAAAACCCAGCTCGGTATGCCTTAGCCACTATAGTCCGTGAGGAGGCGTGGTGGTCGCAAGTCCCCGAGTGGATTTCATCCAAGATCAGTCGACCTTCTTCTGGATCGACGCAGCGTTGGGCGACTCCGGTGACGCTTTCTCTGTAGAGCTGACCTTGAATGACTGTGAACGCCTTGGATCGGCGGACGATCTGGCGCGCTTCTTCTTCATCTTCTGGGAGTTCTTGCCGGAGCAGATACGATATATATGGCACAGTCCAGTCTGGTGTAATCACTAGGACCTCCATGATCAGATCGACCACGGCAGGTACTTCGACTTCAGTCGGATCTGACGCGTTGACTGACTGCGGGGGCTCTTCCGTGAAGGGGTCTTCTTTGACAGAAGGGGTGTGCAGATGCTCTAGGAACACATTCTTGGGTACAGGCCTCCGAGTCGACCCAATTTTTGCGAGGTCGCCGGCTAGCTGATTCTTGGCTCTGGGCACATGATGGAGCTCTAAGCCTTCGAACTTCTTTTCAAGCTTCCGCACTGCACTGCAATAACTGGTCATTGCCGGGCTCCTGACGTCCCATTCTTTCATCACTTGGTTCACTACCAGGTCAGAGTCGCCGTAAACCATCAGGCGACGGATGCCGAGTGAGATGGCCATACGCAACCCGTACAAAAGTGCTTCGTACTCGGCCTCATTGTTTGATGAATCGAAATTGATCTGAAGGACGTAGCTGAGCTTGTCGCCCCTGGGAGAGACTAGGACCATGCCTGCGCCGGATCCGTTCTGCATCTTGGACCCATCGAAGAACATAGTCCAATGGTCCGACTGGACTTTTGTCGGCAGCTCTTGTTCTATCCACTCGGCCACAAAATCTGCTATGGCCTGAGACTTGATGGCTTTCTTCGCTTCAAACTTGATATCTAACGGAAGGAGTTCAATCGCCCATTTTGCCACTCGACCGGTTGCATCTCGGTTGTTTAGTATCTCTGATAGTGGGGCGTCGCTGACGACTGAAATCGAATGGTCAGAGAAGTAATGGGCAACCTTTTTTGCAGTCAAGTAAATCCTGTACACAAGCTTTTGGTAATGTGGATATCTTTGCTTGGAGGGAGTCAAAACTTCGGATATATAATAGACCGGGCGTTGTACCTTGTATGTCTTGCCCTCTTCTTCCCGCTCGACCGTGAGTACAGTACTGACGACTTGTCCGGTGGCAGCAATATATAGCAGAAGAGGCTCTCCGCTGACTGGGGCAGCGAGCACCGGCTGGGTGGACAGCAGGGCTTTGAGCTCTTCAAACGCTGCTTCGGTTTCGGGATTCCACTCGAACTTGTCGGATTTCTTCATGAGTCGGTAGAGAGGCAGTGCCTTCTCACCAAGACGAGAAATGAATCGACTCAATGCGGCCAAGCAACCAGTAAGCTTCTGGACGTCATGTATACGCTCGGGGCGTTTCATTCGGAGGATGGTGCTGACCTTCTCTGGGTTGGCGTCGATTCCCCGTTCGAAAATGAGGAAACCGAGCAACTTGCCGCCCGGAACTCCAAATGTACACTTTGACGGGTTGAGCTTGATATCGTAGCTTCTGAGGCTTGCGAATGTCTCAGCGAGGTCAGTCAGTAGGTCGGAACCTTTCCGTGACTTGACCACAATGTCATCCATGTATGCGTCGATGTTCCGACTGATTTTCTTTATCAAGCACTTCTGGATCATGCGCATGAAGGTAGCGCCAGCATTTTTGAGGCCAAAAGACATGGTGACATAACAAAAACACCTGAAGGGGGTGACGAAAGATGTCTTGATCTCGTCGGGCCCGAACAGACGGATCTGATGGTACTCGGAATACGCGTTTGGAAAGGACAAACGTTCACATCCCGCAGTCGAGTCGACTATCTGATCGATGCGGGGAAGAGAAAAATGATCTTTCGGGCAGGCCCGATTGATGTGCTTGAAATCGATGCACATGTGGAGAGACTTGTCCTTCTTGGGGACCATGACGACGTTGGCGAGCCACTCGGAGTGGTATATCTCGCGGATAAACTCCGCTGCCAGGAGTCGAGCCACTTCTTCGCCAATTGCCTTTCGCTTCTCCGCAGTGGATCGACGGAGATGTTCCTTCACAGGTTTCACTTTAGGGTCGACTCACAAATGATGCTCAGCCAGTCCCCTGGGTACACCAGGCATGTCTGATGGTTTCCATGCAAAGATGTCCCAGTTCTCACGGAGGAACTGGATGAGCACTTCTTCCTATTTGCTGTCGAGTGTGGTGGAGATGTAGGTCGGTGCTGCGTTGGGATCGGTGGGGTGGATGGGCACAGGTTTTGTGTCCCCGGCCGACTGGAAAGCTGACTCGGAAGCCGGCTTCTTCGCCCTTAGCAGGTCACTCGGATGCACTCTCTTTTGGTACTCCTCCATCTCTACTGCTGCCATTTGCTCGTCAGCGATCTTTGAGCCTTTCTGGAAGCATTCTTCCGCTTTCTGACGGTTCACAGAACGGTTATAACGCCATTGGGTCCCGGCATTTTCAGCTTGAGGTAGACGTAACATGGTCGAGCCATGAACCTGGCGTAGGCGGGCCTACCCAGGATGGCGTGATAGGCGATGTTGAAGTCCACCACTTCGAACGTCAGCTTCTCCTTTCGGTAGTTCTTCGGCTCACCAAAGACGATGTCGAGTGAGATCTGACCAAGTGAGTCGGCTTTCTTCCCGGGGATTACCCCGTGGAACCTCATGTTACTTTCCCTCAGCTTGGACATCGGAATGCCCATATCCCGGAGGGTTGCTGCATACAAGATATTCAAGCCACTGCCCCCATCCATGAGAACTCTGGTCAGGCGTGTGCCTTCGATAACTGGGTCGACCACCAGCGCCTGCCGCCCAGGGGTGGCAATGTGCGCTGGGTGATCGTACTGGTCGGATGTGATGGGGGTCTTTGACCATTTCAAAAACGTGGGGGTCGCCGGGGCAACCATGTTTACTTCTCTGTTGATGATTTTTAGTCGACTTTTGCTCTCGACGTCTACGAAAATCACCAAAGTGGAGTTGATACGGGGGTATCCTCCATCCCCTTCCTTGTCTTCGGACTCTTCTGATTCCTTCTCTTTATCAGTCGACTGATCTTTCTGGAAACTCTGGATCAAGAGCCGACACTGCCGAGTGGTGTGCTTGGGATATACCAAGTTTCCCTCTTCATCTTTCTTCGTGTGTATAGGGCACGGCTGATCGAGCATATCATCTCCAGCCTGACCCTTTCCTTTCTTGGGGGCCAATGAGCCTTTTGGCTTCCCTTTGCCCTTCCCTTGGTTGACCACTGCAGCCTCTCCCTGAGTGGCTGGCTCGGCCTTGCGCTTATTCTTCCGATTGGAATTCTGGTCGTCATGCCCGACTGGTTTCTTGCCGCTGCGGAGCCGATCGGCTTCCTCACCGTTGGCGTACCGACTGGCAATCTCCATCATCCGCGACAGGGACATGTCGCCTGTTCGGCCAAATTTCAGATCCAACTCTCGGTTACGCACACCTTCCTTGAAGGCGCACACCGCCTGGTGCTCATACACATTCTCCACCGTGTGATGCAAGGTGGTCCATCGCTGAATGTAGTCCCTCAAAGTTTCACTCGGCTTCTGCGCGCAGTGCTGAAGTTCTGCGAGTCCAGCAGGTCGCTTGCAGGTGCCTTCGAAGGTCCGAACAAAAACTCGAGCAAGCTCTTCCCAACTGTAAATACTCCTGGGGGCCAACTGATTGAGCCACGCCTGAGCGGAGCCTCCCAGCATCAAGGGGAGGTGCTTCATGGCCACGTCGTCGTTGCCGCCTCTGATCTGTACGGCCACTCGGTAGTCTTCCAGCCAAGTGTCCGGCTTCGACTCACCGGTGAACTTGCTTACTCCTGCCGCCAGCCTGAAGTTCGGGGGGATCTCCGCGGCTCTGATAGCACTGCAGGAACATTCAGGCCCAGAGGCTGGCGCTCGGCTGCCACTTGGTTGGTCTCCGCCTCGCTCTTCTCTGGACGCCCGGTTGCGGTCGACTCGACCTTGCACAAGGATAGATCTCGCATCGAAACCTGGCCACCGAGGATCTAGGGGAATCCTCTGTTCGTCATCTCGCAGGCGCCTGCCTACGTGCCGCTGGGGCGAGTGTGACCCACTTCCCGGAGGAGGGATAGGCGCTCAACGGCGGTCGTAGCGTCCGTGCCGACGGTCGAGTGGATCGTCGTTCCGACCCAGATGCCGGTCTTGCCGCGGGCCACGTTCCTCATGCCTCGGGGGCGATCTTGGACTGTGGGCCGACCATAGGGTGTCTGCAGCCACCGATCTGCTGTGAATCCTGTTGCGCGACTGAGAAACAGCCGCGTTCTGTTCTTCAGCCGTTTGGAGCAAAGCTCGGATCTGCTGAAGACCTCTCCTAGCTTCCGACTGGGAAGGTTGAATCGACTCCGCGATATGAGCCGCGGCTTCGAGGTTTTGGACTGGTGTGCGGAACACCTGAGTCTCGCGCTGACGCGATTGCCGCGGTCGTCGACTGAACTCGGGGGCCAGTCGGTGGGCCTGCTCGTCGAGTGAGCATTGGATGTTTTCCAAGCGCGCGCGCTCGGCCAAGGTGGCCACGCGCGTGGCTTCGAGGGCCAAAGCCTCTGGGGAATCTCCCACAACGGGAGTGAAGAGTGCCTCTCCGTTGCAGCGACAAAGCTCGGCCCTTTGCTCGGAGGTGAGGGGCTGAGGAATGTAACCGTCGTTGTCGTGCGATCGGTCGCCGCCGCTGCCGCCGTTCTCACCGCGAGGAAAACCTGGCGGGCTGCGGTGCGAATCGACCATAAGGATTTCCGCTGCGGGGTCGCTGCTCCTGCACTCGGAAACGGAATCTTCGGGCCCGGTCGACTGGTCGGCCGGCCCGTAGAGGTAGCCGTCGGGCTCAATGGCCGCGACTTGAGGGGTGGCCGTTTGACGGGCCACCGCGTGTTTCACCCACCGCTGGAGCCGCGAACGACCGGATCGCTTGCGACGGCGTCCGGCGGGGATGGGGGACGATGAGTACCGAGTCGATGGCTGCAGCAAGAGGACGCCGCCGGTACCGGCGCGAAAGTGCGCAGTTCCACGGGCGGGCAGAGCCTCGACGTCGAGAGGGGCTTCCCGGAGCCATGCGGAGTCGTTGGCGATGAAGACTAGTGCGTCGAGCCGGATCTCGCGGCACAACGCCAAACCACCGCCTGACACCATGATGAAAGTGGTCGGAGGAGGAATCACAACTTCACCAGATGTCGCTAAGACGCCTCGCACCATGGTGGGCGCCAACTGTCGTGGTTCTAAGTCTGACAGTAAGGGTAGGGGGTACGAATGGAGAGGCAAGGTTCTAGCTATGGTGATGTTGTACACAAGGTGTTTAGCGAGTTCAGGTCCTTTTCGGAGGAAGTAATAACCCTACGTCTCGGTGCCCGGAGGCTTGGTCGACTGATATGTGTATATGTGTGTTACAGAGGTGCGAACCCTTGTTCTGGAGGAGGGGTGGCTTATATAGTGCGCCAGGACCCCAGCCATGCTCCACATTACTAAGGGTTAAATGTAAATTAAGACAGACATTACTGGTAACGCCTGCAGTAAAGGATAATTAAGGTGTTTACTACAGCGAGTAAATACAGGACCGTTGCCGTATCCAGTGATGCTTGACCTTCGGAGGTCGAGTGACTTGGATCGGTCGAGTGGGTTTGAGTCGTCTTGCGTAGGAGGTTTAGTCGAGTGGAGTGTCTTCTTGGACCGTCTCAGTCGACTGTCTCCACTGTCATAGGTCATGTCTTTTGATCTTTTAGGGTAGTGGCCTTGGGTGGGGTACCTTGATCGGGCCCGTGACCCTACCCTAGGTCTGTAACCTCGTCAGGTGGTGTGTCTGCCATCCGTCGTTTCTAACCATTAGATCTGCATCTAACGGCTGTGAGGTAAGTTGTGGCATTTTTGCAACAATAGCCCACGTCTCTGCTCCAATTTGTAGAAAACCCCTTATTATCTTGAAAGCAACCACATCCCTCCCTCACCTCATCAAAACAGCCTGAGAAATATATATACACACACACACACACACACTCCTATAAAAGACTCGGTAGGTGATGGTGGTGTGTCTGCCATCCGTTGTTTCTGACAATTAGATCTACATCTAATGGCTGTGAGGTAAGTTGTGGCATTTTTGCAACAATAGCCCACTTCTCTACTCCAATTTGTAGAAAACCCCTTATTATCTTGAAAGCAACCACATCCTTCTCTCACCTCAGCAAAACAGCCCAAGAAATATATATATACTCCTATAAAAGACTTAGTTGGTGATGGTGGTGTGTCTGCCATCCGTCGTTTCTGACCATTAGATCTGCATCTAACGGCTGTGAGGTAAGTTGTGGCATATTTGCAACAATAGCCCGCTTCTCTGCTCCAAATTGCAGAAAACCCCTTATTATCTTGAAAGCAACCACATCCCTCCCTCACCTCATCAAAACAGCCTGAGAAATATATTTTGAGTGAAAAGTACTCCCTCCGTTCCTAAATATTTGCCTTTTTAGAGATTTCAATAAGTGACTACATACGGAGCAAAATGAGTGAATCTACACTTCAAAATATGTCTATATAATCCGTATGTGATAGTCCATTCGAAATCTCTAAAAAGTCAAATATTTAGGAACGGAGGGAGTAAAATTTAGGAGTATATCAAAACAAGAGTGATTTCTTTCAAGTTTGTGAACAAGTACTACTATTCTACTACTTTGGATCCATCGCAACGCACGGCCACATTGCTAGTAAAAGGAAAAGGCATGCCGCGTTCGCATCGCACTCCCTCCCCCCCCCCCCAACACGCCAAGGAATCGGGAGTACTCCACGGCCAATCTGGCATGACACATAGCTTAGGGAAGGCGTGTTGCCTAGCATTTTCACTTTCATGTGGGACCGCTGTTGAGCAAACCGACTATTGGCAAACCGCACCCCGCCTGCCGCCGGCTTGGAAAACAGAAATGAGGGGAAGATCTAGCTATACCACGGAAGCCAAGAAATTTGCTGTCAGATGGGGCTCGTTGATAGAGTAGGAGCATTCCGTACTACTCTACTCCTACTAGTACCACTATGCAACTATTACTACCACTATACAACTAGTAGGTACGTGCACAGCACAGCATCGTAGGAACAAAAAATGGGAAGATCTTGTTTTGGGTGATTTATGTTTTTTCTGTCAACGTAGTATGAATAATATGATGTGGGGGGCACCCATGAAGCTTATGTGGCTTGGTTGCAAGGCTACGAAAGGTTAGAGAAAAATAAATAGATTATGTGTTTAGAGTGCACTCCACTAAATAGATATACTTTGAATCCATTGCAAGGGGCCAGCACATCTATATCTAAACCCCCTATATAGTGTGTGAATAACTTTGAAAGTTGGTCGTTGGATGAAGCCAATCCGACGGTACAAAGATGGCAAATCCGAGCACTACTGACCGTTGGATATCATCTGTACATTCCACCAGATTCTGCCACATGTAGAATCTAGAAGACTCGACATGTAGAAGCATAATGCACAAACCACCAGAATCTCATGTGTGCGATGCACGTGTACCTTACTAGTACGTAGTTGGTAGTAGTAAGAAACAAATTCCGGGTTTGGCACGAGCTCGTACTGCGGAGCACCACAAGGCCTGCCGTAGGAGTTACATTTCCCTCTCGGGGCCCACGGGACCGAACTTCAGTGGCTTAGTGCCCGGCCTATGAGTCAATGACATGCGGACCTTAAATGCGGCTGGCCCACATGTCATTCTCATGGTGGTGGTGTGGTTCGCGACTCACTAGTTCGAGATGAACTGGCCGGTGGTGGCGTGGCCGTGGCGAGGGTGCCACAGCTAGGCATCGGGGCCTTACGAGGCGTAGATGGCCACACCGGCGGGTACTACCTGTAGTACAGAAGTACTCCAGCTGAGGATTGATGCCCGGGATGAAATATGTCACAGCCGTTGGATGAAAATTCGATGGTGCAGGACGTGTGGTGTCATGGGTTCGTGCGGAGTCGTGGGAATCTCGTGTGGCTGTGGTAGAAACTTGATGCTCGCCGCATTTAAGGTGGCCCACATGTCATGCACACAAAGGCAGAGGGGCGGTGCTGCCGAGAGGGGTGAGGCGCACGTCGGGGGACGTGGTGCCGTGGGTTGGAGCGGCATCGTGGGAATCGCGAGTGGCAGTGGATGAAACGTGATGGTCTCCGTAGTTGAACTTCCATGGACAAGCTGTCATGTCTACGGACACGTGCATTACATACCGAACACTGGAAGGAGTAGTAGAGAAAGCTAGGCAGATAAATAGTTCCTTAGTCAAGCGGACCCACGCTACTACTTGCTCCAAAGACATGCACACCATCGAAATAGTCCATCTATATCAATATACATAGAGTGGGAATATTTTTTTTACAAGAGAGGAAATATTCATCCATCCATAATGCCCTGCTGCTGGTGCAACCTCTTCTTCTTCTTCTTCTTCTTCTTCTTCTTCTTCTTCTTCTTCTTCTTCTTCTTCTTCTTCTTCTTTTTCTCATTTTCTATGGGAGACGGCTTCGCAACAAGCTCTCTGGACCTTGCAGGTATCTCGAAACTCACACGGGCATCGAGGGCAGCATATTTTATCTGCTCGTACGTCAAGGGATAATTCTCCCATCCAGATGACCTTAATGCTAGCGTCTCGTCACCCTTCTGAATATTTTTTCCTAGCACGAAATTTTCTACATCGAATAGGGATGGTGTCAGTTTATCACAATCTTCTACATGAATTTTTATTCTGGTTTGTAGGTCAGTGATGCTATTCAAATCAAGGTTGTACGGCTCCAACTTCTGTTTGTCCCCTGCGATGGCTGCCCCACAGAAGTATATGTCCTCCCGAGACAAGAAATCATGAAGCTCACCTGGTATGGAGGGCGCGTGTATGATGTGGCACACCAAAACATCATCTTCGAGGCACAGCTGAAGGACGGTGGCGTGTTGGATCTTCTCAGTGGCACTCTCCGTGTACACTGCGTCGAGACCGATAACATTCATCTCCACCTATTGGAGGGAGTTGGATACATTGTTGATCCACCTCCGAACAACCCTTGGGTGGTCGGTGACTGTGGCAACTATGCTCAACGAGCCTTCGACGAGGACATGTTGGACGCTAAAAACCTGCATCTCGATCTCTTTCGCCATTTGGAACCGATGGACCGGAGGGCTATGGTTTGGAGAATTAGGATTAGATGGCTAGTCTAACTGAAGAAGTTGATTATTTATAGGGGCTTCGGAATTACTCCAGGAGGATGTGAAGAGGTTAAAAAATGTGAATGCAGTGTGGTTTGGATGCAAATGAAGATCAAGGAGTAGTGAAGAAGTCGAGGAAAATCAGTTCCCAATGGAGAAGTAAATGGTAGAAGTGGCATGCAGGCAGTTGATTAGACAGCTAGGTAGACTAAACGAAAAGGCTACGCGGGTAGGCTGGGGAGTGGGGCCTGTCCCTGTACGTGCCCATCCTTCCAGCGCTACATCTGCCACTGGCTAGTTGAGGTCACTCTTTCAAATCACCGTGGAGAGACATTTTATGATTCCTTTATATTTCTGCACCCCTCCTGACAGGTGGGACCTATGCAAACGATAATTTGGTTTTCTCGCAATATGGATGATACCAGGAGGATGAAGTGAACCCATAGGCATGCTAGCACGGGATTACTACTTATGTTCCTACTACTCCTACTAGTAGTAGTAGTACAACTGTGGTACACTTGATGGTCAAAATATTATTATTCATCTGGTCCTCACAGTGAAGTGACAAGACCCTGCGCCCGAGGTGACACCAGTCCAGGCGGCGTGTCCGGGTTACCAAAGTCAGCCTCACCATGTGCACTGTGCAGTCACTATCACCGCCGCTGTATAGCATGACTTGCCTCATCTCCCTCTCCCCTAGCACCACTCCATCTCCATCTCCGTCTCGCCGGAGATCCTGAGGTCACTCTTCATTATCTCACTGTGCCCCCACATACCTTCGCCTCGCTCCCCTCCCCCAGTACCACTATTCCCTCGCTAGCCGCTCCAGCACCGACAGCCTTCTCCCCCGTAAATCAAGCCCCCCAAAACCCCACCTTCCAAACTCCACCATGGACAAACACGAACCGCGTAGGATCCATATGAGCCGCGATTGGAGCAATATCCCCAGTGACATCCTCGGCCTCTGATGTTCGTGTATAGATATGTTGAGCGCCCTGCGGCTGCATGCTCGAGGGGCATGCACACGGCCATCATCGAAGCCAGGCCAAAGCTTTTCAAGACACCCTGCTTGCTGCTATCTGGCCTTGCGAGATTGCCTCACCATGATACGGAGGCGTACGTGATGCCCCTCGACTTCAATCCGATCTCCATTAGCCGAAACTTCTTTGCAGGTATGTAGTGGGTCGCTGTACATCATTTCCCTCGACTTCGATCCGATCACCATCGCCCGAAACTTCTTGGCAGGTATGTACTGGGTCGGCATGAACTCCCACTGGATGGCTGCCTTCAGAGAAGACGATAATAATTTGGTGCTCGTGATCTTCCAGACCTCCCATGAGATTATCCTTCCTTCGTTGGATTATATAGAGTTTTACCATCGCGGTCCTAGTCATCTAGATTACCACGTCAGTTGGACGGACCTTGTTTTGCAGAAGATTGCAATCTGCCAAGTGCCCACACGACATGCGAATTACGCAGACTTCAAGCTAATTGCCTTGTTCGACCGTGGACTCGCCTATCTTTACGCCGGTGCCTTCCTTAGCTGGAGACAACTCAGTTCGCAGTGGATCATCGTCAAAGCTGATACACACTTATGTGATGCTATTGAACACAATGGCATCATCTACGCGATTGACAAAGCAGATGGCACAACGTATTGCTGGGACAGCACGTGTAAGTTGTTTCCATCTCATGTTAATGATGGTGCCATGACACTGGTTGAAATTTTTGTGATGATTGGCATATCCCTGTTTGTGCAGAATTTGAGTAGAACCATGGCAATGTATTAGAGACGCCGTAAATCAGTTATATTTGGAATGAGTTTATTCATGTGATTGTGATCATGTCATTACAGCCAATTTGTACCCCTGAATAATCAAACGGATAGGAATATATGGATATTCTCCTTATTTTACAGTAATCTATATACTACTACTAAATATGAGTCTGTATCAATGGCCATGTTAGTTTCCTCATTTTCATGATGTAGAAACATGCACCACACTGTTGGTTTCATCTAACCATACATTAGGGAAGTAAATGTGCATATGGAGAACTCTATATTTGGAAGTAGTGAAATCTGGTAATGCTTACCATGTGTACATACCTATATTCGCCCTTCAGCAATCAATGGCTAGAATAATATCCTCTCAAAAAATTTGCCCGCAGAACACGAGTATATAACAATGCATGGTCTGTTAATTACCTTGAAGAATTTGCTTGTGAGGACAGAACATGATTCCATAACGTGCATGACATGGTAGTTTCCTGTGAAGAATCGATTGCGAGATAACATGAGTATAACCATGCATGGCACTTCTATATTTTCGAACCCAGTATACATTTCCCTGTATTTTCCTCCCGGTTCCAACAGGGACATATCAATGATGTTTCTTGCATTATCCTACTCATACTCTGAACAATGCTGATCTTACATTAACAATGCCTGCCCTTTTGATATGATGTAGTGTCCCTACAGCTACTGCCCTTTGTAATCACACCACCTTTGCCAAAAATAGGGAAGCACAACTGGTTCCTCGCTCGATCAGACGACGGCAAAAGACTAATGATTATTCGAACACATGAGCCGAAAAAGTTATATTGCAAAACCCCCACTGTATACAAGCACCATGAAATACATGAGTATCTAGACAGTGGATGTTACTTCTATGATCAGGATACCAACTTGTTGGGGTCTTCAAGATTTTTCAGTTGGAGGCGGGTAAACAGCCTTGGTTCACACTCTCTGTTTCTCGGACTCAATTATCCGATTAACCAGGAGATCACCATTGGTAAAGACCTTGATGGCAGAGAGGCTCTGTTTGCTATAGAAAACTGTGTCTACACGGCGAGCCCTAGGAGTTCGAGAGAAAACTCCCCTGATTGTCAACGATACAGCCTGCAGCCAAAAGAAGGTGAGACTGACAAAGGCATCCGGACTAACTTTGATCCTTGGATGTCTCAATTACGACAGGCAGTGATGTGGTTCAAGCCTTCATGCTGATAGGTAATTGGGATGTTGCGTCGAAATGGTGGAGTACTGGTGTCTCCGGATCATTGGTCGCTGAAGCGGGGCTGCAAATTATGATGGTGTTGGATCATCCCTTCGAATGACTTTGTTGTCTTTGCTGCTTGTTCAGGATGGGTAGTTCTTTCTTTTGTTATGCATATTCCTTGTCATTTGGTCATCCTCGTCTATGTCACTCTTACTATGTAATAGTTGGCTCTGTTTAGAATGTCATTCTCGTCTGGATCACGAGAGTCTGAGCGCTGCAGATGGGTGCATTTTGGTGGTGCAGCAAGACTTCTTATGAACTATCATGTCTTGTTGTTTATGTCAGTAGTAGTCACTAGTCAGTGTTTGAATGTTGTATATATCGTTGTTTTGAACTGCTTATTGTCTCGAACTACTGGTGGGCTAAATGAGGGCATCACCATTCTCCAGTGTTCAGAGTGTATCTCCTTTTTTCAAGTTATATAATTTGAGCTCAGTGTCTTTTCGATGATGTACACTTGTGTGGGCCAGTGAGGTGTCGTTGAATATGGGCCGAGTAGTAACGCAACGCCAAACATGTCAATTATGACTCTCAGGCCAGGCTCTCAAAAGATCCTCAAGCAAAAGGCCGGGCTCTCCAAAAAAGAATGAATAAGGACTCTTAGGCCGACATGTGGGCGCCACCGGTGTTTTTGTGCGCTTGCGCGCAGAGAGCATATTGGCGCGTGTTCGAAATTTAAGCTACCTTTTCATCCCCAATCTCCCGCCCCTCCCCCTCCGCCACTCTCTGTACTCAAGCTCACTATCATGTCGCCGGTCAACACGGATCTCCGAGACGGAGATCCTGAGGTCCGTCCTACCTTCGGTCGCTACGTGTTATCGCTCAACAGTGGCATGGCGGCGATTGACGACCAATTTGCCGGCAAAGTGCTGATGGTAACCATCAACGGCGACCGGCCTCCCATCTCGCCGGACGACCTTGTCAAAGCTCTTGGCATTGCGCACGGCATCCAAATAAGTGACTTGCTCGTCGAAGTCTGTCCGCCACCCGCGAATTTCTTCGTTAGGTTCCGGACAACTTTCGATTGCAGTCGTGTGTTCGAATCTTCCCGGCGTTTGTTCTGCGATGGCGCCCTGGTGAGCTTTGATCGGTGGCACCTAGGATGGGGCTCGGTGCCCTCTGAGCTTTAGTTTTTAACAAAGCTTACCTTCCACCGCATGCCTCGACGTGCTTGGAACAGCAGTCCATGAATGAGCTTATCAATGACCTTGGAGGTGAGCTCGTAAGTATGTTTGTTCCTCCAGACAGCAGGGCTCTGACGGTTATGGCATGGATGAAGAAGCCGTCCACCATACAGAAGGTGATTGGTGTTGAGATACCGGTGCAGGAACCGGGGTTGTACTATTCGTCGCCCCCAAGGCGGCCACGGACCACGTTAGGGATGTACCTGTATCGAGTGTTCGTGCATGTCGAAGAAGTGGTCAATCCATCAATTGAAGTCCTGCCGCCGCCGCTGGTGCCAGGGTCCGTCGACGACGTCCATTAAAGGAGTCAACGTTAGACTTTCCCCGTGTTGCTCAGAACGATGGATGGCACAGGGCCTACTCCATCGCGCGACGGAGGCCATTGCTTCTTTGGGAGAAGAGGCAGGGCTGGCTGCCTGAATGTGATCTAATTTGAGGTAACAAATGAATCTTCTCGGATACTAGTTAAATCCGAGCTATGGGTGTGAAGCACTGATGTGCCAGTACATTTGATTGTGACCTGTTCTAATTTTGTACCTGAACTTTTTTTAGAAAAGGATGTACGTCAACTTAATGTGCTAGCAGAACTTATTGTGGTGTGTGTCTGTTTTCTTTGCACAGCATTCAAGATATTTCCCTGTCAATGATAAAGACGATGAACCATTATCTACGAGTTCGTTGGTTTCAACATAGCCCTACCCGTAGCGATCCACTGCTTCCATCCTGATTGTGCTGCCTGCGTGAAATTTTTGTATGCAAGTTCAGTGTGCTATGATGTTCTATATGATTGTGTCAACTATATAAGTTTTTACTGAGCATCAGCAATGCATATGGCTGAAAGATATATTTACGAGCATCGACCGATGGGTCTCTCTCTCTCTCTCTCTCTCTCTCTCTCTCTCTCTCTCTCTCTCTCTCTCTCTCTCTCTCTCACACACACACACACACGCACAAGTGAGACCCGTTGAATTATTTCTTTGCTCGTGACAGCTTTTAATTAGGTTCCACTGTAATCTAGTAACTTTTTTCTTATGTTATTAATTAAGCTCAGTGACTTCAAAAAGTTGTACAGAAGCCTTGTTTGGGCCTTTCCGGCGTCGCTGAATGTGGGCTGAGTAACCATGTTAGGTTGTACTGTACTACACATGCCTTTTTTTTCAACATCAGCAATGCAACTGGGCTGACAATTGTACATGATATCCGGGTCAACTTGTTATTCTTTGCCCCGATGGGCTGCAAACTTTCCTAGGAGGTATGCATTAGGCTTAACAAGAAAATGGACTTTAAGAAACAATAAATGGGATGTAATTATAATAACTGGGCAGTAACTATAAAAAAATGCACCAAACGCGTAATTAGTTTAAAAATATATTATTTTCGGAATTTGAAAATTTTAATTTCATTACTTATTATGCGCGCAATATTTCGTTGGATTTTAACGTAATACAACTTTATTTTGAAGTTATATTTAATCTGACTAGAACTTTCGGATAAAAATATTCCAGATCCCATAAAAATGTGGGATTTTTTTTTTCTGTTTTGAGCGGTTGGTTGAAATTATTAATCGTTGTCCTAGCTAGAAAATGGATTGTACTTTTAACAAACTATAAATGGGCTGTAGTAAATTCCATTATAATTAAAAATGGGTTGTACATTCTTACAAATCGCAAATGGGATATATGTTCTCTGCCACACACTAGTGGGCCTTCTAAGTTGACGCGTCCCCTAAAAAAACTAAGTTGACACGTATGCAAGGCTTTGTCAACAACACACGGTTCTGGCAGATGTGGCCGTTGGATGTCCATCCAACGGATGTCGTGCTTCTTCTTCAATCTCGCATATTCTTGCTTCAGCCGCCCAAAAAATGATTCCTCCCCCTGACATCTGGGGCGCACCGTTTCGTAGGCTGGCCTGTGGGCCTACTAAGTTGACGCGTACCAAGGGCTTTGTCAACTTAGTCAATATAAACGATTCTAGCAGTAGTAACCGTACGATGTCCATCCAACGGCCGTAGTGCTTCTTCAACCTCTGGTCTTCTTGCTCCAGCCGCCCAAAGCAGTGTCGGTCGTGCCGCTTGCTCCTGCCTCCCGCGGCCGGCTGTGATGCCGCAGAGGCCTCACCGCCCCCTACTACTCCCACCGCTGGCCAGGCCATCCCTCTACTCACCCACACCCCCTGTTATTCCGCAGCGACGGCAGCCTCACACGGTCACACCGCAGCCGAACCAGTGAACCCTCGTACTCCTCTCTGCGCGGGCTTCCACTGTCGCGTCTTCCCCGGCTCCGTGTCGTCCCCTTCCTAGGCCTCGCCGTCGTCCACCGCCCTGATGCTCTCGGCACGGCATGGTCAATGTGGTCGAGGAACAGCTTCCATCGGACGTGGATTGTACATGGAGCGGCTGACAGCTGGGTCCACGACGGCAGTAAGGAAGTGCCTCCTTATTACACGGAAAATAATGATTCCTCCACCTCACAGCAGGGACCCACCGGACGGGCCATCGTATTTCGCGAAAAAAAACGTTTCCCCCCAGATTGCTGGGACCCAGCAGACGGCCACCGTATTGCGCGAAAAAAATGTTCCCCCCGCTGTCAGCTCGGACCCACCGGAAGCGCCTCCTTATTACGCACAAAAAAATGAATACTCCCCCTGCTGGTTGGGACCCACCTTGGTGGGAGGCTGACTTGTGGGCCTACTAAGTTGACGGGGACGGAGGCTTTGTCAACTTAGTCAATATAAATGATTCTAGCTGCAGTGACCGTACGATGTCCATCCAACGGCCGTAGTGCTTCTTCAACCTCTGGTCTTCTTTCTCCAGCCGCCCAAAGTAGCGCCGGTCGTGTTGCGTGCTCCTGCCTCCCGTGGCCGGCTGTGATGCGGCGGAGGCTTCACCACCCTCTACTACTCCCACCGCTGGCCAGGCCATCCCTCTACTCACCCACACCCCCTGTTATTCTGCGGCGACGACAGCTTCACACCACAGCGAACCAGTGAACCCTCGTACTCCTCTACCCGTGGGCATCCACTGTCGCGTCTTCCCCGGCTCCACGTCGTCCCCTTCCTAGGCCTCGCCCTCGTCCACCGCCCTGGTGCTCTCGGCGCGGCGTGGTCAATGTGGTCAAGGAACGGCTTCCATTGGACGTGGACTGTACGTCGAGAGGCTGACAGCTGGGTCCACGACGGCAGCATGGAAGTGCCTCCTTATTACGCGAAAAATAATTATTCCTCCACCTGACAGCAGGGACCCACCGGACGGTCCACCGTATTTTGCGAAAAAATGTTTCCCCCGTGACTGCTGGGACCCAGCGGACGGGCCACCGTATTGCGCGAAAAAAAAGGTTCCCCCCGCTGTCAGCTCGGACCCATCGGAAGCGCCTCCTTATTACGCACAAAAAAATGAATACTCCCCCTACTGGTTGGGACCCACATTGGTGGGAGGCTGACTTGTGGGCCTACTAAGTTAACGGGGACAGAGTGCTTTGTCAACTTAGTCAATATGAACGATTCTAGCTGCAGTGACCGTACGATGTCCATCCAACGGCCGTAGTGCTTCTTCAACCTCTAGTCTTCTTGCTCCAGCCGCCCAAAGTAGCGCCGGTCGTGCTGCGTGCTCCTGCCTCCCGTGGCCGGCTGTGATGCGGCGGAGGCCTCACCATCCTCTACTACTCCCACCGCTGGCTAGGCCATCCTTCTACTCACCCACACCCCCTGTTATTCAGTGGCGACGGCAGCTTCACCCCACACCGAACCAGTGAACCCTCGTACTCCTCTACGCGTGGGCATCCACTGCCGCGTCTTCCATGGCTCCGTGTCGTCCCCTTCCTAGGCCTCGCCGTCGTCCACCGCCCTGGTGCTCTCGGCGCAGCGTGGTCAATGTGGTCAAGGAACGGCTTCCATCGGACGTGGATTGTACGTGGAGAGGCTGACAGCTGGGTCCACGACGACAGCATGGAAGTGCCTCCTTATTATGCGGAAAATAATTATTCCTCCACCTGACAGCAGGGACCCACCGGACGGTCCACCGTATTTTGCAAAAAAACGTTTCCCCCGTGACTGCTGGGACACAGCGGACGGGCCACCGTATTGCGTGAAAAAATGTTCCCCCCGCTGTCAGCTCGGACCCATCGGAAGCGCCTCCTTATTACGCACAAAAAAATGAATTCTCCCCCTGATGGTAGGGACCCACCTTGGTGGGAGGCTGACTTGTGGGCCTACTAAGTTGACGGGGACAGAGTGCTTTGTCAACTTAGTCAATATGAACGATTCTAGCTCCAGTGACCGTACGATGTCCATCCAACAGCTGTAGTGCTTCTTCAACCTCTGGTCTTGTTGCTCCAGCCGCCCAAAGCAGTGCTGGTCGTGCTGCACGCTCCTGCCTCCCGTGGCCGGCTATGCTGCTGCGGAGGCCCCACCGCCCCTACTATTCCGACCGCTAGCCAGGCCATCCCTCTACTCACCCACATCCCCTGTTATTCTGCGGCGATGGCAGCCTCACACCGCAATGAACCAGTGAACCCTCGTACTCCTCTACGCATGGGCATCCGCTGCTGCGACTTCCCCGGCTCCACGTCGTCCCCTTCCTAGGCGTCGGTGTCGTCCACCGCCCTGGTGCTCTCAGCGTGGTGTGGTCAACGTGGTCAAGGAACGGCTTCCATCAGACGTGGACTGTACATGGAGAGGCTGACAGCTGGGTCCACGGCCGCAGCAAGGAAGTGCCTCCTTATTACGCGCAAAATAATTATTCCTCCACCTGACAGCGGGGACCCACCGAACGGGCCACCGTATTCCGCGAAAAAAACGTTTCCCCCTGACTTCTGGGACCCACCAGCTACATCTTCGCACGCAAGGAAGTGCGTCCGGGCAAAAAAATGATTCGCCCCCCTGATTACTGGGACCCACCAGCTACATCTTCGCACGCAAGGAAGTGCCTAACAGTCGGGGCCCACCTCGTCAAAGCGTATGTAGCATTGTCATTCTGGTCGCGAATGTGTACGTACATACTGGTCGATGTAGAGGCGCGCATGTGTCGTAGTAGAGGCACGCACGTAGCATGTACACGTATGTACAGCGACAAAGTGTGCAAGAAAGAAAATACGGCCACGTACGTACATACAGGCAGGGTCTCGAACGCCTACTCGCGCATACGTACGACCAGGGCTCGTGTACATGGCTGGGTCGAAACGAAGAAACAGCGTCGACGTCGTGTTCATGGGGAGCCAACCGGCTGGGTCGGAATAGAATGCGTCGTCGTGTTCATCGGTAGGGCTTGGACAGAACAGCCGATGGAAACGAGGCCTGGCGTACCGCGGAATGGAGGAAACGGCCTTGTGTTCGACCAGCCACATTCGAAATGGGATCCTGTTCATCGGGAGAGGTCTGGCGTACCGCAAAACGGAGGAAACGGACCTCCTACGGTCGAAACGGGGGTCCTGTTGATCGGGAGGGGTGTGGTGTACCGCGAAACGGAGGAAACGGACTTGTGTTGGAGCGCTACGGTCGACACGGGGGTCCTGTTGATCGGGAGGGGTGTGGCATACCACAAAACGGAGGAAACGGACTTGTGTTGGAGCGCTACGGTCGAAACGGGGGTCCTGTTCATCGGGAGGGGTGTGGCATACCGCAAAACGGGACTCCACGGGATACTGTTCATCACCACTATCGACCCCCTCCAGCCTCCACGGGCTACTGTTCATCCACCGTCGACCTCCTCCAGCCTCCATCTGCGACTGTTCAGCCTCCACCGCGCGCTACTCCACCGCCTACTATTCAACCAGCCCTCTCCACGGGCTCCTATTCAACCACCCCTCCACGGGCTACTGTTCATCTAGCCCTCCACCGTCTACTTTTCATGCAGCCCTCCACGGGGTGGTCCTCTTCATGCAGCCCTCCACGGGGTCCTGTTCATGCAGCCCCAACCGGCTCGATCGAACAAGGTCTTGTTCATGCAGAGGCAACACCACGGGGTCCTGTTCAGCCACCCCCACCGGGAACTTTCATCCAACCCCCCCCCCAGCAACGCTCACTGTTCATGCAGAGGCAGCATCGATCGGCTTCAGCTAGCAGCAGTAGCGAAGGAATCGCTCGATCGGATTCAGTTAACAGCCATTGATCGATCGCTCGGGTTCAGTAACGCGTAGCCTGCAATGCAATTGCTCGGGTTCAGTTAGAGCCCAACGCCTCGCTCGGGTTCAGTTAGAACCCAACGCCTCGCACCCATGCGCGTGCGTGTACGAGAGAAACGCGCATCGCTCGGCCCCGACCACCCACCGTAACCGGGAACACCCTGATATTTTCCTCGCCCTCGCTTCTACCACGGTTTTTTCCATCATGGACGGCCCAAAGAATGTCATGCAGCTGCGTCTCCGGCCCGCCCAGGATGAAAAGCCCATTTTTTGTCATGATTTTTTGTCATAGAAGTAGGACCCCACCACATCTATGATGATACCGTGTTTTGTCACAACTATTGCCATAGAAGTGTCATAAGTATGACAGAAAAAAGTTTCGTTCGGAGCAAAATGTCACGGATGTGTCTTTTTTTTTGTAGTGAGGACAACCGCCTTGAGCCGAACCCTTGGAACGCTGTCAGGCTCCGATGATTCTATGAATAGTTCGGTAGCAATTTCTTCCTTTTTATAAGTTAGGTCTTGTCATTTATTTTCTTGTTTTCTCTCCCTTGTTTCTATTTTCATTTACTTGGCAAGTATTCGGCTCGCCCATACTGACACAGGACGAGTACGTCCGCACATATACATGGGGGCTTCTTTAATGAAGCCCATCATCAATAAAGCTTCTTGCTTAAAAATGTCGTCTGTTTTTATAGTTCATCCTTGCCATTATATGCACCAATATGACTTAAGTTCTGGCCAAACTGGCTTGCCTGGCTCCTATGCTTTCCCCTACGTTTCCGATTGTTCGGCTAGGGTTTAAAGGGAGCACTTCTGTGATTGTTACAGCCGGGTAATTCGGATATGTACCTCAGACTGGGTGAAGCCGAAAGCTAGCGCTCTTAAGGGAATAATTGGTTGGTGGATACATGACATATCGCATTCTGAAGCGTATTTAAAAAAAACAGGAAATGGCTTCCTACTATCCCCATGATGGGATTGAAAGCCTAGGCCTGCATCTTTAAGCATGCCGACGCAGGGAAAGGAACCCTTAATGGAACTATTCTCTCTGGAAGATGTTTCTTACGTTAAATAGTAATATAACATAACTCTCCGAACTCAGTTCGTCTATTCAAGCAATTATGATCGGATTGCCCGGTTTCCGGACATATCACGTGCTTGTCACAGATATAGTATTCGGACACACTCCAGCCTTCGGGTTTATGGAGGTCGAAGCAGATGGTCAGCAATGACAAACTTTATACAAATTCAGATGGAGATAAGTTTGATGGTACAAGTACATTGATACATAGAATCAAACGACTATTCATTTTCTATTCCCTCTATCAGGCGGTCTAGTACATAGTCCTATTGGGACAGCTTAGCAGCTAAATCTACTTGGTCATATACAGAACGCGGAGGAATTTCTTGTCCATCAGGCCCTCAAGGCCCCACACGGGCCATCAAGGCGAGTAAAACGTGTCTTCACCATAGCCCATGCTTCTCAAGCACCCATGCGGCATGCTGAGGCTTTCCATAGTTCAAAGCGGCACCGAGCCCCTTTGAACAAGTCCACCAAGTCCTCCATAGATTATGGAGGGGAGTCGCCAGGCCATAGAGCTCTGGCCATACTCTTCATGGCCTTTCGAGCCCGTTCATGGACCCTGGAAAGCTCCTGCAGCACATCGCCTTCAAATCCGGACACCCTGCCTTCAAGCTGACGAGTTAATAAACTTGTAGGAAAAGTTTTTATAAGAAACTTTTAAAACTACGAGAGTATAAGGAGAGCTAGGTATAAGAGACATAATAAACATCCCGCGTTTTAGCCTCGGATTCTCCTCCAAGGCGCTTGAGAGTTGGGCCTTTACGCCCTTTAGCTCCTGTTCGAGCCTAATATTTATATCCTGCACTTGGTTCCTTTTTTCCATCGTATGCGTTAGTGCACACTCACCAGCGGCTTTTTCCTCTTCGGCAAACTTCTTGTCCGCTAAAGCAGCTCTTAGCTCCCTCTCCAGTTGGTGGGTCGATCCGGTTGTTGTATTACACATTAGTATATACATCATAGTAATCAGTAGAACTGTCATAGTTCCCGGACACAATTATTCTTACCAACAACATCCTTTTAGGATTCCTTCGAATTTTTCAATTCGGCAAGTTGGGTCCGGCACTGCTCAAGTTCCTTCGACAAAGAGTTATTCTTTTCTCGAATGACCTATAAAAATGCAACGATCCTCAAATCAGTTGTACCAACTACTTTAAGTCTCGGGGGCTACTGGCAGGATAATACTCAAATAACAAAAAATTATCTTCATATCCTTTGAAAGTTGATGAGTGGCTCCAGAAAGACCGTCTTTAGCAGCTCGGATATAGGCATCGGCAGAAGTAAGGGTGTTGAACACCTCCACAGAGAAGCCAAGGTCACGCATGGCTGCTTTCCGCCGTCGATGAATCATCGCGACCTCCACTTCAGAATTGGTAGCGGATACTTCACCCGAATCCTCCTGGAGAGGATATTCCGGCACCGAATTAGCATTCACCCTTGACGGTCCTGGTGCCGGATTGGCTGGAACTTGGCCTGCGTCGCCTCCGGAGACAGTCTGGCTTGCATTCCTCCTATTAGATAATGCGGAAAGTTATAATAATGATTTCACCACCCAGCACATGATAAACAAACATACCTCTTTGAAGGTCCGTTGGAGATCGTGGTCCTTTTTCGCTTCAAAACCTCGCCCGACGCGGCGTCGCCCTCCGGGTTGGCGGCCTACGCACAGTTCGGCATGAGGAGCATCGTCCTTGTTTAAACATAATAGAATACAGTGGGTAAATATGCACTGGGAATCTTCTCGGTGGTGAGATGTACCCTAAATTGCTTACACTAGAAAAGGGAATGAGGCCCGGGTAATCAGCCACTATAGCCACCAAGGTGCCCCCACGACAGGCTTGATAGAAGACTCCCTCTTCTAACTCTATGCCTACATCCGGATCTTCTTCGTATCCAGGGCTCGCTTTTTGGAACGGGTCCTACGGCTGCGGGGCGGGATTGTTAATCCCCCTTACCATCTTCCTCCACTCCTGTCGGGAGCAAGCGAACACAGTTCGGTTAAAACAATATAATTAAAAACATTTAAATAGCCAAGGAGAGGAACTTACCCAGTCTGGAAGATTGTACATGGAAAGGGCTTCCCGGCATGTTAAACGGATAAAATCATGCATCTCTCCCTTATAGAGGCCTTCCAGGATTGCGCCTAGAATGGAAGGGTCATCTAGATCCAGGCACAGGCGGCGCGAGGCATCATTTCGACCACTATAGTGATACATTGGAAGACCTCTGGCTTGGAGCGGCTACACACGTCACTTCATCGAAATGGCCATCACTTCGATTATAGTTAAACCCGAACTGGCATCCAATTTGATCTTGCCGGCTAGTCGGTTAACCTCCGCACTCCCTTCCTCTGAGGGACCTCGGGGACGCCAGTTGAAAAGCTTCTTTGGAGGAGCACTGGAATACGGGGGAAGTCCTTGCCGAACTGGATCCGGCAAAGCGACATCCTCGATATAAAACCACTCCGAGGGCCACTCATCGCATGCCTTCTTCGGAGTACCGGACAGGTAACCTGTCCCGGCTATGCGCCATACTTCGGCGCTCCCAACTTAAAATATGGATCCTTCCTCCGATCGAGGAACGAGGCAGAAGTACCTCCTCCATAGCTCAAAGTGGGGCTCGCAGCCCAAAAACAGTTCACATAAAGCGACAAAACCCACAATGTGCAGGATTGACGCTGGAGTAAGATTGTGCAGTTGGAAGCCGTAAAACTCCAGGAGTCCTCTAAGAAAGGGATGGACTGAGAACCCCACACCTCTTTGAAGGTAGGGGACTAAACATACCCGCTCTCCCTTGGAGGGGTTGGGGAAACACTCCGCCAAGGCTTGGTTGTCGACGGACGTTAGTCCGGCCCGGATGGGGACTAGATCCTCTGGAGGGAGATACCCCTGCGATTGCAGTGTTTGCAGATGCGCATGGGACATGGAGCAGCTCTTCCAATCTCCTACGCTAGGGCCATGAGGGCGGGAGGAGGAGCTCGGAACACTGGCCATATCTGAAGATTTTTTGCAGGCACTAGGGATTTCTTCCGCGTGGAATGAGATGGAGAAGCGATTAGATATATTCTCTTATATAGGCGTTTTCTCTGAACAGTCAGGGGGATATTTGCAAAAAGACGCCTAGATGGTTCGCATTCATTGGACACGTGGAAGCCAAGGCGACGGTGGCGAGGAACCGGTAGGTTATAATATTTAAAGAAGTCAAACTATCATCCAGAAGGACTCACCTTGCAAGACCGAAGACATGAAGCCGGATACAATCTCGGCAAGTCCGGGGGCTACTGAGGGAGTCATGTGTTTAGGGGTCCTCACGCATCTAGGTCAATGAACATGGGCCGCACTGGTGGGACGCATAAAGAAGACGCAGAAGACCTTCCCCCGTATTCGGTCACGACTCCTATGTACGTAGAAAGGCAGGTTATGAGTCCGGATGTGTCAATTACTTCCTTCCCAAGTCACCCTTGTAACCCTAGGTCTCCTCAAGCGTGTATATAAGCTGAGGGGTTTAGTGTGTAGAGGGATCATCGTCATTACAATATCCCCATTGGCTAGACTTAGGGTTTAGTCATTACGATCTCATGGTAGATCAACTCTTGTACACATATTCATCCATACTAATATAGAAGGAAGTAGGGTTTTACCTCGATCGAGAGGGCCTGAACCTGGGTAAACATCGTGTCCCCAGCCTCCTAAAACCATCGATCATTAGACGGACAGCTTGGGCCCCCCTACCCGAGATCTGCCGGTTTTGACACAAACATGAGTTTTGCGAGCGGGGGCGTCGTCCTGCGGAGGAGGTGTACAAAGACGGGTCCTTCGCGAGGAAGGACAAAACCGCTAGGCGCCTCATCCCTGCGTGGAGGTGGGCCGATAAGCTCCAGCGTGCCACCGACGAGGAGATCCGGTGGGCGCCCAACGAAATGGCAAGATCGTCTGCGCTCGTCCACCAGAAAGAGGCTGATCGGTACGTCAAGCGCTGTGAGGCGGAGGAGGCGGAGTATTGCCTCCACCCTCGGATGACACCGCGCATCGGGAGTGATTATTAGTTTTAGTATTGTTCGTTTTCAGTTTTATGCATTGTACCTAGTAGTTAAGTATTATCACGTATATGTGATGATATTATATTTATTCTGTGATGGACTAATGAAAAATTAATATATATATATATATATATATATATATATATATATATATATATTATGAATTTCATTTTCTATATGTTTTTGTATACTAATTTGAATCTAGCTGTTATCATCCACATATACAAAATGGAAAACGTATATACACACATTGAAACAGAACATATCAGAACGGAAAACAGAGTACACACATTGAAAAAAACAATTAACAGAGCAATACTATGATTGATGTTAACACATAGTTATCCAAGTCGAAACGGCTCAACAAAATAAAACGCGTCCATGAGACCATGACCAGCAGCCCTTGCCTACGGTAGCTCTTGGCTCCGCCTGAACTTGTGCACGCGTTCGTCCAAGCGGTAGACATGCTCGCGATACATCTGGAGCGTGATCTCTAGCTCCATGTTGGCTATTTCATAGGAGATCACCAGCTCGAGGATGCGACGGCCATGTTCCTCTACTGCGCCCAGGTGGACACCTGGGCCAAGGAGGCGGTCGAGCCTATGGACCAGCACGTTGGCATCCAGCGAGCCGTGGACAAGGGGAACGGCGTGGCGGGCGTCCGGTGCAAGTATGGTGCGGCGGCCTCTGCTGCAATTACGGCGTTGAGGGCCTCTGCCCACTCCTGGCGAGGAGTGGGGGGTACTGACGGGACGTGTACCCAGCTGCGACGCCGTGTCAACATCAGGCAAGCGTCGATGGATCCGCTCTTGCTGTGCGGCGCGCCGGGCCTCTCGCTCTGTGGCGCTCCAACGGTCTCGCCGTGCAGCGAGCCGCAGCCTATCGGCACGGACGCGCCTAGCTTGCTCTGCGGCATGCCATCGATCATGTTGTGCGGCGAGCTGCAGCCTGTCGGCGCCGACATGCTTATCTTGATCAGCGATGCTCAAGCGCCATGCACCAAAGGTCTGCTCAACCCTGGCAATGACGCGCATCACGGAGTCGTCCATCATGTTGCCAGGGGGCGCCTCGGCCTCGATGGGTCGTGGCGCCTACTCATTTTCCTCGTCGATGAGGTTGATGACAGATGTGGCGCTTTGGTCGGTTGGCATGCTTAGAAAAGGTGGATGTGCTACACGTTGTGCTTGTCGCCTCCGTGCGTCGCGCGCCGCCTAGGTTTATGCGCAATATCGTTGGGTGGCGGGAAACAGGTGAGGAAATGGTGGGTAACGGTGGCGTGTTCATAAAATGCCATCAATTAATGGAAACTTAGCATAGAAGGAACATCGAGCTAGCACAAGAAGTAGATGGTGATCAGATGAACACGGACCACACTAGGGAACCCGTCGGTGATGAATTCATCAATTGCAAACGGTTGAATACTAGCAAGCGTTTGCCCACAACACACACGGCTTATTCCATCACAAACAGGTCGGATGGATCAACTGTATGCCATGTATCGCACATTGTCAAAAAGTAATGTGGTAGACCTTCTTTAACATGTGTTAAAAAAATTCAAAACAAGGACCTTGAGGTTAATTCCACCCTACAACACACGGCTCATTCTATCACAAATAGGTCGGATGGATCAACTGTATTCCAGGTATCGCACATTCTCAAAAGGTAATGCGGTAGACCTTAATTAACATGTGTTAAAAAAATTCAAAACAAGGACCTTGAGGTTAATTCTACTGATGGGATGTGTCATAAATGTCCTTAATGAACCTTTAAGATACATCCCATCAGCGGGATTAACATCAAGACAACTTCCACTCCGGTCACCCATCTCATGGCTGCTCCAGCCTGAGCACAATTAACTTGTGAGTTCTCTTAGGTGAGCTATTGGTGGAACAGCTAGTCCTTGCTGATATAGGATGCCCTCTTCGCATCCTTATGGCGTACCGGGATGACCGCACGTCGCCCAATGGCCAACAGATGTTGTGTAGACAGAGCATATCACATACGTCTTATTAGAAGAAATCGTCTGTGTTATTATCGGTCTTCGCACACATTTCTATTTACAGACCTGTTTGCCGCGTATCACACACATATTGTTATATTGTACAATTTTTGTTCTCTTGTCTCAACGGAAACAGTTCATCCGAGTGAACCGCGTGACTTATATCACACATGCCTTGATCTGGCTGACCGTTTCTTTCGTGTTGCCTAATCAAAAACAGTTCGTACGAGCGACCCGTATGTTGTATATCACACACACCTTCATCTGGCTTCCCGTTTCTTTTGTTCCTCCTCATCACAAACAGTTAATTGAAATGAACCGTAAGCCCTGCATCGCACATGCAACTAAAATTTGAACTGTGTTTAATGTATCCTCCATCGCAAATGTTTTGCACCTTTTTTGACGGTTTCTTACACCGTTGTTTGCGATTATGGCATCGCACACAGTTTCGTCGAAGGGTCTCTGATCGTAGTGTCACATTAGCAGCATCCTCCAGTAGTGACATAACCTTCGGGTACCTTACGCAATTCATATCTAAGAAAGCTAGTTCTAGCAGGTGTTTCAAAAATTTTACTTTCAAGATCATCATCAGATTCAACAACATCATGTTGTCTTACTCTAGTAATTTGTTCATCAAGAAAGTCACCAAGTGGCACATCATCATCATGCAAGGTACTAGCATCATCATAAGTATCATTCATAGCAGAAGTAGCATCATCAATAACTTGCGACATATCATGATTAACAGGATGTGGTGGTGTTGCAAGTTTACTTATAACAGAAGCTGAATCTAAAGCAGAACTGGATGGCAGCTCCTTGATGGGCCTCGAACCCCTCGTTGGTTACCCCAAGTGGAAGCTGTAAGATGCAGTATGTAGAAGTGTTTTCCCTTAGCAAAGATGCCAAGGATCGAATCCCCAGAGACTCCTAGGTTCAACAAGTAGGTGTCAACTGCTAACGGCGCAAATTAGCAATCAACGTGGACCTGCACACAGATACAAATAACTTTGCTCCCAACGAGTACAGAGAGGTTGTCAATCCCTCCGGCCTTGTAGTTCACAAAGGGTTAAAAGCAATATGATAGTAGTGATAGATAGTGTTTTGCAATAGTAAGTAAATAGCGAAAAGTAAATAGCGGATGTCATCAATGATGGTAATATGGACCGGAGTCTCATGATGTTCACTAGTGATGTCTCTCTCCCAAAAGACGATAAAACAGCTATGTGAGGTAAACAAATTACAGCTGGGCAATTGACAGGACCACGAACGCAAACCAATGCTGATTACATTGCAGAAAGGTTGAGGTTCAAAGCATGGGCAGTACGCCAAAATAAGTAGACCGAAATCCATCAATATCTACTACTAATCATCCACCTTGAGATATCTATCCAGAACATCTCGCTGGTATTAAGTTGCGAGTCCCACCCATAGTGTAAACTCAATGCAACAGACAACTGCATTAAAAGAACTTTGCGTAAAGTAAACAATCCTTGCACCCGCGGGCACAAGCACCGTTGTTTTCCCCCTTGTGGCAACAGCACATCCCCTAGACTCATGTTTCTGTCACTCAAGCTAGTCATCGAGGGGCATGAACCCACAATCGAGCATAACGTTCCCTC
>LR738712.1:155928189-156046409 GCA_902687465.1 Secale cereale | reverse complement strand
GGAGAACATGCAAGAATTACTTATGAACATAAATATAAAATAGGTAGATCAAATATATTACTCAAGATCAATCTGAACATAATCCCATAATCCATCGGATCCCAGCAAACTCAACATAGCAACAGCATAAGGATTACATATGTGCCTCGATCATGTAGGGCAGCTCACGAGGACTAATTAGTGAAGCACAAGAACGGGAGGAGAACATCACATAGCTACTGGTCATGGACTCATGGTCCAAGGGAGACTACTCACGAGTCATCCGGGAGGCGTCCATGGTGGTGGAGAAGCTCCCGGTGGTGATCCTCCCCTCCGGCAGGGTGCCGGGAAGAGTTCTCCTGGTGCTCCCGATCTTGGAAGCGGCGGCGGCGGCGGAACAGAGATGGGATCGCGAAAAGAGTTCCTGTTCTGAGGGTTTCAGAGGACGCTTTAAATATATGCCAAAGGGGAGCATCGGGGAAGCTTCGGGGGGCCCAGGCGCCCCCCGGCGCGTCCCAGGGGGGGCGCGCCGCCAGGGCGCCTGGAGCCCTAGTGCCCCCCCCCCCCCCGGCTACCCTTCGGACGCACGGTTGTTTTCGGAACGCTGATTTTTTATATAATTTTTCTGGATTTTTCCTGGCAGTTCTCGTAACGTGAAAACCTGAAATACAAAAACAGCCGAAAACAGAAACTGGCACTGGGGTGCACTGGATTAGTAAGTTAGTCCAAATATGATCAAAAGTGTATGGAAGTGTATGAATATCATAGCAATATCACCCAAAAGTGGCATGGAGCAAGCAGAAATTATAGATACGTTTTGGATGTATCAACATCCCCAAGCTTAATTCCTGCTCGTCCTCGAGTAGGTAAATGATAACAAGAATAATTTCTGTGGTGACATGCTATTAACCATATACGACTTTTTCATAGTCATATGACAAAAGCTTACTGAGACAATGATTCTATAGTAATTAAGTTGCCTCAAGAGAAAATCACAAATGACTGAAAGTTTTACAACATGACATTGAAGCATCAAATAGATTTGCAATGAACATGATGTGCAAATATGATAAAGTGATATCTAGCTTGCCCCTTTAGTGAAGCAAAACATAAATGCAGGGGCACCTTCAAGGTTTAAGTGATGACTAGATACAATGATTTCAGAATTAACGATATCACAATCATGCAAAAGACAATGCTACTTTGGGACAATGCACATTACACTCAGAATGACAATCATGCTCTCAGTAGTTGGTGCTTTTAAAAGAAGGTGGAGACTCAAAATAAAAGTAAAGGATGGTTATGACTTTTTATTTTGAAAACATGGAAGCAATTTTGTCAACGGTAGTAGTACTTCATATGTGTCATGCATAAGACCTCCTATAAGTTGCAAGCCTCATGCATCGAATACCAATAGTGCTCGCACCTTGTCCTAATTAGCTCGGATTTCCATGGGTTATCATGGCATTACATATGTTTCAACCAAGTGTCACAAAGGGGTACCTCTATGCCACCTGTACAAAGGTCCAAGGAGATAAATCGCATTTGATTTCTCGTTTTTGATAGATCTCAACTTGAGGACATCCATACCGGGACAACATAGAAAATAGATGATGGACTCCTCTTAAATGCATAAGCATATTCTCATAAGAGATTGAGGATTAATGTCCAAGCTAAAACTTCCACCATGATGCATGGCTTTGGTTGGCTGCCCAATGTTCTTCTCTAACAATATGCATATTCATTCAACCCACGGCAAATCACCCTTACTTCAGACAAGACGAACATGCATAGCAACTCACATGATATTCAACAAAAATGTGACAGTTGATGGCGTCCCCAGAAACATGGTTACCGCTCAGCAAGCAACTTATAAGAAATAAGATACATAGGCAACATATTTTTTACCACAATAGTTTGTAAGCTACTTTCCCATGAGCTATGTATTGCAAGGTTAGTCTGCTTAGTACAGGTGGAGGTTAGCAAAAGACTGGGAGCGACCAACTAAGAGAGCAATGACGGTCATAATCATGCAGAGCGACAAAGCAATATTGAATCAGGCATGGTAGTTATATCGCTACTCAGAAATAAAAGATCATCAAGGCTTGACAGACTTTCTTTACAGTCTTAAATATGCGTGAGCATACGCCAAGTCAATCAAAATAAATTCTTGAAGGAAGATATTACTAAACCATACCACATCATAGGCAAACAAATCAAGTTGGTACTCCAACAACACATTGGGAATCCCCCAGCTATTTGAGATTAACCATAAGAAAACCTGAACTACTAAGCACCATTATGCACGTAGCATCTTTATCATAGACATATTAACCAGTGCAACGGAAGCAAACTCTCTTAATAAGGTGAGCATGATAATTAAAGAGAGTTCAAGGAACCAACTAAACAAAAGCTCTTTGAAAAGATAAGCATGAATACTAAGAGCAGAGCATGATAGTAGCTAATAAAAGACAAAGAACACACACAGCAAAGATAGACATGAAAATTCTATGTAATGTTCTAGGTAGAAGTGGAGCGTGTTTCTCTCCCACATAAAGAATGCTGAGTTCCGACTCGTTATGAAAAACTAAAAAGAAAACTAAAAGCAAGACGCTACAAGCATAGCACATAACACATGAAGTGATAAAAATATAGCGAAACGAAAGACGAACTGATAATGTTGATGGAGAAGGGGATGCACGGGGGCATCCCCAAGCTTAGACGCTTGAGTCTCCTTGAATATTTCTTGGGGGTGCACGGGGGCATCCCCAAGCTTGAGCGCTTGACACTCCTGAATCTTTTTATCATCTTCCCTCGCACACTTGAAAACTCCCTTCATACATAACTCATCATAATCTGATTAGCGAGGTTAGTACCCTTAATAAAATAATTATACCTTGCTGGAAATAAAGATATTCTTAAAGTTCTACTGTTTGTCAAGATTGCCAAAAGGTTTTTGCAAAGAAAAAGCAAGCTCTTGGTTTGCAAAATGAAGGAAAGGCAAAACAGGATAGAATCTGTGAAAAACAGAACAGCAGGTAGTAATCGATCTGTTCGGGATACTTCTGCAACTCAAATCAAAAAACTCAGAACAGATGCACGAAAGACAATTATATAGAGAACGCTGTCGAAAATATTCAGACCAAAAAGATGATCTGGTGATTTTATACGAATTTTTCTATCCAAGGACATAATCTGTTTCCTGGACAGCACCTCACAACTTTTGAACTTTCTAGCAATCAGAGGCTATACTTGTCACAAATATGAAAAGCAAAGATACAATGATGATGCTACAGAAGTAAACATCATCAAGACACAACAAAAGCAAAAAAATTATTCATGTGGGCTGCCTCGCAAAAGCGCTTTCTTTTATGCCTTTAAGCTAGGCATAATGCATAGATCAAGTTGTATCAATTGAACCATCATCAAGATCATCAAAAAGCTCTTCAATAATACAACTAGTTTTAAGAGGACTCTCAAATAAAGGCCTCATAGAGATACTCCTAGGTAGAAGACCAAAAGGATAAAAGTCAAGGGAAGATTCATTTATAAATTTATCAAAGACATGTGTTTCTTCCAAGGTCTTAACAGTTTCAACCCCTTTGGCAATAGATGGATTACTTTTAGAACGGGGAGCCTTTGGAATGTGAACGAACTTAGGCTCCCTCTTTGCCAGAGTTTCTACCTTTTTGGTTTTGATTGAGGAGAAGGTGGTTCCTAGAGTGTCAAAGATATCCTCAATCTTGTCTATCCTAGAAGAGTCCAAGTCATGGAATTTGACGGTCTCCAAAATTTTAAAAAATTTATGCATGGAGCTATCAAGTCTATTCAAATTCCCTTGGATCTTGCGATCCAACTCACTTATCTTATTAATGCTTAGCATCTCTAGCTCTATCTTTTCAAGTTTTTTCATAATGTGAGCTAGGGTGATGTCCTCTCGAATGCTAACAACAGGGAGATTCCCAACAAGATTTTCAATAATACTAAGAGACTCCCAAACTGGGGCCTCTAGGAAATTCCCATTGATAGCAGTATCTAGAATAAACCTATTCCAAGAAGTAATTCCAACATAAAAATTTCTAAGCAAGATAGTAGTAGGTTGCTTCTTGGTGCCTCTTTTTTGTGAATCATTAATTCTATACCAAGCATCTTTCAAACTTTCCCCACCTCTTTGTTTAAAGGTGAGAACTTCTGCCTCGTCAAAGACAAAAGGACCCGACATAATGACAACTAAAGAACGAGATAACTATTTTTGTAATTTTTGATAAAAGATACTAAAGCAAAAACTGAAAGGTAAACTAACAAGACTAAAAAGCAAAGGTAAAAGATAGCATGCAACTCCCCTATCCTGAAGAGTGGAGTCCCCGGCAACGGCGCCAGAAAATACTCCTTGATGGGCCTCAAACCCCTCGTTGGTTACCCCAAGTGGAAGGTGTAAGATGCAGTATATAGAAGTGTTTTCCCTTAGCAAAGATGCCAAGGATCGAATCCCCAGAGACTCCTAGGTTCAACAAGTAGGTGTCAACTGCTAACGGCGCAAATTAGCAATCAACGTGGACCTGCACACAGATACAAATAACTTTGCTCCCAACGAGTACAGAGAGGTTGTCAATCCCTCCGGCCTTGTAGTTCACAAAGGGTTAAAAGCAATATGATAGTAGTGATAGATAGTGTTTTGCAATAGTAAGTAAATAGCAAAAAGTAAATAGCGGATGTGATCAATGATGGTAATATGGACTGGAGTCTCATGATGTTCACTAGTGATGTCTCTCTCCCAAAAGACGATAAAACAGCTATGTGAGGTAAACAAATTACAGCTGGGCAATTGACAGGACCACGTACGCAAACCAATGCTGATTACATTGCAGAAAGGTTGAGGTTCAAAGCATGGGCGGTACGCCAAAATAAGTAGACCGAAATCCATCAATATCTACTACTAATCATCCACCTTGAGATATCTATCCAGAACATCTCGCTGGTATTAAGTTGCGAGTCCCACCCATAGTGTAAACTCAATGCAACAGACAACTGTATTAAAAGAACTTTGCGTAAAGTAAACAATCCTTGCACCCGCGGGCACAAGCACCGTTGTTTTCCCCCTTGTGGCAACAACACATCCCCTAGACTCATGTTTCTGTCACTCAAGCTAGTCATCGAGGGGCATGAACCCACAATCGAGCATAACGTTCCCTCTTGGAGTCACTACGTATTACTTGGCCAAAGCAATAAATAACAACGGAGAACATGCAAGAATTACTTATGAACATAAATATAAAAGAGGTAGATCAAATATATTACTCAAGATCAATCTGAACATAATCCCATAATCCATCGGATCCCAGCAAACTCAACATAGCAACAGCATAAGGATTACATATGTGCCTCGATCATGTAGGGCAGCTCACGAGGACTAATTAGTGAAGCACAAGAACGGGAGGAGAACATCACATAGCTACTGGTCATGGACTCATGGTCCAAGGGATACTACTCACGAGTCATCCGGGAGGCGTCCATGGTGGTGGAGAAGTTCCCGGTGGTGATCCTCCCCTCCGGCAGGGTGCCGAGAAGAGTTCTCCTGGTGCTCCTGATCTTGGAAGCGGCGGCGGCGGCGGAACAGAGATGGGATCGCGAAAAGAGTTCATGTTCTGAGGGTTTCGGAGGACGCTTTAAATATATGCCAAAGGGGAGCATCGGGGAAGCTTCGGGGGGCCCCGGCGCGGCCCAGGGGGGGCGCGCCGCCAGGGCGCCTGGAGCCCTGGTGCCCCCCTCCCCCCCCCCGGCTGCCCTTCGGACGCACGGTTGTTTCCGGAATGCTGATTTTTTATATAATTTTTCTGGATTTTTCCTGGCAGTTCTCGTAACGTGAAAACCTGAAATACAAAAACAGCCGAAAACAGAAACTGCCACTGGGGTGCACTGGATTAGTAAGTTAGTCCAAATATGATCAAAAGTGTATGGAAGTGTATGAATATCATAGAAATATCACCCAAAAGTGGCATGGAGCAAGCAGAAATTATAGATACGTTTTGGACGTATCACTCCTTACCCCCCTCGTCTTAGAGGGAAATATCTTAGTCTTAGCGTCCTTTAGATTCTTCATAGTGATAAATTGATAGTAGTCCCAAGTGACTCAACAAATATAGCTATGCTCCCCGGCAACGGCGCCAGAAAAAGGTCTTGATAACCCACACGTATAGGGGATGCAACAATTTTCGAGGGTAGAGTATTCAACCCTAATTTATAGGTTCAACACAAGGGGAGCCAAAGAATATTTGTAAGTATTAGCAGCTGAGTTGTCAATTCAACCACACCTGGAGATTAAGTATCTGCAGCAAGTGATCATTAGCAAAGCAATATGATAGTTTTGATAGTAGTGGCAGCAGCAATAGTAATGGTAATAGTGATATCAATAGTTTTCTAACAAGTGCAACAGTAACGATAGCAGTAGTAACTTAGCAAGATCAATATAGGGTAAATTTGTAGGCATTGGATCGGCAATTTGTTGGATGATATTCATCATGTGACAGTCATAACCTAGGGCAATACGTCACTAGGTGCAGTTCATAAATATAATGTAGGCATGTATTCCGTAAATAGTCATACGTGCTTATGTAAAGAACTTGCATGACATCTTTTGTCCTACCCTCCCATGGCAGCGGGGTCCATATTGGAAACTAAGTGATATTAAGGCCTCCTTTTAATAGAGAACTGGAACAAACCATTAACACACGGTGAATACATGAACTCCTTAAACTAGGGTCATCACCGGGAGTGGTTCCGGCTACTGTCACTCTAGGATTACTGGGTCATAACGCGTAGTAGGTGACTATAACTTGCAAGATCGGATCTAAAACATGAATATAATGATAATATCATAAACGGTTCAAATCTGAAATCATGGCACCCGGGCCCAAAGTGACAAGCATTAAGCATGTCAAAGTCATAGCAACATCAATCTCACAACATAGTGGATACTAGGGATCGGCCCTAACAAAACTAACTCGAATACATGATGAATCTCATCCAACTCCTCACCGACCAGCGAGCCAATGAAGGAATTACTCACTCCCGGTGGGGAGCATCATGGAATTGGCGATGGAGAAGGGTTGGTGATGACGAAGGATGAAGGTCCCCCTCTTCGGAGCCCCAAACGGACTCCAGATCTGGCCTCTCGATGAACAACAGAAGGTGGCGGCTGCTCCATCTCGTAGATCGCAATAATTCTTTCTCCTTGATTTTTTTCTCCGCGAATTCGAATTTGCCAGTTGGCTGGCCGGTTCCTGGCACGCGGCTCTCACCAGTCAGGTGAACAAAGCCATCGGATCTCCCAGAGGAGGAAGCTGCTAAGGCACCCCGTCTTCAAGCCATGACACCTCACCAGCTTCGGGGACTATTGTCGGGGTTATGTACCAAGGGTAGCATCATCCACACCCAAGGACATTTTGAGACATCGGGGTTGGCCAAGCCCCTCAGATCGACTGGGCATACGGCCGGCTTCTTGGCTGGTTTCCAGAAGGCGACACGTCCCTAGAAGGCGGCCCCATGAGTAGGCCGGCTCCTAGCTGTCGGCCCTCCACCCTTGGAATCTGCACTCACCGACCGTGACCAAGATGGAGCATTGCAACAGTGCCACCTGCCCTCCCGAGATTCAAGGGAGCGTGGCTACAGTGTGCCTCGACCAAGCAGACACCCTTTGGCATGGCGTGGGACTTTAGCCATGCGAGGCATGACGCCGCCCTCGTCAGCATGGACGACGCCACAGTGAAAGGCAATCGACATGGCCTGCAGGCAGCAGGCCCCACCTATCGGCCGGATTCTCGGCAGCCGGCGGAGAACCCGACGACCGAAGACACTAACATCTGGGTCCTATACCCGGCCGTATTACCATTGTACCCCTGGGGGTTGGCCTATAAAACCCCCAAGGGCTCACCCATGCAAAGGGTTCAGCATCCATTCCCACACACCATAGCTAGGAGTAAGAGAGTTATCCTAGCCCTTCTTCCTCCTCTAGCGATATAGCTCAAGGATCAAGCTTGTACACTTGTGATCATAGTCATCATGTGGAGACCTCGCAGAGCAGGACTAGGGGTGTTATCTCCTCGGACAGCCCCGAACCTGGGTACATCTCGTGTCCGATCCCGTGTACGACCGAGCTCGTGCTTACTCCTGCTTCCAGGGCCCGACGACGTCCTATTGGCTCCACCCATCATACTGTTGGGGAACGTAGTATATCAAAAATTTCCAACAATCACGCAAGATCTATCTACTAGAAGAATAGCAATGAGCGGGAGAGTGTGTCTACGTACCCTCGTAGACCGAAAGCGGAAGCGTCTAGTGACGTGTAGTCAAACGTCTTTGCGATCCAACTGATCCAAGCACCGAACGTACAACACCTCCGTGTTCAGCACACATTCAGCTCGATGACGTCCCACGAGCTGTTGATCCAGTCGAGCGTCAGGGGAGAGTTTTGTCAGCATGACGGCGTGGTGACGGTGATGATGAAGCTAACAGCGCAGGGCTTCGCCTAAGCACTGCAACGATATGACCGAGGTGTGTAACTGTGGGGAGGGGCACCGCACACGGCTAAAATCAACTTGTGTGTTCATGGGGAGCCCCCTGGCCACGTATATAAAGGATGGAGGGGGGAGGAGGCCGGCCCTCATAGGGCGCGCCAAAGTGTGGAGTCCTACTAGGACTCCCTAGTCCTAGTAGGATTCCTCCTCCCACGTGGAATAGGAAAAGGGGAAGCGGGAAGGAGAAGGAAGGAAGGGGGCGCCCCCTTTCCCAAGTCCAATTCGTACCAGTCCATGGGGAAGGGGCGTGGCCACCCTTGAGGCCTTTCTCTCCTTTCCCGTATGGCCCATTAAGGCCCAATACGAATTCCCGTAACTCTCTGGTACTCCGAAAAATACCCGAATCACTCGGAACCTTTCCGATGTACGAATATAGCCTTCCAATATATCGATCTTTACGCCTCGGCCAATTCAAGACTGTTCGTCATGTCCATGATCTCATCTGTGACTCCAAACAAACATCGGTCATCAAATCACATAACTCATAATACAATCGTCATCGAACATTAAGCGTGCGGACCCTACGGGTTCGAGAACTATGTAGACATGACCGAGACACATCTCTGGTCAATAACCAATAGCGGAACCTGGATGCTCATATTGGCTCCTACATATTCTACGAAGATCTTTATTGGTCAAACCGCATAACAACATACGTTGTTCCCTATGCATCGGTATGTTGCTTGCCCGAGATTCGATCGTCAGTATCATCATACCTAGTTCAATCTCGTTACCGACAAGTCTCTTTACTCGTTCTGTAATGCATCATCGCGCAACTAACTCATTAGTCACATTGCTTGCAAGGTTTATAGTGATGTGCATTACCGAGAGGGCCCAGAGATACCTCTCCGACAATCGGAGTGACAAATCCTAATCTCGATCTATGCCAACTCAACAAACACCATCGAAGACACATGTAGAGCATCTTTATAATCACCCATTTACGTTGTGATGTTTGATAGCACACAAAGTGTTCCCCCGTTATTTGGGAGTTGCATAATCTCATAGTCATAGGAACATGTATAAGTCATGAAGAAAGCAATAGCAACATACTAAACGATCAAGTGCTAAGCTAACGGAATGGGTCAAGTCAATCACATCATTCTCTAATGATGTGATCTCGTTCATCAAATGACAACTCATGTCTACGGCTAGGAAACTTAACCATCTTTGATTAACGAGCTAGTCAAGTAGAGGCATACTAGTGACACTCTGGTTGTCTATGTATTCACACATGTACTAAGTTTCCGGCTAATAAAATTCTAGCATGAATAATAAACATTTATCATGATATAAGGAAATAAATAATAACTTTATTATTGCATCTAGGGCATATTTCCTTCACATACTATAAAATTCATTTTTTTAACAAAAAAAATATTCGCAGCGGCATGCACATTTTTCACAACAGTACATCAATATAAAAAATAACAAAATTACGGCGTCACTTATACCTCAGCTCTAATATGGATGTGCTTGCGAATTCATTGAAGCATCAAACTAGTTTGAATAAATGCCCATCACCAGTATTATATGAATGAAGTCAACCTATTATCACATGAACATCAATATTATACACGGATTTTTCTTTCTCCTATCAAAAGCATGAAAATAGTACTTGCATGTATGTCGTCATCACCTCAAAAGGGACAGCGAAAATGGAAACACAATTTCTTCAATCACGTCATCTCCTCCTTGATTGCTACTAAGATGAATTATTTAACCTAATTACATACAACATCAAGTACATTAGCACGTTATTTTAACATAGACCATTTAGATTATATAACAAAGTAGACATACGGTTTCCTAACTATAGACTTATTAATAAACATACCACATGAAATAACATACCACATGCAAATGAGCAATTACAGTACCAATTTTTTCATAATTACCAAATAAAGATCTTCTCGCATGTCAATACTAATGGATGCAGCTAACATTGATACAACATCTCTAAGCACTAATGAACCTACTCTTCTAAAAAATATAGTATAAATGCAACATCTGTCGTTTCAAATTATTTCTAACCTCTAAGCACTAACATCGCATAGCTATGACGAGCTAAAAGACTAACTAATTACCACCCTGCATGCGAAAAAAAAAATCAATGTATTGCAAAGCTCATAACTTGATCTTCAACTCCGTAGTTCACTTCGCTAGGAAAATCCTACTCCCGAAGCTCTAAATGACTCCAAAAAGTGATGAAATAATGTCTAACACAACAAAGAACACATAGTTATGAAGTAAACAAAACGAGTAAAAACATCATGCATGCAAACGAAACCAACAAAAATGGATAGATCTTACCTTCGTCTGTCTTTTCTTCAACTTCAACATATTCAAAATCCAACTTCAAATCGCCCTAAATCATGAGTCAAAGTGCCTACGAAGTTATTCTTTCTCTGTGTTCTTACACACTCACACACTAGAAGAGAGAAGAGGAGGCTACAACTAGTAATCCAGCAAGCAAAAGTGCTATATAAAAGGAAGAGGATCCCTGTAGTGTCGGCACAACAGGTTCCCACAGCCTCGAATTCCAGCAGCGAGTGAGTGATTCCCGCGGTGCCGTCCCATCCGTTGAGGCAAAAAAGTGATTCCCGGGCATCAGATTCCCGCTCGTGGAAATGAGCATCACGTGGGAATCATTGCGGTGGAAATAAGCGCCATGGAAAGAAGTGTCATCTGTTCGGGCGTGCAACAGCAAAAGCGAGGCCGCTGAGGGAGTCATGGATCGAGGGCTCCTCATGTGGCCAGATAAGCTCCTGATGGGCCGGACTGGTGGGCCGTGAAGATTCTTATAGAAGATCATCTCTCGTATCCGGATAGGACTCATGTACTCTTGTAATGGCAAGTTCTAGGATCGGGTGTAGACTTTCCTTCCTTTGCAAGACAACATGTACAAACCCTAGGCCTCTGGTGTGTATATAAACAGGAGGGTTTTAGTCCGTAGAGGCTAGAATCAGAATCATACAATCCTCATAGGCTAAACTTAGGGTTTAGCCTTTACGATCTCGAGGTAGATCAACTCTAGTACCCATATTCATCAATACTAATATAGCAAGAAGTAGGGTTTTACCTCGATCGAGAGGGCCTGAACCTGGGTAAACATCATGTCCCCTGCCTCATGTTAACATCAATCTTCAAACGCATAGTTCGGGACCCCCTACACGAGATCTGCCGGTTTTGACACCAATATTGGTGCTTTCATTGAGAGTTCCACTATGCCGTCGACGGAAGGACTGATGGATCACGGCATCAACTGCAACGGCGATGTCGAGGGGATTTTCCCTCCCGGCCAACTCTTCGTGTTCGGCGGCTTCGCGCTTCGTGCCAACACTGTAGGCCACCTTGAGCACATTGAGAGCTACGCCCCTGGCCATCATGTCAAATTTGGTAGCTTGAACTATGTTGCGGATATCCGTGGAGACTTGATCTGCACCGGATTCGAGCCAGCGGCAACCCCTCTCTGCCACCATGATGATCATGATTTAACTCTATCATCGGATCAGGAAATGGCACCTGTAACAGTTCTGGCCCTAGATCCAGAACGGACTGTGTCACCCGAAGATGGGAAGCTCAACCCCACCACGGGAGCCACAGACTCTACGGCGCTAGAGCCGTACACGGACCCAACTGATGGGGTCTGTGTTACCGGAACCCCGGACTCGACTCCGGTCTCTGATTCCGAACTACGCGTAACAATGCCCCTCAAATCCAATCACGCGCCTATCACCGAATTATGTGCTGCAGATATTTTCCAACACTCACCACTTGGCGACATGTTAAGGTCGTTGAGATCTCTCTCCTTGGATGAGAACACACAGCTGCACTATATCCGGTTCGAACTGGTGGCCGATGAACAGCCGCGCTATACCCAGGGGGATGAAGAATTTCATTCCCCACCCACCACCCACTTGGTAGCCACGGTTGAAGATCTAACCGATCTACTCGACTACGCTTCAGAAGACTTCGACGGGATGGACCTCGAAGCTGAAGCAGATACAGATCAAAGCAGGCCCATAACAGGGTGGTGAAAAGCTACGTCTTCATACGACGTGTATATGGTGGATACAGCCAAAGAGGCGGAAGGCAACGGTGAAAACAATCCTGTAGAGGATAAACCCGCCGAAGAACCTCCCAAGCGTCAGCGTCCGAAACGCCAAACAAAATCCCATAAAGGAAAGGACAAAAACACCATGACTAATGACGGTGATATTCCGGGACAAGCCAAAGACCCCGCAGACCCAGCGATAGAGCGAGAGGACGACGAACAGAGTCTGAAGCCGCAGTCCGATGACAGCGATGCCGAAGACAGTGACTATGAACCGATCTCTGAAGAAGAGGCTAGCCTGGATGATGATAAATATACCATCCCAGAAGAACCCTCTAAACAAAAGCGCTTCCATCGGCGGCTTATAGCCATCGCACGAAGCTTAAAAGAGCAGCAGAGACAGCTTCGAGCTGCACAAGACACACTCAATGATAGATTGAATGAGGTGCTAGATGTCGAACAGAAACATGGCTTTAACGGCCAAACCAAAGGCTATCCCAAGCGCAACTTGCTGCCCGAATTCAACGACGAGGCCGTTGCACCCGTCCCACCGAAAAATAACACCGCCAACAAGCTGGACCGACCACCTCGTGGACGGGATAGAGTCGCTAGCAATGCCATAAACAAGTCCCCACCCCATAAAGGAAAGGAGGATGCAGCCCAAGTCCGAAAGCATGATCTGCGTGAGGACCTAAACAAAAAAGCTAGCAAGACCGAGCTCCTGCACGGGACGGCGGCTATCAAGCCAATCGCACCGGTGACATACCAGTTTGGGGTCAATACCGAACATCACAACCATCGGACATACGCCACGATATAGCAAGATACAAAGGAGCTTCACACCCTCTATGCTTCACCGATGAGGTGTTGGGTCATGATTTCCCAAAAGTGTTTAAACTCATGAAGATCGAAGCGTACGATGGAACGGCGGATCCTGTCGTTTGGATAGAAGATTTTATTCTGCACATCCACATGGCTCGAGGAGATGATCTCCACGCCATCAAATATTTACCCCTCGAGCTAAAAGGACCAGCTCGGCACTGGCTAAACAGTCTCCCAGAAAACTCCATTGGGAGTTGGGAAGAACTTGAGAACGCTTTTCGGGCCAATTTTCAAGGGACTTCTGTCCGGCCCCCGGACGCTGACGATTTAAGTCATATCATACAACAACCCGGGGAGTCAGCCCATAAGCTTTGGAACCGGTTTCTCACTAAGAAGAACCAGATCATCGACTGTCCAGACACCGAAGCCTTAGCGGCATTCAAGCACAGTATCCAGGACGAATGGCTAGCCAGACACCTTGGACAGGAAAAGCCGAGGACAATGGCAACCCTCACTACACTCATGACTCGCTTTTGCGTGGGTGGGGATAGTGAAAGAAATATGCCATAGAGGCAATAATAAAGTTATTGTTTATTTCCTTATATCATTATAAATGTTTATTATTCATGCTAGAATTGTATTGACCGGCAACTTAGTACATGTGTGAATACATAGACAAAACAGAGTGTCCCTAGTATGCCTCTACTAGACTAGCTCGTTGATCACAGATGGTTATGTTTCCTAGCCATAGACATGAGTTGTTATTTGATCAACGGGATCACATCATTAGGAGAATGATGTGATGGACAAGACCCATCCGTTATCTTACCACTATGATCGTTTAGTTTTACTGCTACTGCTTTCTTCATGACTTATACATGTTCCTATGACTATAAGATTATGCAACTCCCGAATATCGGAGGAACACCTTGTGTGCTATCAAACATCACAACGTAACTGGGTGATATAAAGATGCTCTACAGGTGTCTCCGAAGGTGTTCGTGGTGTTGGCATAGATCAAGAATAGGATTTGTCACTCCTAGTGTCGGAGAGGTATCTCTGGGCCCTCTCGGTGATACACATCATAATAAGCCTTGCAAGAAGATGACTAATGAGTTAGTCACGAGATGATGTATTACAGACCGGGTAAAGAGACATGCCGGTAACGAGATTGAATTAGGTATTAAGATACCGACAATCGAATCTCGGGCAAGTAACATACCGATGACAAAGGGAACAACGTATATTGTTATGCAGTTTGATCGATAAAGATATTCGTAGAATATGTAGGAGCCAATATGAGCATCCAGGTTCCGCTATTGATTATTGACTGGAGATGAGTCTCGGTCATGTATACATAGTTCTCGAACCCGTAGGGTCCGCACGCTTAACGTTCGGTGACGATAGGTATTACGAGTTTATGTGTTTTGATGTACCGAAGGTAGTTAGGAGCCCTGGATGAGATCGGGGACATGACGAGGAGTCTCGATATGGTCGAGACGTAAAGATCGATATATTGGACGACTATATTCAGACATCAGAAAGGTTCCGAGTGATTCGGGTATTTTTCGGGGTACCAGAGAGTTACGGGAATTCGCCGGGGAGTATATGGGCCTTATTGGGCTTTACGGGAAAGAGAGAGAGAGAGGAGGCTGCGCCCCCCCCCCCCAAGGCATAGTCCGAATTGGACTAGGGCGAGGAGTTGCGCCCCCTCCTTCCTTCTCTTCTCTTTTCCCTTTCCTTCAATCCTACTCCTACTACTTGGAAGGGCTCCTAGTTCTACTAGGAAATGGGAATCCTACTCCCGGTGGGAGTAGTACTCCCCTAGGGCACGCCATAGAGAAGGCCGGCCCTCTCCCTCCTGCACTCCTCTATATACGTGGGGAGGGGCACTCCATGGACACACAAGTTGATCATTGATCTTTTAGCCGTGTGCGGTGCCCCCCTCCATAGAAACACACCTCGGTCATATCATTGCGGTGCTTAGGCGAAGCCCTGCGTCGGTAACGTCATCATCATCGTCATCACGCCGTCGTGCTGACAGAACTCTTCCTCAAAGCTCTACTGGATCATGAGTTCATGGGACGTCACCGAGCTGAACGTGTGCAGATCGCGGAGGTGACGTACGTTCGGCACTAGGATCGGTCGATCGTGAAGACGTACGACTACATCAAAGAGCGTTGTCATAACGCTTCTGCTTATGGTGTACGAGGGTACGTGGACGACACTCTCCCCTCTCGTTGCTATACATCACCATGATCTTGCGTGTGCGTAGGGAAATTTTTGAAATACTACGTTCCCCAACAGTGGTATCAGAGCCAGGTTTATGCGTAGATGTTATATGCACGAGTAGGACACAAGTGAGTTGTGGACGATACTATTCATACTGCTTACCAGCATGTCATACTTTGATTCCGCGGTATTGTTGGATGAACCGACCCGGACCGACATTACGCGTACGCTTACGCGAGACTGGTTCTACCGACGTGCTTCGCACACAGGTGGCTGGCGGGTGTCAGTTTCTCCAACTTCAGTTGAATCGAGTGTGGCTACACCCAGTCCTTCTGAAGGTTAAAAACAGCACATACTTGACGAAAAATCGTTGTGGTTTTGTATGCGTGGGTAAGAACGGTTCTTGCTAAGCCCGTAGCAGCCACGTAAAACTTGCAACAACAAAGTAGAGGACGTCTAAATTGTTTTTGCAGGGCATGTTGTGATGTGATATGGTCAAGACGTGATGAGTTATATGTTATTGTATAAGATGATCATGTTTTGTAAAGTTATCGGCAACTGGCAGGAGCCATATGGTTGTCGCTTTATTATATGAAATACAATCGCCATGTAATTGCTTTACTTTATCACTAAGCGGTAGCGATAGTCGTGGAAGAAATAGTTGGCGAGATGGCAACGATGCTACGATGGAGATCAAGGTGTCATGCCAGTGACAATGGAGATCATGACGATTCTTTGGAGATGGAGATCAAAAGCACAAGATAATGATGGCCATATCATGTCACATATTTTGATTGCATGTGATGTTTATCTTATTATGCTTCTTATTTTTCTTAGTACGACGGTCGCATTATAAGATGATCCCTTACAAAAATTTCGAGGTACAAGTGTTCTCCCTGAGTATGCACCATTGCGAAAGTTCTTCGTGCTGAGACACCACGTGATGATCGGGTGTGATAGGCTCTACGTTCAAATGCAGCGGGTCTAAGATAGTTTTGCACATGCAAAATACTTGGGTTAAACTTGATGAGCCTAGTGATACGTCTCCAACGTATCTACTTTTCCAAATACTTTTGCCCTTGTTTTGGACTCTAACTTGCATGATTTGAATGGAACTAACCCGAACTGATGCTGTTTTCAGCAGAACTGCCATGGTGTTGTTTTTGTGCAGAATAAAAAGTTCTCGAATCGCCTGAAAATCAACGGAGAATTATTTCAGAAAATATAAAAATACATGCAAGAAGATCCACACCAGGGGGCCCATGGGCTGTCCTCGAGGGAGGGGGGCGCGCCCCCTTCCCAGGGCGCGCCCCCTGCCTCGAGGGGCCCCCGAAGCTCCACCGACGTATCCCCAGGGTCCTATATATTCCGTTTCATGGAGAAAAAAATGAGAGAGAAAGAATTATCGCGTTTTACGAGATGGATCCGCCGCCAAGCCCTAATCTCTCTCGGGAGGGCTGATCTGGAGTCCGCTCGGGGCTCCGGAGAGTGGAGATCGTCGCCATCGTCATCATCAATCTTCCTCCATCACCAATTCCATGATGCTCACCACCCTGTGTGTGTAATTCCATCGTAGGCTTGCTGGACGGTGATGGGTTGGATGGGATCTATCATGTAATCGAGTTAGTTTTGTTAGGGTTTGATCCCAAGTATCCACTATGTTCTCAGATTGATGTTGCTATGACTTTGCTATGCTTAATGCTTGTCACTAGGGCCCGAGTGCCATGATTTCAGATGTGAACCTATTATATGTTTTCATGAATGTATGTGTGTTCTTGATCCTATCTTGCAAGTCTATAGTCACCTATTATGTGTTATGATCCGGCAACCCCGAAGTGATAATAATCGGGACCACTCCCGGTGATGACCATAGTTTGAGGAGTTCATGTATTCACTATGTGTTAATGCTTTGGTCCGGTACTCTATTAAAAGGAGACCTTAATATCCCTTAGTTTCCAATAGGACCCCGTTGCCACGGGAGGGTAGGACAAAAGATGTCATGCAAGTTCTTTTCCATAAGCATGTATGACTATATTCGGAATACATGCCTACATTGCATTGATGAACTGGAGCTAGTTCTATGTCACCCTAGGTTATAACTTCTACATGATGAATTGCATCCGACGTAGTTTCCCATCACCGATCCAATGCCTACGAGCTTTACCTATATTGCTAGTTGATATTTACTTTTCCGTTGCTATTATCACAAAACCTACAAAAACACTATCTTTACTTTTATTGTTGCTACCGCCACTATCATATTACTTTGCTACTAAACTATCTTGCTGCAGACACTAAGTTTCCAGGTGTTGCTGAATTGACAACTCAGCTGCTAATACTTAAGAGTATTCTTTTCCTCCCCTTGTGTCAAATCAACAAATTTGGGTTTAATACTTTACCCTCGAAAACTGTTGTGATCCCCTACACTTGTGGGTTATCAAGACTATTTTCTGGCGCCGTTGCCGGGGAGCATAGCTCTATTCTTTAAGTCACTTGGGATTTATATCTGCTTATCACTATGAAGAATTTGAAGGACTCAAAAACCAAGATCTTACCCTCAACTACGAGGGGAGGTAAGGAACTGCCATCTAGCTATGCACTTGATTCTCCTTCTGTTATGAGTAAACTTGCGACACCTACTCCTGCTATTGAATCTGATATGTCGTATGTTCTTGATGATGCTACTTCTTCTATGTATGATGAAACTATCTCTATGCCTGATACTGTGCCACTAGGTGAATTTCTAGATGAACACATTGCTAAGGTTAGGGAAAGTGCAAATGTTGATGATATTTATGAAAGTGATGATGAAACTACTCCCAACAAATATGAATTGCCTGTTGTGCCTGAGGGTTATGTTATGGATGAAAAAACTGCTAGAGACTTTCTTGCTTGCAATGATAGATATGATCTTAAGAAGTTATTAGCTAAGCTGAAAGAAAAGTCCTTGAATGCTAGAATGAAACATGACCCTGCTTTTGCTACTTCACCTATTTGTGTCACTGATAAGGATTATGAATTCTCTGTTGATCCTGAGTTAATTACTTTGGTTGAATCTGATCCTTTCCATGGCTATGAGTCTGAAACTGTTGTGGCACACCTTACTAAGTTGCATGATATAGCCACCCTGTTTACCAATGATGAAAAGATTCGCTACTATTACATCCTTAAGTTATTTCCGTTCTCGTTAAAGGGTGATGCTAAGACTTGGTTTAATTCTCTTGATCCTGGTTGTGTGTGTAGTCCCTGGGATATGATGACTACTTTTCTGCTAAATATGTTCCCGCTCATAAGAAACAAGCTGCCTTACGGGAAATATATAACTTTGCTCAAACTGAAGAAGAGAGTCTCCCACAAGCTTGGGGGAGGCTTCTCCAGTTACTTAATGCTTTGCCTGGTCATCCTTTTGAGATGCATGATATACTTGATGTCTTTTATAATGGACTAACTGATGCTTCCAGAGACCACCTGGATAGTTGTGCTGGTTGTGTTTGTAGAGAAAGAACGGTGGAACAAGCTGAATTACTATTGAATAATATGCTAGCCAATGAAAATAATTGGACACTTCCTGAACCAGCCCCTAAACCAACTCCGAAGAAAAGAGGTGTTCTATTTCTCAGCCCTGAAGACATGCAAGAGGCAAATAAATCTATGAAAGGAAAAGGTATTAAAGCTGAAGATGTTAAGAATTTACCACCTATTGAAGAAATACATGGTCTTGATAACCCGACAAAGGTAGTAAAGGTAAATTCTCTTTATAAATTTGATGAAGGTGATATTCCTCGTTATAAGTCTGATGGCCAATGCTTAGATGAGTTTGACAATTTCATTGTCAAACAAGAAAACTTCAATGCTTATGTTGGTATACAACTACAACACAATGCTCATATGGTTGAACGCTTGAGTGATTATCTGTCTAGTGCTAAAGATGAACTGAAACTTATTAGTATACATGCTTCCATGGTCACCACTCAAGTAGAACAAGTACTTAAAGCTCAGAATGATTTGCTCAGTGAATTAAATGGTAAGAATAATGATAATGCCATTAGAGTTGTGACTAGAGGTGGTAGAATGACTCAGGAACCTCTGTATCCTGAAGGCCACCCTAAGAGAATTGAGCAACATTCTCAGAGAGCTAATTTAGATGCACCTAGTTCTTCTAAAAAGAAGAAAAAGAAAAATGATAGGACTTTGCATGCTTCTAGTGAACCTGTAGCTCACCCACCTGAGAATCTTAATGATATATCTGTTTCTGATGCTGAGACACAATCTGGTAATGAACATGAACCTAGTGATAATCTTAATAATGATGTTCATGATGATGCTCAACCTAGCAATGATAATGATGTAGAGATTGAACCTGCTGTTGATCTTGATAACCCACAATCAAAGAATCAACGTTATGATAAGAGAGACTTTGTTGCTAGGAAGCACGATAGGGAAAGAGAACCATGGGTTCAGAAACCCATGCCTTTTCCTCCGAAACCATCCAAGAAAAAGGATGATGAGGATTTTGAGCGCTTTGCTAAAATGATTAGACCTATCTTTTTGCGTATGCATTTGACTGATGTGCTTAAAACAAATCCTTATGCTAAGTATATGAAAGACATTATTACCAACAAAAGAAAGATAACTGAAGTAGAAATTTCCACCATGCTTGCCAATTACACTTTTGAGGGTGGAATTCCGAAGAAATTAGGAGATCCAGGAGTACCTGCCATACCTTGCTCCATTAAGAGAAACTATGTTAAAACTGCTTTGTGTGATCTTGGAGCCGGTGTTAGTGTTATGCCACTCTCTTTATATCGTAGACTTGACTTGAGTAAGTTGACACCTACTGAAATATCTTTGCAAATGGATGATAAATCAACTGCTATACCTGTCGGTATTTGTGAGGATGTGCCTGTTGTAGTTGCAAATGTTACTATTCTAACGGATTTTGTTATACTTGATATTCCCGAGGATGATAATATGTCTATTATTCTTGGAAGACCTTTTTTGAATACTACAGGGGCTGTTATTGATTGCAACAAAGGCAATGTCACTTTTCATGTCAATGGTAATGAGCATACAGTACACTTTCCGAGGAAACAACCTCAGGTTTTTAGTATCAACTATATTGGAAAAACTTCAACTATCACTATTGGAGGTTTTGAGTTTCCTATCCCTACTATCAAAAAGGCATATGACATACTTATTGTTGGGGACATACATATCCCCATTGAGGTAACATAGTGTTATTCGAAAATTCTCTGGTTTCATGTTACTCGAAAAGAGTTTATTAACAAGACCTGATCAACCTTGTTAATTGATTCCTTTTGATGAACATGGGATAGGTGAATCTAGATAGCACAAACCTTCTCTACCCTCCTTTTACTTTATGTTAATTAGGTTAAATAAAAGAAAAATAGCATTATCTGTCTGTTTCCAGAGTTATCCATGCAATAAAAAATATCCCGAAAATAAAAGTTCTCCAAATGCCATGAAAATGAAGTATGATTTTTTCTAGATTATGTAAGAAAATATGGCACTGAACACAAAGCGAGGGGAGCCAGCACGTGGCCTCGAGGACACAGGGTGCGCCCCCTGCCCAGGGCGCGCCCCCTGCCTCGAGGGCCCCACGTGGCCCCCCTCCAGTTATCCTTACACCCATGCTCTTCTTCTTCCTGCCAAAAAATCCTCAACCAGCTCAAACCCGAGTTCTAGCTCATTTTGCTGCCATTTTTTATCTCCTTGCTCAAAGCACCATTCACCAAACTGTTTGGGGGAGATTGTTCCTTGGTATGTGACTCCTCCATTGGTCCAATTAGTTTTTATTCTAGTGCTTTATTTGTTGCAAATTTGTGCTGCTGTGGTGACCTTGTTCTTGAGCTTGCATGTCAAATTTTCTTGGTCCCAAGTAGTTCTAGTGCATGATACAGCTTCTAGGCACTTATAGGAGTTGTTGCTATCAATCTTGTTGAGTTTGGTTAACTTTTATTTGTGAGTTGCTAAAAAATTTCCGAAAATTTCAAAAAAAATGTCTAGGAAAAACTTCCAAGGTGGTCCTTCAAGGAAGCAAGGACCGAGGCTCGCGTTCCGTGAGCCGGACGATGAACCACCGAGGGATGCTGATGTACGGCCTTGTGAATGACCGTCAGATGAATTTATGAGTCAAGCGGGCATCAAAGATGAATTTTACGCATATGTGCGTAACGCCGACCTCGAGGACTTCATGCAAGATAAGTGCCTCCAATACCGTGGCTTAACTGATAGCTTTGTGAGAAGGTTTAAATTTTCATCTTCACGTAATTCTCACACTGTCCTGTTTGATCTATATGATAAATCTTATACCATGGACTTAGAGGATTTTAATGCAGCCTGGAAGCTCCCACAGTGGGGCAGTATGAGTGACCCTCGTAAATCTGAATTTAGAGAATTCCTAGCTAGTATTACAGTGGGGGAATCCAGAGACATTACACAAGCTACCACGGGGAGCATACATTTTCCTTCTATTCATTACTTTGCTCTCTTTATCGGTAGATGCATAAATGGTAATGATGAGGCTTGTCACATGTGTGTCCCTGATCTTAGCATTCTCAGGAGTGCTGTACTAGGAGACAGGCAATATAATTTAGGAGCAATTGTTGCACGTAGACTGCACCATAATGGTTTGTATGGAGATTTATTTGGTGGGATCTATGCTACCCGCATAGCCCGCTATCTTGGTGTGTCTGTGCATCCGTATGATGAACCTTTACCTGCTGCTTATTTAGACTGTAATGCTATGGCTAGTCACCGGTTTATAGAGTGGAATAATCAGACTCTCAATTATGACTAATCTTTAACCGGCAACATGCCATTCCTATTGTTCTTCCTGCCCCTACTTTGTTTAACTTTCAGAAAAAGGGAAGACACACTATAACTATGGAGGAGGCAAATGCCCATTTTAAGATGACGGAGGCAGCCCGCCTTCGAGCTGCAGCTCAGCAGGCAACATCTGATGCATCTCAGTACGACCCCAACTACAACTTTGGATATCCGTCAGGCCAGTACTGGCCATAGACCAACTTAGGCCAAAAGCCTAAGCTTGGGGGAGTACGTGTTTCTCACCGACTTTACATTCATGTTCACACACTTATTCTAGTTGTCGGTGCTCACACTCTTTCACTGTACCATTCATGCTTAGTTTCAATTTCTTTTTCTTAGTCTTTTTCTTATGTGCTAGAAAAACCCAGAAAAACAAAAAAATATTAGTTGTAGCTTCTAGCTAGTTTACTTTCTTTGCCTATAGTAGTAACTAAAAATGAAAACCCAAAAAGATTTCCCGTTCTTATTTTGCTTGTTGGGAGCTTTCCCGTGTAAATAGTTTCTTTTCTTTTCTTTAGGAGTTAAGATTAGAAGACCATGATTAAAATGCTTAGTGGCTCTCACATATGCTCTATTGTTGATTTAATCTTGAGCCATATTACCTTGTCTTCTCTCTTGTATTAAATGCCTGCAGATTCCAGCTTAGTCCAATGCACGTGCACTATTATTATTTTCCACACCGTTATGTCGTGCGAGTGAAAGGCAATAAGGATGATATATGATGAACTAATTGAGGTGAGAAAAGCTGGTATGAACTCGACCTCTTTTGTTTATGTAAATATGACTGCTCGTCATTCATGATTCAGCTTGTTATGAATGAAACATGCTTGCAATGACAATTAGAGATCATGACTGCTTATGCCATGCTTAATTAGCTGAGAGTTTATAATGGTCTATCTTGCGTGCCAACATGATATTAAAATGGTTGTGATGTGGTATGATGGGTGGTATCCTCCTCCGAACGATTTAAGTGACTTGACTTGGCACATGTTCACGCATGTAGTTGAAACAAATCAACATAGCCTTCACGATATTTATGTTCATGGTGATTTATATCCTACTCATGCTTGTATTCATTGTTCATTAATTTTAATGCATGTTCATGACCGTTGTTGCTCTCTAGCTGGTCGCTTCCCAGTCTCCTTCTAGCCTTCTCCTGTACTAAGCGGGAATACTGCTTGTGCATCCACTTCCATAAACCCCAAAGTTATTCCATATGAGTCCACCATACCTTCCTATATGCGGTATTTACCTGCCGTTCCAAGTAAATTTGTATGTGCCAAACTCTAAACCTTAAAATGATATTCTGTTTTGTATGCTCGAACAGCTCATGTATCAACTAGGGTTGTCTATATCTTCCATGCTAGGTGGGTTATTTTTACCATGAGTGGACTCCGCTCATCATTCACGAGAAAATGGCTGGTAACCGGGATGCCCAGTCCCATGCTCAAAATCATAATAATTAAACAAAACTCCCCCAGGGTTGTTGCTTGTTTGGACGGTAACCCGTAGATTCGGCTGGCCGTGGAGTGTGCTTGTTGGTGGTTGGGGTAGTATAAACTTTACCATTCTATTTGGGACCCGCCTATAATGTGCGTAGCATGGAAGATATCGAGATTCTTGGTTGTTATGTTGACAATGAAAGTATACTGCTCAAAATGTTATTCAATCTCTGTTTAAAAATCGAGCTCTGGCACCTCTACAAATCCCTACTTCCCTCTGCAAAGGGCCTATCTATTTACTTTTATGCAGAGTCATCACCCTCTTATCAAAGAGCACTAGTAGGAGAGCACCTCTGTCATTGCATGTATTACTATTAATTTGCATTGAGTATGATCACGAGTGGATCTTTTTTTACCATGAATTACAATGTCTAGTCAGTCCTTGATCTTTAAAGGTGCTATGCATTTATGTTTTGCGGTCTCAGAAAGGGCTAGCGAGATACCATCCTGTTATATCATATCATGATTGTTTTGAGAAGTGTTGTCATCCGAGATTTATTATTATTGCTCGCTAGTTGATTACGCTATTGATGTGAGTAGTCTTGAGACCTGAAAGTTATTGCGCATGTGGTTAGTTCATGATCTTGTTGAAAACCTGAATGCTAGGTTACATATTTACAACAATAAGAGCAAACAGAGTTTGTCAAAGTTTTTCTTTATCACTTTCAGTTTATCAACTGAATTGCTTGAGGACAAGCAAAGGTTTAAGCTTGGGGGAGTTGATACGTCTCCAACGTATCTACTTTTCCAAACACTTTCGCCCTTGTTTTGGACTCTAACTTGCATGATTTGAATGGAACTAACCTGGACAGACGCTGTTTTCAGCAGAACTACCATGGTGTTGTTTTTGTGCAGAATAAAAAGTTCTCGGAATCCCTGAAAATCAACAGAGAATTATTTCAGAAAATATAAAAAATACCTGCAAGAAGATCCACACCGGGGGGGCCACGGGCTGTCCTCGGGGGTGGGGGCGCGCCCCCCTGCCTCGAGGGCCTCCCAAAGCTCCACCGACGTGTCCCCGGGTCCTATATATTCCGTTTCGTGGATACAAAATGAGAAAGAAAGAATTATCACGTTTTACGAGACGAAGCCGCCGCCAAGCCCTAATCTCTCTCGGGAGGGCTGATCTCGAGTCCGTTCGGGGCTCCGGAGAGTGGAGATCGTCGCCATCGTCATCATCAACCTTCCTCCATCAGCAATTCCATGATGCTCACCACCGTGTGTGAGTAATTCCATCGTAGGCTTGCTAGACAGTGATGGGTTGGATGGGATCTATCATGTAATCGAGTTAGTTTTGTTAGGGTTTGATCCTAGTATCCACTATGTTCTGAGATTGATGTTGCTATGACTTTGCTATGCTTAATGCTTGTCACTAGGGCCTGAGTGCCATGATTTCAGATCTGAACCTATTATGTTTTCATGAATATATGTGTGTTCTTGATCCTATCTTACAAGTCTATAGTCACCTACTATGTGTTATGATCCGGCAACCCCGAAGTGACAATAATCGGGACCACTCCCGATGATGAACATAGTTTGAGGAGTTCATGTATTCACTATGTGTTAATGCTTTGGTCCGGTACTCTATTAAAAGGAGGCCTTAATATCCCTTAGTTTCCAATAGGACCCCGCTGCCACGGGAGGGTAGGACAAAAGATGTCATGCAAGTTCTTTTCCATAAGCACGTATGACTATATTCTGAATACATGCCTACATTGCATTGATGAATTGGAGCTAGTTCTGTGTCACCCTAGGTTATAACTTCTACATGATGAATTGCATCTGACGTAATTTCTCATCACCGATCCAATGCCTACGAGCTTTACTAATATTGCTAGTTGCTATTTACTTTTTCGTTGCTATTATCACAAAACCTACAAAAACACTATATTTACTTTTATTGCTGCTACTGCCACTATCATATTACTTTGCTACTAAACTATCTTGCTGCAGACACTAAGTTTCCAGGTGTGGCTGAATTGACAACTCAGCTGCTAATACTTAAGAGTATTCTTTGGCTCCCCTTGTGTCGAATCAACAAATTTGGGTTTAATACTTTACCCTCGAAAACTGTTGCGATCCCCTACACTTGTGGGTTATCACCTAGCATGTACAGAGGTGACCTCGGAACACTGGAGACCGAAAGGTCGAGCGTGAATCATATAGTAGATATGATCAACATAAGATGTTCACCGTTGAAAACTACTCCATCGCACGTGATGATCGGACATGGTTTAGTTGATTTGGATCACGTGATCATTTAGATGACTAGAGGGATGTCTATCTAAGTAGGAGTTCTTTAGTAATATGATTAATTGAACTTTAATTTATCATAAACTTAGTCCTGGTAGTATTAGCATATCTATGTTGTAGATCAATAGCTCGCGATATAGCTCCCCGTTTATTTTTTATATGTTCCTAGAGAAAAGTAAAGTTGAAAGATGTTAGTAGCAATGATGCGGACTCGGTCCATGATGTGAGGATTATCCTCATTGCTGCACAGAAGTATTATGTCCTCGATGCACCGCTAGGTGACAAACCTATTGCAAGAGCAGATGCAGATGTTATGAACGTTTGACAAGCTCGGTGTGATGACTACTTGATAGTTTAGTGCGCCATGCTTTACGACTTATATCCGGGACTTCAAAAACGTTTTGAATGCCACGGAGCATATGAGATGTTCCAAGAGTTGAAATTAGTATTTCATACTCATGCCCGTGTCGAGAGGTATAAGACCTCTAACAGTACATTGCCTACAAGATGGAGGAGTATAGCTCAACCAGTGAGCATGTGCTCAGATTGTGTGGGTACTACAATTGCTTGAATCAAGTGGGAGTTAATCTTCCAGATAAGATAGTAATTGGCAAAGTTCTCTAGTCACTATCACCAAGTTAGCAGAACTTCATGATAAACTATAATATGCAAGGGATGAAGAATGTAATTCCCGAGCTCTTCGTGATGCTAAAATCGGTGAAGGTAGAAATCAAGAAAGAGCATCAAGTGTTGATGGTTAACAAGACCACTTGTTTCAATTAAAGGGCAAAGGGATAGAAGGGGAACTTCAAGAAGAATGACAAGCAAGTTGTCACTCCCATGAAGAAACCCAAAGCTAAATTCAAGCCTGAAACTAAGTGCCTCTACTGCAAAGGAAATGATCATTGGAAGTGGAACTGCCCTAGATACTTGGCGGGTAAGAAGGATGGCAAAGTGAACAAAGGTATATTTGATATACAAATTATTGATGTGTACTTTACTAGTGTTCATAGCAACCCCTGGGTATTTGATACCAGTTCAGATGCTAAAATTAGTAACTTGAAACGAGAGTTGCAGAATGAACAGAGACTAGTTAAAGGTGAAGTGACGATGTGTGTTGGAAGTGGTTCCAAGATTGATATGATCATCATCGCACACTCCCTATACTTTCGGGATTAGTGTAGAACCTAAATAAATGTTATTTGGCATTTGCGTTGAGCATGAATATGATTTGATCATGTTTGTTGCAATACGGTTATTCAGTTAAAGTCATAGAATAATTGTTATTCTGTTTACATGAATAAAGCCTTCGATGGTCATACACCCAATCAAAATAGTTTGTTGGATCTCGATCGTAGTAATACACATATTCATAATACTGAAGCCAAAAGATGCAAAGTTGATAATGATAGTGCAAATTATTTGTGGCACTGCCGTTTAGTTCATATTGGTGTAAAGCGCATGAAGAAACTCCATGCTGATGGGCTTTTGGAATCACTTGATTATGAATCATTTGGTGCTTGCTAACCATGCCTCATGGGCAAGACGACTAAAACTCCGTTCTCCGGAACAATGGAGCGAGCAACTGATTTGTTGGAAATCATACATACTAATGTATGTGGAACGATGAGTGTTGAGGCTCGCGGCGGGTATCGTTATTTTCTGACCTTCACTGATGATTTGAGCAGATATGGGTATATCTACTTGATGAAGCACAAGTCTGAAACATTTGAAAAGTTCAAAGAATTTCAGAGTGAAGTAGAGAATCATCGTAACAAGAAAATTAAGTTTCTACGATCTGATCGCGGAGGCGAATATTTGAGTTATGAGTTTGGTCTTCATTTGAAACAATGTGGAATAGTTTCACAACTCACGCCACCCGGAACACCACAGTTTAATGGTGTGTCCGAACGTCGTAACTGCACTTTATTAGATATGGTGTGATCTATGATGTCTCTTACCGATTTACCACTATCATTCTGGGTTATGCATTAGAGACAGCTGCATTCACGTTAAATAGGGCACCATCTAAATCCATTGAGACAACGCCTTATGAACTGTGGTTTGGCAAGAAACCAAAGTTGTCGTTTCTTAAAGTTTGGGGTTGCGATGCTTATGTGAAAAAGCTTCAACCTGATTAGCTCGAACCCAAGTCGGAGAAATGTTTCTTCATAGGATACCCAAAGGAGACTGTTGGGTACACCTTCTATCACAGATCCGAAGGCAAGATATTCGCTGCTAAGAATGGATCCTTTCTAGAGAAGGAGTTTCTCTCGAAAGAAGTTAGTAGGAGGAAAGTGGAACTTGATGAGGTAATTGTACCTTCTCCCGAATTGGAAAGTAGTACATCACAAAAACTAGTTCCAGTGATTCCTACACCAATTAGTGAGGAAGCTAATGATGATGATCATGAAACTTCAGATCAAGTTACTGCTGAACTTCGTAGATCAACCAAAGTACGTTCCGCACCAGAGTGGTACAGCAACCCAAGTTCTGGAAGTCATGTTACTAGACCATGATGAACCTATGAACTATGAGGAAACGATGATGAGCCTAGATTCCACAAAATGGCTTGAGGCCATGAAATCTGAGATGGGATCCATGTATGTGAACAAAGTGTGGACTTTGGTTGACTTGCCCGGTGATCGACAAGCAATTGAAAATAAATGGATCTTCAAGAGGAAGACCGACGCCGACGGTAATGTTACTGTCTACAAAGCTCAACTTGTTGCGAAAGGTTTTCGGCCAGTTCAAGGAGTTAACTACGATGAGACTTTCTCACCCGTAGCGATGCTTAAGTTTGTCCGAATCATGTTAGCAATTGCCGCATATTATGATTATGAAATCTGGCAAATGGATGTCAAAACTGCATTCCTAAATGGATATCTCAAAGAGGAGTTGTATATGATGCAACCAGAAGGTTTTGTCGATCCTAAATGTGCCAACAAAGTGTGCAAGCTCCAGCGATCCATCTATGGACTGGTACAAGCATCTCGGAGTTGGAATATACGCTTTGATGAGGTGATCAAAGCATATGGTTTTATACAGACTTGTGGTGAAGCCTGTATTTACAAAGAAGTGAGTGGGAGCACTACATCCTTTTTGATAAGTATATGTGAATGACATATTGTCGATCGGAAATGATGTAGAATTTTCTAGAAAGCATAAAGGAGTGTTTGAAAGGAGTTTTTTCAAAGAAAGACCTCGGTTAAGCTGCTTACATACTGAGCATCAAGATCTATAGAGATAGATCGAGACGCTTGATAAGTTTTTTCAATGAGTACATACCTTGACAAGTTTTTGAAGTAGTTCAAAATGGATCAGTCAGAGAAGGAGTTCTTGCCTGAGTTATAAGGTATGAAGTTGAGTAAGACTCAAAACCCGACCTCGGCAGAAGATAAAGAAAGAATGAAAGTCATTCCCTATGCCTCAGCCATAGGTTCTATAAAGTATGCCATGCTGTGTACCAAACCTGTTGTGTACCTTACCATGAGTTTGGCAAGGAGGTACAAAAGTGATCCAGGAGTAGATCACTCGACAACGGTCAAAATTATCCTTAGTTACTGGATGACTAAGGAAATGTTTCTCGATTATGCAGGTGATAAAGAGTTTGTCGTAAAGAGTTACACCGATGCAAGCTTTACACTAATCCAGATGACTCTAAGTATCAATTTGGATGCATATTCGAAGTGGGAGCAATTAGCTAGAGTAACTCCATGCAGAGCATTGTAGACATAGAAATTTGTGAAATACATACGGATCTGAATGTGACAGGCCCGTTGACTAAACTTCTCTCACAAGCAAAACATGATCACACCTTATTACCCTTGGGTGTTAATCACATAGCGATGTGAACTAGATTATTGACTCTAGTAAACCCTTCGGGTGTTGGTCACATGGTGATATGAACTATGGGTGTTATTCACATAACGATGTGAACTATCGGTATTAAATCGCATCGGGATGTGAACTAGATTATTGACTCTAGTGCAAGTGGGAGACTGAAGTAAATATGCCCTAGAGGCAATAATAAAGTTATTATGTATTTCCTTATATCATGCTAAATGTTTATTATTCATGCTAGAATTGTATTAACCGGAAACTTAGTACATGTGTGAATACATAGACAAAACAGAGTGTCCCTAGTATGCCTCTACTAGACTAGCTCATTGATCAAAGATGGTTATGTTTCCTAGCCATAGACATGAGTTGTCATTTGATCAATGGGATCACATCATTAGGAGAATGATGTGATGTACAAGACCCATCCGTTAGCTTAGCACTATGATCGTTTAGTTTTACTGCTATTGCTTTCTTCATGACTTATACATGTTCCTATGACTATGAGATTATGCAACTCCCGAATACCGGAGGAACACCTTGTGTGCTATCAAACATCACAACGTAACTGGGTGATTAAGATGATCTACAGGTGTCTCCGAAGGTGTTCGTGGTGTTGGCATAGATCAAGAATAGGATTTGTCACTTCGAGTGCCGGAGAGGTATCTCTGGGCCCTCTCGGTAATACACATCATAATAACCCTTGCAAGCAAATGACTAATGAGTTAGTCACGAGATGATGTATTACGGAATGAGTAAAGAGACTTTCCGGTAATGAGATTGAACTAGGTATTGAGATACCGACGATCGAATCTCGGGCAAGTAACATACCGATGACAAAGGGAACAACGTATATTGTTATGCGGTTTGACCGATAAAGATCTTCGTAGAATATGTAGGAGCCAATATGAGAATCCAGGTTCCGCTATTGGTTATTGACCGGAGATGACTCTCGGTCATGTCTACATAGTTCTCGAACCCGTAGGGTCCGCACGCTTAACGTTCGGTGACGATCGGTATTATGAGTTTATGTGTTTTGATGTACCGAAGGTAGTTCGGAGCCCCAGATGAGACCGGGGACATGACGAGGAGTCTCGAAATGGTCGATGCGTAAAGATCGATATATTGGACGACTATATTCAGACATCGGAAAGGTTCCGAGTGATTCGGGTATTGTTCGGGGTACCGGAGAGTTACGAGAATTCGCCGGGGAGTATATGGGCCTTATTGGGCTTTAGGGGAAAGAGGGAGAAGGCTGCGCCCCCCAGTCTTATTCCGAATTGGACTAGGGGGAGGGGCTGCGCCCCCCCCCCCTTCCTTCTCTTCCCTTTTCCCTTTCCTTCTCTCCTACTCCTACTACTTGGAAGGGCTCCTAGTTCTACTAGGAAAGGGGAATCCTACTCCCGGTAGGAGTAGGACTCCCCTAGGGCGCGCCATAGAGAGGGCTGGCCCTCCCCCTCCTCCACTCCTTTATATACGTGGGGAGGGGGGCACCCCATGGACACACAAGTTGATCATTGATCTTTTAACCGTGTGCGGTGTCCCCCATAGGCGAAGCCTGCGTCGGTAACTTCATCATCACCGTCATCACGCTGTCATGCTGACAGAACTCTCCCTCGAAGGTCTACTGGATCGTGAGTTCGTGGGATGTCACCGAGCTGAACGTGTGCAGATAGTGGAGGTGTCGTACGTTCGGTACTAGGATCGGTCGATCGTGAAGACGTACGACTACATCAACCGCGTTGTCATAACGCTTCCGCTTACGGTCTACGAGGGTACGTGGACGACACTCTCCCCTCTCGTTGCTATACACCACCATGATCTTGCGTGTGCATAGGGACAATTTTGAAATACTACGTTCCCCAACAGATAGCTGGTTAGCTCGTAGCAGCACTAGCGACCCTGGAACATCTGAAGTCAGGGACGACAATGGAAAGCCACGGCGCAATAAAAACAAGCATCGAAACAATTTTGAAAGCCCATACGATACAGCGGTAAACGCCAGATTCAGTGGCTCCAGACCCGGTCAACGGAAGAAGCCATTCAAAGGCAACAAAGATGGTCCATCAAGTTTGGACATGATATTAGACAGGCCCTGCCAAATCCATGGCACCCCAGAAAAACCTGCCAATCACACCAACCGTAACTGGTGGGTTTTTAAGCAGGCCGGCAAGCTAAACGCCGAACACAAGGGGAAGGAGCCTTAGAGCAAAGACGAGGATGAACCTCGCCAGCCGAATATAGGGGGACAGAAGAAATTTCCATCGGAGGTAAAAATAGTGAACATGATATATGCCACTCATATCCCAAACAGGGAGCGCAAGCGCGCACTCCGAGATGTCTATGCCGTTGAGCCTGTCAGCCCAAAATTCAACCCATGGTCAACCTGTTCGATCACTTTCGATCGCATGGATCATTCGACTAGTATTCGGCATGAGGGTTCGGCTGCCTTAGTGCTCGACTCAATAATAGATGGATACCATCTAACCCGAGTCCTTATGGACGACGCTAGTTGTCTCAATCTGATATATCAGGACGCTATCCGCAAGATGGGGATCGACCCATTAAGAATCAAGCCAAGCAGCACGACCTTTAAAGGAGTGATACCAGGCGTTGAAGCTCGCTGCACAGGCTCTTTAACATTGGAGGTTGTATTCGGTTCTCCCGACAACTTTCGAAGCGAAGAACCACTCTTCGACATAGCTCCATTCCGAAGTGGCTATCACGCCCTACTCGGAAGAATGGCCTTCGCCCGCTTTAATGCAGTCCCACATTATGCCTATTTAAAGATCGAGATGCCTGGACCACGTTGTGTTATCACAGTCAATGGAAATATGGAGCGCTCTCTCCGTACGGAGGAAGATACTGCGGCCTTAGCAGCCGAAGTACAGTGCAGCCTATTCAAGCCAGATAATGTATCAATAGCGGACATGGCTAAATGTGTCCGGCACACGCCTCAGTGCGGCAGCTCAGATGAACGTGAGCTAGATTGACAGCTATGCCCCCGTCAACCGCCCCATAAGGTGATAGCATATGTGCCTCGATTACATAATTATGCCCTAAAAATTCCTTGGGTATTGACCGGGGGCACCTGCATACAGTCCGTAGTTCGGCTAGACCCTATTCGGACTTTAAATTTATCTTATTTTGGTTCATTAAAACGAACCAGACTCACTTTGGCCACACCGGATTAACTTCTTTGTTTCCAGGTTTTATTTCTTTTTTCTATAGATGGCCATCATACTCGTACCTACAAGGACACATTACAGAGGAGGAAACGACGCAGACGTGCAGCAGGGACCCGCACCAAGGTTTCTTTTTTAGATTAAGACCATGTGTAAACCATTTTTCTCTTTCTTGTTATATACCTTTTTGGCATGTAAAATGCCAAAAAAAGGTCATCGGCATTACCTGTAAAGTTTGCGGCTCGTCGTACTATAGAGGGATATTAATAGAACAATTTTATTCATATCATATCCATAGTTTATTTAGTCATTATGAAATGTTCTCTTCTCGCATCAGAATGCCATATGTGCCTTGTCAATAAGGGTTTATTATCAGGGGTTGCATTCAGCCCTGATATATGTTGAAAAGACCGAACACCTATAGGGAGTGTTCGGCATCCTGGATATTTGCATTATATGCATTATTTTTGAATCATGTCTTGGGTCAATAGTTGGATTGCCCAGCTCCTGTGCTTACCCCTACGTTCCCGATTGTTCGGCTAGGGTGTAAAGGGAGAACTACTGCGATAGTACTTCTGGCTAGTCCGGTCAAGTACCTCCGTAGAGAAAGCCGAAAACTGACTGTCATGATAAGCGAGAACCTGGTGTGCAATCCGGCGACTTAGTTTTATATTACGATCGATAGAGATCTACCCCGTGTTATACGAAGGGTTGGTTTTTTCGCCCAGCGAAGTGCAATTGGATACTTCATCCGCACCAGGGGCTAGCACCTAGCCCCACTTGTCAAACTCCTACGACTAAGTGAAAGGAATAATGCCACATAGTCTGATTGCCTGGTTCGCTCCGCATACACCTCATATACGGACCAAGACGTTGGATAAAGAGTGTATTTGCATATGACCGAACACCCCAGTACTATGTACCTGGGGGCTGAAGCCGACGACTGGAAAATTTCAGATTTAAGATAAACAGTCACACAGGAGGAAAAAAGACGTTAATATTATAAATAGCGCAAAAGTTATATACACTGGATTCATAAGCATAGTCTTTACATCGGGATACAATTAATCGAAAACAACATCCTTTGAACGCTGGCCTTCTACAAGGCGGGCGCCCTCGATGACGTCCTCGAAGTACTTCCCCGGCTTGCGGTGCTCCATGCGTGCGGGCGGGCCAACAGTGGCTATATGCACTGCGTTCATCTTCGCCCAGTGCACTTTGACGCGAGCGAAGGCCATCCGAGCACCTTCTATGCAAGCCGGCCGCGTTAATGCATCGACTCGCGGACTCGCCTCGACGAGCCGCTTCACCAATCCGAAGTAACTACTTGGGATTGGCTCAGTAGGCCATAGCCGGACTATTAAGTCCTTCTTGGGCGAACTCGCCATGTTGTGCAGCTCGACCAACTACTTCATCTGGTCGCTGAGGGGCATCGGATGTTTTGGCGCCTCGAATTGTGACCTAACAGCTTCTCCGTGTTGTTTCCCTCCACGGCACGGAAATACTGGGCGGCATTTGCGCTGCTCCTTGGAAGATCAGCAAACACGCCTGTCGCCTGGAGAACTCCACAATCATGTTAGCCCAATATACTTCCGCCCTCCGAAGATGCTTTGTAAGAGAAATATCTTACCAGATGTTATCTGTCGTGCCTGCTCGATCTCTTGACGAGCGCTGCGCGCCTCGCCTCGCACGTCTGGGGCAGACTTTACTGCTGTAAACAGCTTGGTCGCCTATTCCAAAGCCGTCTTCTCGGACGCCTCACACTTACGGATGGCATCTTGAAGCTCGACCTTGACTTCGGACACCCGAGACTTGTGCTTCTCGCACTCCGCCTTTTCGGCCTCCAAATTAGCAGTCGCTTTATCATCGGCCGCCTTGTTTGTCTTGGCCTCCTCCTTGGCCCTAGCAACCTCGCCCTTGAGGGCCTCGAACTCAGCGGCACTAACTGTGTAATACATAATACAATATTAGAGTTTGTACTCACACTCCATCAATTAAGTCTTATTGACATTTTAACAAAACTCCGCATACCTTGCGTTTCATCAAAAATGTCGGTTGATGCGATCGAGGTCCGCATTGGCCACCTCGAGCTTCAGATTTAGTTCGGCGACCTCTGCGTCTCACACAGTCGCCATAACTAAAGAAGCATGCACGACAGTTTTGCTCTGTCAATATGCTACTCTATGGATACTTCGTCCGATTCTTTTCAGAATCACACAAAGCATCAGTGGCTACTGGTTATATATGTGCATTTAAAACAAATAAAATTTCCTAAAAGCATTATATGGCTTACCTCAAAGCCTGTTAAAAGGCTATTGAAGGCTTCATTCAGTCCGCCCTTGATGGACTGAATCTTCTTCATCACCGCACCCATCACGCTGCGGTGTTCTTTAATGACGAGAGCACTTTGGAGTGCTCCCTCCATAGAATTCGGTGCCTCCGGATTAACTCCGGTCGCCGCCGTGTCCTCCTCCGCTTGAGGAGCTGGATCTTCAAACCCCAAAACCGCGCTAGGCTCCGGGACGATGTTCGATCGGACCCCGGACTGTTCGGGCCCCACATCTTCGGTCTCCATGGGGGCCATTTCCCCATGGTCAGCGGCCGCCGAGGTATTACCCTCGGCCGCCCTGTCTCCTGCCCCGCCCTCATCTCCTTGGGCGGAGAAAACCCGCTGGGACGACACTTCGGTGTCCCTGCCGATCACGGGCGATGGAGCCCAGACTGGCGGGTCACTCTCTGTCTCCCCAGGCGCCAGAGAGTACCCATTCGTTGATGTAACGTCGGGGTTTACACCAGAAGGGCTGTAGGTCAGCAGGAGAAGAATACTAAGATGTATCATAAGTACTGAATAAACAAAGGTGAAATAGTCAATCCGGACAAACTTACGATTCGGGCAAGGGTTTCACCCTGGGCTTCACCACGAAGCTATGTTAGTACGAGTCCGAACTATCTCTGAGTTTCAGCTTCCTCCGGGGCATGGTCGTGCCCGCGTCAGCGACAGCCCCCCTCTTCCTCCCCCTGCCTTGCGCAGGAGGCATCTCTTCTTCCTCCTCTTCCTCCTCACCATCTTCCTCCGCCTCGTTGGAGGAGAGAATGTGGAGGTCCTCGGGCTTCTTGCCCGTAGGACGGGGGCTGTCTCCGCCCCCCTTGCCCTTTGTCTTCTTGGGCTTCTTGGTCGGCGCCTTGTACGACGCCGGAACCAGCATCGCCATCAGTAGAGGCAGTGCTGGCTCTTCGGGCAAAAGCGTCGGACACTTAATCCGGGACACCTTCTTCATCCAGCCCTGTATATCACATAAAAGTTCCAATTCCTATTATCACTAAGTAATGGAAAGGGACAAGTGTTTGGCAGGGATCATTATTACCTCTGTGGCTGAAACTTCAGTGCTGAAGCCCGCATCCTCGTCCTATTTGGGCCATTCCTTCTGGCTCTTAAAGAGGTTCTTCAAGATCTCTTTGTGCGTAGAGCCGAAGAGCTGCTTTAGCGGCTTGTCTCATGCCGGATCGAACTGCCATAGGGAGGAATCCCGGCTTTGGCAAGGGAGAACAAGCTGGGTCAGCATCACCTGGACCACGGAGGAGAGCAGGTGCCCCTTGGAGATCACACCGAACACACGGCTCATAAGAGTCGTCACTTCAGTATGCGACCCCCAGTCCAGACCCTTTTTGGTCCAGGAGGTTAGCCTCTCTGGGGGTCCGGATCTGAAAGCAGGCTCCGCCGCCCAGTTGGTGTCGCGGGGTTCGGTGATGTAGAACCACTCCTGCTGCCAGACCTTGTTCGTCTCCACGAACGAGCCCTTGGGCCAAGTTGCGTTCGGAAGCTTACTAATCATAGGGCCCCCACACTCTGCGTGTTCCCCGTCCACCACCTTCGGCTTCACGTTGAAGGTCTTAAGCCACAGGCCGAAGTGTGGGGGGTGCGGAGAAAGGCTTCACACATCACTACGAAAGCGGATATGTGGAGAATTGAGTTCGGGGCTAGATCGTGGAAATCTAGCCTGTGGAAGAACAAAAGACCCCGAACAAACGGGTGGAGTGGAAACCCTAGCCCCCTAACAAAATGAGAGGTGAAAACTACCCTCTCGCCCGCCTTAGGAACGGGAGTCACCTGGCCCTTAGGGGGGACTCGGTGTGCGATGTCGCCGGTGAGATACCCCGTGCTCCGTAGATCCTCCATGGTCTTTTCGGTGACCGTGGAAGCCTCCCACTTGCCTCTGGCACCGGATCCAACCATTGCTGGGAAGGGGAGTAGTGGTTGAGGAACGACGAGGTGTGGGCGCAGGAGACGAGAGTACGGGGGCAAGGGAGATTGGATAGCTCGAGCTTGAGGAAGGCGTGGGGCTGGTAAAAGGGATTGGTGTCCTTATATAACGTTGCGAATACAGAGCGTCCCCCCCCACCTTAGCCATAAAACTCGTTGATTCCTAAAGCGGTCGTGTGTAATGCGCGGCGTGGGTGCTCACGTCACGATGATAAGAATCCCACAATAAGCGGGCACGATCTTTATTCTGACGGGACGTGTCAATGAGGATATGCCTCGAAACGCGAAACTAGGACCAAATAAAACGGTTCGATATGCTAGTGGGTTGGACGCGACGCTTCATCCAAAAGTTGTCAGTAGAGACACATTATTCATTTTCTTTAAAAGGCCTTGTCTTCGAGGCTAAGGGTTGTACTAATCTTCCAGAGCCGAACACAATACATCTATTTGTAGCAGATATATTCGGGAGGAGGAACCTGCCTTGCAATGCCGAAGACAATACGGATGCCGAACTCATCCTCATCGAAGACAGGTTCAGGGGCTACTGAGGGAGTCCTGGATCGATGGGTCCTCATGTAGCCGGATAAGCTCCTGATGGGCCGGACTGATGGGCCGTGAAGATTGTTATAGAAGATCATCTCTCGTATCCGGATAGGACTCCTGTACTCTTGTAATGGCAAGTTCTAGGCTCGGGTGTAGACTTTCCTTCCTCTGCAAGACAACATGTGCAAACCCTAGGCCCCTCCGATGTGTATATAAACCAGAGGGTTTTAGTCCGTAGAGGCTAGAATTAGAATCATACCATCCTCATAGGCTAAACTTAGGGTTTAGCCTTTACGATCTCGAGGTAGATCAACTCTTATACCCATATTCATCCATACTAAATATAGCAGGAAGTAGGGTTTTACCTCGATCGAGAGGGCCTGAACCTGGGTAAACATCGTGTCCCCTGCCTCCTGTTAACATTAATCCTCAGACGCATAGTTCGGGACCCCTTACCCGAGATCTGCCGGTTTTGACACCGACAGCCGCCTCGCCCTGTGGTGGCAGGGCCCGCTGTCTCGTCGAGCGCGCAGTGAATGCTGTCGGCCTGGGCGCGGCAGCACCAGCTGCGGCCACCTCGCGCGGTGGCGGCAGCGCCCGCCTGCCCTAGCCCGTTCCGTTTCGGCTCGAGCACGCCTGGAAATCCGTTTCAGTCGGGTCGCCGCCTCCTGCCGTGGCGACAGGTGCCACATGTCGCCCGCTGCACCTGCCGCCACTGCTGAGGGGTCCATTTTGTCGATTTCGTTCGGAACGGGTCTTTTTTGGCAATTCCAGTGAAGAGAGGGTTTTTTCGACAGAAAATCGGAAGAATTGTGGTTGAGAATCATCAAATTTTGTTCCTTCCATAGACACGAAGACACAAGAAAACATATCGCCTTCCACGTAGATCGCTTTTTCCGAGGCGAATATCTCGTGTCGCCTGAATTGTTGCAGTATAATGCATTTGTCACTGAACAAAATATGACCTGCCTTGCCTGGTGAAACTAACGGATTACGGCGAGCGAAACTGCACTCATGAGTCGGGAAATACCGTCGGGCGGGTTGTGCCCGTGTTGTCCCCGTCTCGCTGTTAGGTGAGCCAAGCAAGAAAAGAGAGAAATACTCCACGTGCCCATGCGTGCACACACGACACGCCGCGCGCTCACCCTCGCCGTTCCGACGCGTCGGGCCCACACATCCCAGACGCTCGCGTGTCGACTGTGGAGTTCGGAGAGAGGCGGAGGCGACCGCACCACTCTTGAAAACATGACCAGCTTGCCCCTGGGCACACGCGGTAAAATACACCCCAGTGCCCCTGGTGCTGCTCTGTCGGCCTGCCGTACGGACGGACGGGCCCGCATCGCGACGACGCATCCGACGGGCGCCGCAGGTCCACGCCACCCCACTTGCTCTCCGGCATGTCAGAATCTATTTATCACCGCCACGCCACCTACCCATCAACCCGCCCCCGCTGCGCCCTGCCTGACGGCAATGAAACTTTATCCCGTGGCCCCGCACGTCAGCCTGGTGGGGTACGTTTGAATATCGCGAAGTGGTTGTAGATATTTTTACCGCTCACGTGAAGTGACCAACACGCTCCGCTGACGCCTGGGCCCGAAGCCAGCTGGATAGCAGAGCAGCAGCAGTTCGGCTCGCCCGCCAAGCCGGAAGCAGCTTTGCACCTAGGGCACCATCGTTGTCGTAACTGACACACGGGTCCCAGATGGTCCCGGGCCCCACGGGTCCGTGGGCAGTGACGCTCCAAGAGATGGCAAGTTTGCATAAATACCCCTGCCACCGCGCGCTTCACGCCTCCCCTCTTGCACGCTCTTTTACACTTCACCCATTCCACCCCCTCTCTGTTTACAGGTGGAGAGTGATAGAGAGAGAAGAGCCGAACCCCATCCAATCCTTTCTCTCTCTAAAACCCTCCCAAAACCACACCCAACAACGGAGCTCCGCCAAATCCGTTCGTCCGTTGCCAGCTGATGAAATCGGGGCTTGCTGCGGTCCACTCTCGTCGGTGATGGACGGTCGCTGGCGGCTCCCCGGAGGCCACGGCGGCGGCCGCGTCGTCCGCGTGCACTTCCTCGACGCCGATGCCACCGACGACTCCGACGAGGAGACGAGCCAGCTCCAGCGACGCGGCGCGCGACGGTGCGTGCGGCAGATCGGCCTGCCGCGCGCGTTCTCTCCTCTTCCGTCCGCCGCGGCGGGTGCGGTTAGCAGCTCCTCCCACTGGACGCGCGAGAAGAGGTTGAGGGCTGGCAAGAGGCGGCCGCTGGTGGCGTGCGGCGGGGATGATTGGTCCGCCGGGACTTGGTCGGCCCGGCGATTTCGCGGCGTGCGGCGGCGGCCGTGGGGCAAGTATGCGGCGGAGATCCGCGACCCGAATCAGGGGCGGCGCGTCTGGCTGGGCACCTTCGACACCGCCGAGGAGGCCAAGTCCGTCTATGACTCCGCCGTGCTCCGTCTCCGCGGCCCGAGCGCGGTCATTAAGTACACCTCCCCCTCCCCCTCGCCGCCCCTCTCCACCGTGACGGCGGCCGCGCTGTCGCCGTCGACATCCGCGGCCTCTCCCCCGTCGCCCTCCACCACGGCGGCCTGTCCCCCATCGCCCTCCACCGCGGCGGCCTCTCCCCCGTCGCCTTCCACCACTCCGGCCTCTCCCCCGTCGCCCACCACCACGCCGGCCTCCCAGTCGGCGACCACCAGCTGGTCCTTGGTGAACGCGGACGAGGAGGTGACGGCAGCGTTCGGCCTGGGATTCGTCGACGAGGAGACCTCCCTGAACAACCTGATGCAGTTCTGCCTCCCCGCGACGTGCAGCAGCAGGTGGGACCCCTCGGCGGACTTCGTGGAGCTGGCCGACCTCGACGACCTCTTCGCGCCGGAGCCCCTGGCGGCCTAACCGGACGGGAGAGCGGCGACGGCAGCTCCACCGCAACTTTTTGAAAGAGAACAGTTTTAAACATAATTTTACTTTATTTCTCGGGAGTCTGCATATTTTGAGAGGCGTGCGGAAATATTTATCCGAAACTTTTGCTTGGCATTTTATTTGGAGGGAGGAATAAATCGTAGCAGCCGGAGGGGAAAAGACCGAAATGCTGTCTTCTTCTCTGAGGCCTAGCCGTTAAGCTTAGGGGCGTTTTTGTAATTTGGGAGTGAAGAGGTGTTGTCTTGTGTGTGCGAGCGTGTCGGGGCTGGATTTGAGCTTGCCGAGAGAAAGGCTGCCCTTGAGGGGACAAGAGCTGGAGAGAACGAAGTACTGAGCTTTGCTTGGGTTTTACGTTGTGGGAACGAGTGATAGCTATGCACGTGATCCGTTTTCCCCTATGGTTTGGGTGTGGTAATTCAGAAAGAAATCTGTGGTGCAACGCGTTCATGATGTACAGTAATGCGTTGCTACTGTGTTGCATTGTGTATATATATTTATTATGCAGCTGTGTTCAATCAGTCTGGATATTTTTCGCAAAAAGAAATACAGTCTGAGTATGTAACTTTTTGCAGAACGTTGTTGGAACTTTCAATTTATATATACGATATTTTTTGAGCGATTAATCTATACTTATATATACTACAGTATGTCATACAAGGACTAGAAGTGACGATAATGATTGGACGATGGTCCAGAAATCTCCAAAGGTGGCTAAGATTGGAGAAAGCTTGTGATTTTCCTTTCCTAACATCCTAGCAGGGTTGTCTTTGTCGATGCATGTAGTATGTCCAGCATGTCCAGCATGTGTGCTACTGCACACGACCGAGTCTTTCGTGTCCATGGATCTCACGTCCGTATTCTCTCCGACAGTAAATAGCGAATTCAAAATTCGAAGGAGACGGAGAATCCTACAATGAGAAGATCCGAGGAGCGGGCCCACGCGCCAGTGGCGGTGCCGTAGCACGGGTCCAGCAGGCCCAGCTACCAAACCATGTGTGGTCAAGTACTAACGTGTTGCTCATTCATCCGCTGCTCTTTGCTTGAAACGGAAAAAATGCGACATGCTAATAACTCCGTGGGCTACATGCTCCCAGAGTCCCACTGCGGCAGTACAGCGCGGCCAGCACGTGCCTAATTAGAACCGCACGATTCTAATTTCGGAAGGAAAAGAAAAAACTTAGAGCATCTTCAACTTCCTATGCAAAAAACTTATTTGGAGAGAGTAAAAAAAATGCTCAAACAAATTTCACAAACTCAAAAATTAGTTGACATTTATTTAGGGGAAATGGGTTTTTGTGTAAACCTTCCCGCGGCGCCATTGTTCCGCGGACCTCCCCGGGCTCCTTCATCCTCGGCCGTGTCGCACACCATTCATTCAATTGGGTATGGTATGTACTTGCCCATAGTAGTGGGATCTAGTGGGGGTGTCGTGAGTGCCATGGACCCCCTCCCCCACCCCCCTAAGAAAATAAAGATAAAAATTGGCTATAGCTATATTATATACTGGTTAACATAAATTTTGTAGCAACCTAATGCTATTTTGGACAACTTGTTGGGTTTACAATGACATTTAAGCAAAATCTTACTACTTCAGTGTAATTTCCCGAAATTTCGTATGTATGGCATCCCCAGTACTCAGTTCTTAGGTTTGCCACTGGCCCAGAGATCATCTCATCTGGCACACGATCAGTTGATAACATGATACCAAACCAACACATATTACACGGTACAAGACCAAATAGACCAAATTTCGTATGTATCTATAAGCTTCTTCGACAAATACCAAATTCTCCAACTACTCTATCAAATTCCAGCTACTTGGTATATTATTTCAAATATATTATTTCAAATCATACTCATGGTTTGAAATATTGATATCACTCTGGCATTCCTTACAAAAACTTTTAATTTATATACATCCCCTTTTGAAATCTCTTTTTGAAACCATCTTGTTTTGTTATATAAATAACACACATCAGTGTAATCCATTTATACTTTTAGTACAACTACTAAAATGAAGATTTGACAAATCAACTCTTTCTTTTCTACAAAACTCTTTTGAAAAAAAAAAATCTTTAGGATCAGTATCCATAAATTTCGAAGATTCATTCATACACCTTCTGAAGGTTTCATCAAGTTCAAAACTTGTTCCTTGTATATGGACTTCACTTTGGATTTCTATAATTTGAATACTACCTCTCTAGTTGGGCGCCATCACTGCTTCCTCGTAGTGCGTAGGTTTCATCTTTTGATAAGATAAACTATTCAGTAGATTCGACACTTTCTTGTCCTTTGCATTTTGTACACTCTTTCCCAAAACTGCTTCTACATCTTATGTAGAAGATTCTTTGCTTAGTTTTGCAGACAAACTACTCGTCCAGAACCTTTTCTAGTTAGTCTTGTTTTAACTTGAGCTGAAGATTCAATAATCTCAATAAGTTGTATCATCCTACCACTTACTCCTTTAACGAGAAAACTTTTTCTCGTTAACATTTATTCTCACAAACATTTTGTCATTTGAATTTTGCAAGAGGAACAGAAAACCTACACTCAAGCATTGATCTAAAATATTCTATAACTCTTTATAGTTTTTACCAGACCTTTTAGTTGGTGCATCTGTTTAGTGCATATTCTGTTGTTTCACTCTTAAATCCTCAGAATTTTAATAAGAGCAGGTCGATACTAATGATTCCATGACTATTCAATCACTTGCTAAACTTATGATTTAGATATATTTCTTTGTTATAGAAGAATCATGTTTATCTTTTCTCATAATGATATTATATCTTCATCCTCAATTTCTTTGAACTATTTCAAATATTCCAGTCCTTATGTTTTATCAAGTAAATCATGTTTACTCATAACTATGATGAAGTATAAATATTCACCACGCCTTGTTATATCCGTCGGACTTTATACATCACAATGTATTCAGCCAATTCAAATAAAAGACTTTTATACTTCATCTTATGAAGATTTAATTATCCACTGTAACCAAGCAGTGCCACACACAACTGGTTTTATGAGTCTCCTCAAAACGTTTAACTTTAATGTTATAGATTACAAACTTCAAGATTCATCATGAATAAGCCATCACAAAAATAGAGGTTTAATCAAAACCCATATTCACATAATAATCCCATATTTACATAATAATCTGAACAACCATTGTTTAAAACATATAAGAATATCCATCGCATAACCCATAGGATTACATAAATTTCAAGGAGAATAATTATTATTTCAATTCTAAGATAAATCTTGAAACTAAAGACATGATTTTAACGGTCTTAAAGCAGCGACCCCATCACTATTCCCGACTTGTATCACGACTACATTTCTTCTCACCTTGTGAGCTCTCTGTAGTCCATGTATCGGTTTGCAAAACAAGATCAACCAATCAGTATCAAATACTCATGACATACATAAATTTACAAGTAGAATAACATTAACTTTGTATAATGATTATACCTTTACCGGAAGAACCGTTCTTCTTATCTGCCAAATACTTCTTGCAGTTACGCTTCCAATGTCCCTTCTGCTTGTAGTAGAAACATTCAATCTCTTTAGAGGCTCCACCCTTTTTCTTCTTCTGGGAACCGGTCTTACCGGCTTCTGTAGATTTCTTCTTCTTGGACGTGCCCTTCTTCTTGAAACAGGTGGTCTTGTTGACCATCAACACGGTTTTGTTCTTCTGCATTACAGCTTTGGCAGTTTTGAGCATAGCAAACAACTCGTTTACACTTTTCTCCATCCCATTCATGTTTTAATTCAAGATAAAATTCATCGTAAGATGGGGGAACTGAAGCAAGCACAATATCTGTACCGAGTTTCTGCGGAATTCCAAATTCCAGAGAAGCTAGCCTATCAACATAGACATCAAACTTTACTATATGCTCACTCATTGAGGAACCCTCATTGGTACCGTAACGTGCTATACAAACCTGCCCTATATGTGGCTCCGAGAAGGAGGATTCCTATGACACCTTTTGCACTTGTAGAAATGCTAATATGAGTGGAAACTACCGGATGTTACTTCTATTGTACGCTCTGGAGATGAATGGTTCATTCAGTATGTATGCCTACACGGGTGTTGTTACTTATGCTCTTCTGGCGTATTTGGTATGTACGAAACGAAATAGTTCACAAGAAACAGACACCTCCGACTGAAGTTTTAGTTAGATTCTTGTCAAGTTACTTGGCCTCATTACAGTCCATTAAGGTTCAACCTACTGCGGATCATGTGAAAGGAAAATTTCCTATTCAGTATTGCTTTCCCCACACTGCTGATACTTGCAATATTATTACAGAGGTTCGCACTACTTGGTACCCTTCAGCTGAGGGAAGAGTAAAACTCAACACAGATGGTTCTATCCACGATGGCGTTCGCGGCACGGGCATGTTACTTCGAGATCATGCAGGAGATATTATCTTCAGCTCATGCAGGTTCTTTCCTTCATGAGATGATGTTTTGGAGTGTGAAATTCTAGCTATTCGGGAGGGCCTCATGTTAGCACTGCAATGGAGCAAGCTAGTATGTTAGAACGTAGTTCTAGTATTACTCACATTCACCGACATTGTAATTTCTCTAGTCATGCTTTGGCAAACTTTGGTAGAATTCATGGCCGAACTATGGTATGGCTTGGTTCTGGACCAAAGGACATTTTGGACACGGTCATGTGTGATTGTACACCTGGTTGAGTAATACTGGAATTATTTCGCAAAAAAATGTGCCATACAAACGGTTTTTAACCCCTTTACGCGACGGCATTCTGAACCGTCGCCGAGTGAGTGATTGCGATAGGGGATTCCTTCCCACACGACCCAAAAACCGTCGGGGATAGGCGAGCGGCTACTGACGATCGCCATAGATATACGTATGAGAAGTTGCCCCAGTCCTACATGTTACGTCTCGACGTTACGTTTCTGACACGAGAGACATCCCAAACGATTATGCCACCATAGTCGTGTGAAAAAGGTGTACATCAACATTTAATCTACCGATGTGTTTGCAATAGGTACGTTATCGCACATAGTTCAAGAATGTAAAATGTGTGTGGCGCCTCTACAACGTGTCTATTTTCATAACTATGTGCGATAGGTATTCCTGTCACACACGCACACAGGTTTGAACCGTTTGTCGTGTTACCATGAATCGCACATGCATATGAGACGAAACTGTGTGTGCGTCCGTCGGGCATCGCAAACGTTTCACGTCAAAGAACCGTCTGTTCTCTATTTTTCATCGCCCACATCGTTTTGTTTCTAACCGTGTGCACATTATTTTATTCGCTTATGTATAATTTTATTTTTTCCTATAATTTATTATTTGAAGAATTGGAAACTTTGACATATGAAACGTGGAATTGAAATTCTCAGTACAATGGTTCAACAACCGATCCATAAATAAAATTCTCAGCACAATATGTTTAGTAATTACAGGATTAGACAACAATTAACTATGATGAACCACAATATTTAGAGGAGGTAAAGGTGAAGAGACAAGTGTAAATCATTTTGGCTGCTGACGGTGTTGAAGAAGCGGAATTCCCATTATGTGCCCCCTGCATGCCATAGGCACGAACAACTTCTGTCCAACCCCTTATGATGACCGCCCGCCCATCCTTCACCACCTCCAGGAAGACTTCTAGAGCATTATCATGATATCATGAATTATATACTTTAACCTTAGTTGCCTCCACTCCGGTCATGTGTTTGCAAGGTAATCATCAGTAAATAGCGTCGGAAACCACTGAAAAGAGAACAATTTCAGATACTTAGTTCTAATAGAGTAACTTGTTGTGGGAAGGGAGGGGGGGAGGCAACACATTACTTACCATCCTAAAGTTCACTGTTGTCTTGGAAAAAGTGTAAATAAAGAGCTTAATTCCCATCACCCATTTTTCGTCTAACAATCTTTCTTAGTTTCCTCACTTGAAGCTTGTTCATGAATATCTCATTGTCCCATACGCAAAAGGGATCGAAGCGTGGATCAGTACCGCTCATATATGTACCTACAAGCAACCAGTAAATGTTAGAAGCTAAACTAAGATTGCACAAATGATGTAAAATACAACTACCTATGTTCGTGAGTAAACCGCCAACGCAAGTCCAATGATTGACGCCCCAGCAAGTACACACCGGCAAGGCCGCCTGCATTTGCGTGGCTCTCTGTGCCCTCTACCGTTGGATTAGTCATGACGTGCAGAGAGAGGGGGGGAAACGAATCATACCAGACATCGCATCTTGCCGCCCCAAGATGCATACGCTCCTAGCCGACCCGTGCCGGGGGCTAGGGGCTGATGCACAAGCAACTCAGTCCTTCCCGGAACGTGCGAACCACGCATGCGGTTGCTGCCGGAGAAAGAATATATGAAAACACAAATAAGAGCTAAGTGCATGCTACTTTTCGCATTATTATGAATCTCAGGATCTGCACATTTGTTTATCCCTCGAGTATCGGGCTGTTTGTATGAAGGAATATTGTACGTAATGGCACCTCTGTTAGGTTCTTGTCTGCACCCTCTTTCCGGTCAGAGCCTTGCTCGCGGAATGGGAGGTTGCGTCAGAAACTACTGAGGAAAAACCTATCGGGACGCATCCATGCCAAAATAACTGTTAAGGGCCAACCCCTTACGACCTTTGCAGCAATATGATACCGACTGGCAACCTAAGAGTACACTGATGCTATTCATACGGACACAACATAGATAAAACTCGGAAAGGATAAACACACTCTTCAGATCAAGCAAAAGTTTCAAATTCAACATAAGGCATAAAAAGAGCGACACTTAAACGCTCAACGTATAACATTGTTTTGGTTATAGGCCAACACGGTGGCGAGAATAATTCAGCGTTGGGCCCGGCAGTCTCGTGAAGTGGCGGGAACGTCAAGAACCTTGTTAGCAAGAGGGGTGGCCTTCTCCTCGGGGGCGGAGACGTCTGCATCCGACGACGGTTTCCTGAAGCCATCGCGAATGTCGAGATCTGGGTGACGGCAAGCCAAATTGCTCAAGACCATGAGAGGGTGTTGCGGGCAAGCTTCCGGGACTCGGTTGCGAAGCGGCATGCCCTCCCACTTCATGCGCCTTCAGCTTGCCAACCAACTCGTCAAAGAAGATCCTCAGTTTGATGCTGGGAGCCTCCTTCTTGCTATATGAGAAGACGGGCACCTCCATGTCCATGTCTACGGCCTGGGCGCCGAGACGCTCAGCAACATCAATCAATCTCTTGGTCCAGAGGTCAACCTGCTCAGACTGATTTGTTAGTTTATCCTCAGCATCCTTCCGTAGGCGTTGGGCAGTATCCAGATCTTTTGCCAACTGCTGCACATGGGCCTCGTTGGATTCAGCCGAGCTTCCCAAAGTGCCAACTCCGGTCTTCAGACCTTCAATGGTGCCAAGGGCGACCTCGAGTTCTTGACCCTTGGAGGAGAGCTGCGAGGGCGCATCTTCCAGAAGGCTCTCTACTTTTCGTGCCTCCACTTTGAGGGTCTCAACCTCTTTGGCGCCATGAGCGAGCTCTTCAGTCAGCTTGGCTACTTGTTCATCAGGGGCAGACTTGGCGGTGGACGCAGCGGCGAGATCATGAGCGAACTTCCTCAACTAGGCACCAGAGTCAGTGGTAAGGGCGTCCGGGGCAGCTTTGTGCTCGTCCTTCAGCTCCTTTGTGCGCTGCTACACAAGGGCCTCCAATCATCATCCTTGGCACGAAGAGTGGCCTCGAGCCTCTCCTCCCGGAGGGAAATCTCTTGCTCCCTGGCGTTCAGAAGCGCTTTGCGGTCCTCCAGGCACACCTCCCGAGCGATAACATCCTCCTTCGCCATCAAGATTGTCTCATGCTTCCTCAAGAGAACCTAGAACTGCTTGCCGTGCCAGTCGTGCAGCTCCGCTCCTATATCCTTCAGCTTCTGGTCCACCCTGCAGGCGGACTGGCGCTGCTCTTTGAGCTCCTGCCACTTCCGGCTGTGTCGCTCCCGCATCTATTTGAGGCCCGTTGCCGCAGATTCCATGAAAGACAGGTCCATGGCTACGATGGCAGAATCATCCACATCTTCAACTCCCTGGTACAGCGGTGTCGGTATGTGTTGGAGTTCTTCGTCAAACTCCATGCTCGTCGCCATTGACCGGTGCCTTTCGAAGCACTTTTACGTGTGAACCGAAGTCGTCTTGCCCAAGACCCACAAGCCGGGGGCTCCAAGCCCGGGTTGCGCCAGCACCGGCACCAAGTTATTCGAGGATGGTGGCGGGGCTCCTGCAGAGGCGCCAAACGAGGGGAGGGGCCCATGGTTTGGAGGGGTATCTTCTCCGCAACCACAACTCCTGATCCAGGCAACCGGAGATCTCCTCGGGCTCCTTTAGAGGACCCAATGCGCTCCGGGTAGCTTGCTCCTGCTCCTCGGTGGCAGCAATCTTCGAGGCCTCTTTGGCGGCATCCTTCCCTATGTCAACCACCACCTCCAACAAATCTGGCTCTTCGCTTGAGGGGGCTGCAAGTAGATTCAGTAGTTAGTGGCAAGGATACAGAGTCAGAGACACAAAGCAAACCAATCAGAAAAATCCTGAGAAGAAAAGCCTATGAGTTACCCCGAGAGGGTTGCCGGGCAGAGGGTTCGGTTTCCCTAGCAACATTGGCTGCCGGGCCGGAATTGTCGTCTCCTCCCTCAGAAACCGCGGTATCACCTCGAGTGGGCTCTTTCGTGGGGGCCCTTGGCTGAAATCCATCAGCTTTAGTGGCTGGCGGGATGGGCCCCTCTTGGAGGGACTCGTCTTGAGTGGTCCCCTTGTAACACCCGGACAAACCCGCTGGTGGTCGTTACTCCTGCCGGGATCTAGACTGGCCTGACAGATCAATACTAGTCTTTTCTGTGCACTTTGTCCTCACTCGTGCGCACCCGGGAGCAACTTCCCGGTCGGTCACCCATACTGAAACTACTCCAAGCTGAGCACGCTTAACTTTGGAGTTCTATCTGAATGGGCTCCCGAAAAAGAAGGAATTCCTTATAGATATGAGTAGTCTATCATCCCTAATAAGCCAGGCTATCACACCCCTCTCCCCCTACAGGAGGGAGCTCTTCACCACCATCGCAAGCAGGCGGGATCTCTTCCGCGCTTGCGGGCTGGGGGCTGAGCTGGGGGCTTTGCGTCGGGGCGCTTGTGTTGCTCTCTGCCGGGCGCGTCTCCTCCACCCTTGTCGACGGCTCCGCACGCCTAAGTTGTTTGGCCCGGTGGACAAGAGTTTCCTCCTCCTCCTCCACCTCTCTGGTGGCAACCATCAATCCAAATCTGTTAGCAAACAAAGGCAAGCATGCTAAAAAAATACACAAAGAAGGAAGAAAAGGAGAAAGCCGTTTCTCTTACTCTTCACCGATAAGCATGGAGTTCAGTGCAAACTCCATGGGTGACGTGGAGGCCCTGCTTCTCTTCTGGGGCAGGGGAACGGAGCTCCCGACAACTTCGAGTCTTGCCGGGGCACTGGAGGCTCCGATCAAGAGAAGCTCTGCGAAGAGCTCGGACTCGACTAGGTGCTAGAGTCTCCCTCCAAGGTTATCAATTGCTTGGAAGAGGGAGCCCCAGCCCCGGAGAGCCGGGGAGAATGCCGGCGCACGACCTCGGAAACACTCACCTTGGAGGCGGTCTCCTTCGTCCTCCTCGCATTCGGCGCAGGATCAGGGGCTACCACCCCTCGATTGGCTGCCCGCTTGCGGGGACGCGGGTCCAAGATCGGCTCGGGGGCTTGGGGGCCTTCTGCGAGCCATGCCTCCTAAGGTACCTCCACTGCCCCAGCCCCTTCTTCCTCGAAGGACTCTGTTGCCGCCGCGTACAGGGCCTCGATCTCAGAAAGCCCATCCCCGGCAGACTCTTCCGCGACAACCTCTTCCGGGACTTGCGTCCCACCCTTGCCGGGGGACGATCCAGCCTTTCCCCTCCCCTTTGCTGCCTTTGCAGCCTTCACCGCTGCCGTGGCTTGGACCGCCTTGTCTTCCTTGAGCCGCTTCTTCATATACGCCACCTCCACCTCGGAGGTGCGTTTGTACATCCTAGTCTCCACCTAAGTAACCCTTTCTACCAAGGTGGAAGACCATGCCAACTCTTCATCAAGAGTGGGTAGCCTCCAATCACCTGAGACACCATCAGCATTACACCGTGGCATCCACTGCATAATCTGACTCCTGGCAGAATTGATGTTGAGCGGGATGATGTTTGCCGGCAACGGAAACATCCCAAAGCGGCCAAACAACTGATCGCATAACCAGGCATGGCCATAGACTGTTAAGTTATTGGCCAGATCCGGGAGAAATCTCATCCTATCTCCGGCATCCCCGTACTCCCAAGTGAATCTGTCCCTCTTTTGCAGAGGAGCGATCTAGCGAAGGAGAAAATCTGCCCCTACTTGTTCCACAGTCAGCCCGTCAGCATTCAAACATGTGATCTTGTTTATTGTCGGGCGCACTCTATCCTCAGTGAGACCGAATGCCCTCCAAACATTGTCATGCTCAAGGCATTCTGTCCTTGCCTGGCAGAATTCGGGGGCCTCCTCGTCCTGAATCCATCACCAATCTCCCTTCCATTCCTCCCATCTGCTACGCTGATTACCACAGATGTAATCCCAGTTCTCCCTTGGTATCACCCGTGGCATCCAGCTTATATGGCCCGAGTGGTGGTTTTTGTTCTCCACTCACGGGACAACATAGTGCCGGAACAGATCAACACTGGGGCTACCCCAACAAAGTTCTCGCACAAATGGGTGAATATCGCCATGCACGCCATTGCATTTGGCGTGAAATCCAAGAGACGGAATACATAGACCGCCATCTTCGCTTCAAAGAAATCTAAGAAGGGAGGGCAGAGGCCATAGATGAAATACGCGCAGAAGAATCTGTATGAATCTGGCGGGTCCTCTTTCCCCTCCCCCAGAACCTTGGGAGCGTTGTGCCCTTGTGGGGTGTCCCTCCCCCACAAGTACCCATACCTCGCCTGCAAGATGTCGCTGTCAAGGTTCGATGAGAAGAAAACGATGCCGCCTCTCCGCTTCTTGTCCAGCTCCGTCACCCTCTTGCTCCCCTCGGGAGCTGCCTCCTTTGCAGTGACCACCGGCTTCCCCTTGGACGTAGGCTTCTTCCCCATATCCCTGGGTCATAGAGAGGGGTGTGGGAAGGGGATCGAAAGGGGATCAGCAGTGAATGTGGGAAGAAAATAAGTGGGCAGTTGCTTGGCTTCGGGAGGAAGATGATGTAGAAGCGAGGCAGGCAACGAATGTGCAGCACCGTTCCGTGTTTTCCCCTTCTTATGGGATGCGACAGGTCTACGGTGCGACTCTTCAGAAAAGTTACCATTTTTTACATTAACTGGTACAGTCCCATGCCCCCACGACTCACGATAATTACGCGAAGTGGACGTTGGATGGACTGGTCATCATGACGAACCACCGTGCGCGCGACCTCCCTTCCTGCCATGTGTCCGTGCACTGTTGGGGTCCTAACCCAAGGTGCCCAACGACACATATGGCTCAGGCCCAGGGGCTTATGTCGGGGTACACAAACAGGGGTGTATGTTTTCCCCTGACTAGTGGCCGGACAACAACCCAACAGGCCCCAAGGGCGAGTTTACTACACCAAGAACAGATCAAAGGCTGAAAGGGATCAACTCTTTGAGGAATCAGAGAGCTGGCCAAGGAGATCAAGACAATCAAGACCAGCCGAATGGGAAAGATATCATCAGAGGAAGAGCCCTCGTTGCCGGGCATGCGAGCCTAGCGGGGGTGGATCACCTCGGAAGCAAGCCTCCAACATCGCCCCGGCAGGCCTGCCGGGGCTCGCGGAGGTAAACCACCTCCCCACAACGACGCCCGTCGTTAATCAGTGCGGTGTCAAGCTCCTAAGTGGCTCAGTGGTAGCCTCCTGCCACATGGCATCCACTTCCTATAGAAAGATCCCGCAAATGACACCCGTCCTACGATATGTCAAGCTAGCAGGCGCGAAGCTGGCGAAACAGCCCGGCAAGGCCTGCTGGGCGAGTCGTGATGTGACACTGAGCGGCGCATTTAATGCGCTCTGTCAGCCTGCAGAGTTAGGTATGATAGCACTGTTCACTATCTAATCAGCTTAGAAAGACCGATTTTCCACTGTGGTGACCCCTTAATCTATAAAAGGAGGCCCATGGCAACCGTAGAAATGATTTGGCCATTCGAACCCAAAGACACTCATACGCGCGCGACCGCTCTCGCCCCGAGGCAACCTTGCTCGGCAAGAGCGTCGTGCTCTTTTCCACCATTCTACCATCAATCCACCAAAGCAGGAGTAGGGTTTTATGCCTCGCGGCGGCTCGAACCTGGGTAAAAACAGCCCGTGTGATCTGTGTCGTGCCGCACTATGCTTTCCGCTCTTTGTGCAGCGTGCCCATCCCCCTGCCGAACCAAAAAGGGACTCTAGTCCCATAGGTGGCCATGGTTTTCCCGCGACAGTGGGAGACCGACCTAAGGAAAAAGAATGTGTGTGCACGATGTAGAGGATGCATAGTGGCGGGGGGTGCGTGTGCATATATGCGTGCACAATATAGGAAAGTTATTTGATATCCACAAAGGGATGAGGAGTGTCTGTGTGCGCGCGTGTAAAAGACTCACAAAGACGATAATCAGTACAAGAGTGGATTCAAATATTTGAACAAGAGCTCATGATGTTTGTAAGTCATGTATGCATGAATATAATGTAGATATGCATGGCATGGTTTTGAATCAAACATGCTACGTACTATATTCACATCAAACAAGGCCAAATCGATTTGAATTTGTGATACCGATGGGAGACATCGTCTCACCACCATTTCTCACCACATTGCATCTGTGCATGGCCATACCTATTCTAATTTGAGATAATGTGTGGCTTTCAAAGCTAACATCTAAATGTTGTGTGTGTGGGCGGAGGGGGGGATGCATTGTTGTGTGTGTTAAACACATTATACATATGAAGACATGGTTTAGATTATTCCAAACATCTTGCTACCTAGACCAATGTACTATGATTTGAATTCAACATAAAATGGATACTAATATTTGAATTGGAGATCGTATGGTACATGTAGTTCATATGTTCATATAAGATGGGAGATCAAAATGTAGGAATACATCCATTATAAACCGCAAGATCACCTAAGGATATATTCGAACTCAGCATAATGTAGATTCAAAAACTGAAATTCAAGATCCTGACATTTGTAATCGTATAAAGCGGGGCATGACTCTTTCTTGTGGTGGGAATTGATTTGTTTTTTGTTGTTGTTGAGGGATGTGCGGATTAATTTGGTATTGTATAGGTTAATCTTGTTCTCCTGATTTTTTTAGGTTTTTCTTGTAGTTTTTTATTCGCATTTGTAGCAATATAGTAAAAGGGGACATCCTCGCAAAAAAAGAAAACAAAAGGTAAAAGGGGACATGACTCTCTTGTGTCTTGTATGAGTTGTCTTTTTTTGTACACGTTAAGTTTGTTCTGCCGAACATGGAATCCGCGCCTTGTTATCCCGAAATTTTCGAAGCTAGAGTATCTCTTGTCTCTTCTGCTACGAAACTCCCGCCTCTTCAACCCGCACCGCGCCTTGTTATCCCGAAATTGCGACACGCATGAAAACTCCCTCCTCTTCTGAAATAAGTCGCCTAGCCCAGACATGCGAAATCCCCCTTCTACCCCTCAGCCAGAAATGCCGCCTCGACCTCGCGTGGTCAAAACCGATGGGGGTATGTTTGTAACTTACCTGACATTTTGGACAAGCGCGTCCCTAAGCCACGGCTCCCCCTACCTTCCCCTTGGTTCCCCCCATTCGCACACCGAGGCCGCCAAAACCCGCAAAACCCCACGCTCCTCTGTCCGCCTCCCGATTGCCGCCCAGCCAGAGCCTCTTCCCTGACGACGTCGTCCACAGCAACAACTCGCCGTTCCTTATCCACCGCATCATAAGAAGATCCATCGTCGATCTCTTCGTCCCACCGGTTCAACCGCCCCGTCCTGCACCTCCAAGGAGTTGCCCCGATGTTCGCCTCGTCTATTGCGCTACCTCCATCCCCACAACGTTGTTTTCATCTGCCCGAACGGAACCGCAGCACCCTCACCAATTCCTCTGACAAAGCCGAGGCCTACTCAGCGCCACCAAGGAGGTTCTACACTCAACGCTGCATTTTATCTTTTATTCGATCTCACGGGGCTGCCGGTGCTCGATACCGAGCAACCATGGTGTGTCTCCATCGACGGCTCCGTCACCGGCCACTTCCTCCACGGCGTCCCTCCCCATGTCGTTTCTCCCTCTGCGGCGATGTCCACACCAGCAGTAGTTTTTGTTGCTGCTGCTACTGCTCTGGCTATCACTCGTGTTGTTGCTACTGCTCTGTATCTCGCTCGCACTGCGGCTTTGGTCTTGCTGTCGATCGCGCTTCTACTCTCCTCTTGCTCTTGTTCGTGTTGATGCTCTACTCTGTTCTTGCTCTTGCTGGCATTGCTGGTGATGCTACACGGCATGCTGCAGCTACAGGAGTTGCTGATTTAGCTCTCGGTCATGCTCCTGATCCGGGCACAATAGTTGCTGTTGCGCGAGCTGCTCTCTGCTATTATGTTCCCTGCTTGAGCGGCTGCTGATTTAGATCACTACTTCTCTACTACTAGTGCTCGAGCGGCCTAAACTTCTATTTTAGTGCTCTGCTACTAGTGCAATCAGTTTTGTTAGTAAAATTCAGTTTCGACAGTAAAATTCAGTTTTGATTGTAAAATTCAATTTCTTCAGTTAAGTTCAGAGTCAACAGTATTTACTGCATCTGTTGAAGCATCCGCGATGCGGCTGAAGCATTCTACATCTAGCACTTTTTGTTGATTTATTTTACATCATCTATTGCAGATTCTATTAGAATCCTACTTCAGCTTAACGCTGCCTGTCTTGTCCGGCTTCAGCCTTGCCGTCGTATACCTCACCGGAGCTGCTCCAACGATGGAACCGTCCATCACAGTAGAATAGTACCCTCGGCGCCATGTCCAGAGGCCTTAGATCTTCTTCCCCGCCTCCGACAGTCATACCAGCCGCACCATCCTCCATGTCCAACCCAATGATGCTGAGGTCGACAAGGCTACGCCAAAGAGGTTTTACACTCATCGCATCACTTTTTTACTCTACATTCATGTCGATTCCTTAGGGATTCTTTGGTCAAGGCAGTTGCAAATAAAGAAAGAAATGAAGGGTGGTCACAAAGTTAACAGGGAGAAAACTAAATGCCCTTTTGAACCGCAATTTGAATCGGTTTAGAAGTTGCAAATCTAGAAAGAAATTCCTATGCATGAAGAACATGACTAAGGGGTTGTTTGATTCCTATGCACACCTTACTATACTTTGCCACACCTCACCTTAGGCAAGTTTCACAAAGTTAGGTAGGTGTTTAGTTCTAGCCATAGTTAAGGCAAGAATGTTTTTATCAATAGTGAACCCCACATATCATAGACACAAAAAGTGTGGCAAGATTCCCTTAGGCAAGTCAAAGTGTGGCTAACAATTTGAGCAACTCAAGGTAGGAAAGTGTGGAAAAAATCATGTGGCAATATATGGCAAAAGGTAGTCACAATCCATACAGCCCCTAAGTGCATTAGTAGCATGTAATAAGATTCTAACTCCACATTTTCATGTGGTTTGACTATAATTTGACCATGTTTCTCTCCATTCATGTGTTCTTCCAGTTCATGTGAACCAAACACCCTAGTTGACAGAAATCATGTGTATGCACATGCTCTGTTTTGCACGTGCATTCCTCTCCCATTCCTGTGTTTTTTCTGTCCCCGCATTTTTAGAATCCTCCAATTCTAAGGAGCACTTACATATTTACTTCAGTTATAGATAGGTGCCAAAGACAACTATGTGTGTTTTGTCCCGCTCCTGTCGTGCCGTCGTCCACCCCACCTGAGGTGCACCATCGACGGAAGCGTCCACTGCAGCAGATATCCCCCTGCAGACCCCCTTTCACCGCCTTAAATCATCTTCCCCGTTGCCTGCAGCCACACCAACTACATTACCATCATCGACCGAGCAGATGAACCTGAGGACTACACAAGTCCGGAAGAGAGGTCACACTCTTTCCTGTCTGGTTACGTTATACATCGATTATTATTACGTGCTACTTTATCGTTCTTTGCACCCCTTAGACTTTGAGTCTGGTCCAAACTAATGTTCAAAACTGAATTTTTAATATGCCTTTGGGGCACATATTGAGGCAACAACAAATAGTATCTCTATCTACTACCTGGTTCATCTCGGGTCTTCTATATGGTTCGTGTTGGGTGGGCAACAAACAGTAGAGGAGCTATCGTCTATGTTTTTAAACCGAAGCTATCATCTGCCTGCTATCATCAGTTTTGGATCTATCCACTCATTGCTACCATCAGTCTTGTTCTCCATGCACCCCTTAGGACTTACATAATCTAACTATGTTTCTTTATTATGCATGTCAGTTATTGTACACAACTGTTCCGAACATGTGGAGAAAAAGATAAGACCATTATGTGGGAATATAATGTCATGCAGACGCGGCTCCATGGTGGGTGTAGTGCCCCCCACACCCCATTCCAGATTGTATTCCAGGGGAAGATAACTGTTCAGAGGGGGATTCAGAGGGAGCCGACCACTCCTATTTGTTGGGGAACGTTGCATGGGAAACAAAAATTTTTCCTACCGTTCACCAAGATCAATCTAGTAGATGCAACTACGAGGAAGGAGTGTGATCTACGTACCCTTGTAGATCGCTAAGCGGAAGCGTTATGAACGCGGATGATGGAGTCGTACTCGTCGCGATTCAGATCGCCGAAGACCTAGCACCGAAGCAACGGTGCCTCCGCGTTCTTCACACGTACGGCTCGGGGACGTCTCCTCCTTCTTGATCCAGCAAGGGGTGGAGGAGAGGTTGATGGAGAACCGGCAGCACGACGGCGTGGTGGTGATGGTGGAGAAGAACTCCAGCAGGGCTTCGCCTAAGCACCGCGGGAGAAGAAGATATGACGGGAGAGGGAGGGCAGCACCGAGGCACGAACTGTGTTGGCTGCCCTCCCTTTGCCCTACTATATATAGGGGGGGTGGAGAGGCTAGGGCGCCCTAGGGTTTCCCCCTAGGGGCCGGCGGCCAGGGCAAGGGGAGGGGGGCGGCGGCCAGGGCAGGGGGAGGCGCCCAGGCCCTAGGGTTTCCCCCCTAGGTGCCTTGCCCCCCAAGTCCCAAGGGGTGCGGCCAGCCCTAGGGGGTCCCACCCCCTTAGCCGCATGGGGAGAGGGCCCAGGGGGGGCGCACAGCCCCCTGAGGGCTGTGGTGTCCCCCCTTGTGGCCCAATAGGCCCAGAACACCTTCCGGACCCCCCGAAAACCTTCCCGGTATTCCGCCGATTTCCCGATGCTCCCCGGAACACTTCCGGTACTCCGAAACCTTTCATCCTATATATCAATCTTCGTCTCCGGACCATTCCGGAGACCCTCGTCATGTCCGGGATCTCATCCGGGACTCCGAACAACCTTCGGTAACCATGCACTCTTCTCACTAACAACCCTAGCGTCATCGAACGTTAAGTGTGTAGACCCTGCGGGTTCGGAAACCATGTAGACATGACCGAGACACTCCCAGGTCAATAACCAATAGCGGGATCTGGATACCCATATTGGCTCCTACATGTTTCTCGATGATCTCATCGGATGAACCACGATGTCAAGGATTCAGGCAATCCCGTATACAGTTCCCTTTGTCTCGTCGGTATGTTACTTGCCCGAGATTCGATCGTCGGTATCTCTATACCTAGTTCAATCTCGTTACCGGCAAGTCTCTTTACTCGTTACCGTAATACATAATCCCGTGACCAACTACTTAGTCACTTTGAGCTCATTGAGATGACGTATTATCGAGTGGGCCCGGAGATACCTCTCCGTCACACGGAGTGACAAATCCCAGTCTCGATCCATGTCAACTCAACAGACACCCTCGGAGATACCTGTAGAGTACCTTTATAGTCACCCAGTTACGTTGCGACGTTTGGCACACACAAAGCACTCCTACGGTGTCAGTGAGTTACATGATCTCATGGTCATAGGAACTTATACTTGACATGCAGAAAACTATAGCGATAACTGACACGATCAAAAGCTATGTTAACGTTTGGGTCTCGTCCATCACATCATTCTCCTAATGATGTGATCCCGTTATCAAATGACAACTCATGTCTTATGACCTGGAAACCGCGGTCATCTTTGATCAACGAGCTAGTCCTGTAGAGGCACACTAGGGACACAAAGTCTGTCTATTCATCCACACGTGTATCTGAGGTTCCAATCAATACAGTTATAGCATGGATAATAAACGATTATCATGAACAAGGAAATATAATAATAACTCTTTTATTATTGCCTCTAGGGCATATTTCCAACAGTCTCCCACTTGCACTAGAGTCAATAATCTAGCATTACAAGGTAATGAATCTAACACCCATAGAGTCTTGGTGTTGATCGTGCTTAGCCCGTGGAAGAGGCTTAGTCAACGGATCTGCAACATTCAAATCCGTGTGTACTTTGCAAATGTTTATGTCCTCCTCCTTGACCGAATCGCGGATGGAATTGAAGCGTCGCTTTATGTGTCTGGTCCTCTTGTGAAACCTTGGTTCCTTGGCTAGAGCAATGGCACCAGTGTTGTCACAGAACAGAGTCATTGGGTTCAGTGCACTATGCACAACTCCAAGATCTGTCATGAACTCCTTCATCCAGACACCTTCCTTTGCCGCCTCCGAGGCAGCTATATACTCCGCTTCACATGTAGAATCAGCTACCACGCTCTGCTTGGAACTGCACCAGCTTACCGCTCCCCCGTTGAGAATATATACGTATCCGGTTTGAGACTTAGAGTCATCCGGATCAGTGTCAAAGCTTGCATCGACGTAACCCTTTACGACGAGCTCTTGATCACCTCCATAAACGAGAAACATCTCCTTAGTCCTTTTCAGGTACTTTAGGATATTCTTGACCGCTGTCCAGTGATCCATACCAGGATTACTTTGAAACCTTCCGGCCATACTTATGTCAAGGCTGACATCTGGTCTTGTGCACAGCATTGCATACATGATTGAGCCTATGGCTGAAGCATAGGGGACGACACTCATCTTTTCTCTATCTTCCGCAGTCACTGGGCATTGAGTCTTACTCAACTTTGTACCTTGCAATACCGGCAAGAACCCCTTCTTGGATTGATCCATTTTGAACTTCTTCAAAACTTTATCAAGGTATGTACTTTGTGAAAGTCCTATCAAGCGTCTTGATCTATCTCTATAGATCTTGATGCCCAATATGAAAGCAGCTTCACCGAGATCCTTCATCGAAAAACTCTTGTTCAAATACCCCTTCACGCTATCCAAAAATTCTATATTGTTTCCAATCAGCAATATGTCATCCACATATAATATTAGAAACGCTATAGAGCTCCCACTCACTTTCTTGTAAATACAAGCTTCATTGTAAACTTGTACAAACCCAAACGCTTTGATCACCTCATCAAAGCGAAGATTCCAACTCCGAGATGCTTGCACCAGCCCATAAATGGAACGCTGGAGCCTGCATACTTTGTCAGCATTCTCTGGATCGACAAAACCTTCCGGTTGCATCATATACAACTCTTCCTTAAGAAAACCGTTAAGGAACGCTGTTTTGACATCCATCTGCCAAATTTCATAATCGAAATATGCAGCTATTGCTAACATGATTCGGACGGATTTAAGCATCGCTACGGGTGAGAAAGTCTCATCTTAGTCAATCCCTTGAACTTGTGAAAAACCCTTTGCCACAAGTCGAGCTTTATACACGGTGACATTACCGTCAGCGTCCGTCTTCCTCTTAAAAATCCATTTATTCTGAATGGCCTTCCGCCCTTCAGGTAATACTTCCAAAGTCCATACTTTGTTTTCATACATGGATCCCATCTCGGATTTCATGGCCTCTAACCATTTGTCGGAATCCGGGCCCACCATCGCTTCTCCATAGCTCGTAGGTTCACCGTTGTCTAACAACATGACCTCCAAGACAGGGTTACCATACCACTCAGGTGCAGTGCGTACCCTTGTCGACCTACGAGGTTCGGTAGTAACTTGATCAGAAGCTCCTTGATCATCATCATTGGCTTCCTCTTCAACCTCTGCAGGCTCCACAAAAACATCTTTCTGCGCTGCGCTACTCTCTGGTTGAAGCAGAGGTTCAATAACCTCATCAAGTTCTACCTTCCTCCCACTCAATTCTTTCGAGAGAAACTCTTTCTCGAGAAAGGACCCGTTCTTAGCGACAAACACTTTGCCCTCGGATCTGAGATAGAAGGTGTACCCAACAGTTTTTGGGTATCCTATGAAGACACATTTGTCTGCTTTGGGTTCGAGCTTTTCTGGCTGAAGCCTTTTGACATAAGCATCGCAACCCCAAACCTTGAGAAAAGACAACTTAGGTTTCTTACCAAACCACAGTTCATACGGTGTTGTCTCAACGGACTTAGATGGAGCCCTATTTAAAGTGAATGCAGCTGTCTCTAACGCATATCCCCAAAACGATAGTGGCAAATCGGCAAGAGACATCATAGAACGTACCATATCTAATAGGGTTCGATTACGACGTTCGGACACACCATTACGCTGTGGTGTTCCAAGTGGCGTCAACTGTGAAACAATTCCACATTTTCTTAAGTGATCACCAAACTCATAACTCAGATATTCTCCCCCTCGATCAGATCGTAGGAACTTGATCTTCTTGTTACGATGATTTTCAACTTCACTCTGAAATTGCTTGAACTTTTCAAAAGTTTCAGACTTATGCTTCATCAAGTAAATATACCCATATCTACTTAAGTCGTCAGTGAAGGTGAGAAAATAACGATATCCACCGCGCGCCGTTACACTCATCGGACCGCACACATCAGTATGTATGATTTCCAATAAGTCACTTGCCCGTTCCATTGTCCCTGAAAACGGGGTCCTTGTCATCTTGCCCATGAGGCACGGCTCGCACGTGTCAAGTGATTCAAAATCAAGAGACTCCAAAAGTCCATCAGCATGGAGCTTCCTCATGCGTTTCACGCCGATATGACCGATACGGCAGTGCCACAAGAAAGTGGTATTATCATTATCTACTCTACATCTTTTGGCATCAATGTTATGAACATGTGTATCATCACTATCGAGATTCAATAAGAATAAACCCCTAACTTCGGGTGCATGACCATAAAAGATATTACTCATATAAATAGAACAACCATTATTCTCTGACTTAAATGAGTAACCGTCTCGCAATAAACAAGATCCAGATATAATGTTCATGCTTAACGCAGGCACTAAATAACAATTATTCAGGTTCATAACTAATCCCGATGGTAATCGAAGAGCGAGCGTGCCGACGGCGATCACATCGACCTTGGAACCATTTCCCACGCGCATCGTCACTTCGTCCTTCGCCAGCCTCCGTTTATTCCGCAGTTCCTGTTTAGAGTTGCAAATGTGAGCAACCGAACCGGTATCAAATACCCAGGCACTACAACGAGAGTTGGTAAGGTACACATCAATAACATGTATATCATATATACCTTTGTTGTTGTTGGCCCCCTTCTTGTCCGCCAGATACTTGGGGCAGTTCCGCTTCCAGTGGCCATTCCCCTTGTAATAGAAACACTCAGTCTCTGGCTTGGGCCCAGCCTTGGGTTTCTTCACTGGATTAGCAACTGCTTTGCCACCCTTCTTAGAGTTACCCTTCTTGCCCTTGCCATTCTTCTTGAAACTGGTGGTCTTATTGACCATCAACACTTGATACTCCTTCTGGATGTCTGCCTCAGCGACTTTCAGCATCGAAAACAGCTCGGCGATGGTTTTATTCATCCCTTGCATATTGTACTGCTGGACGAAGCTCTTGTAGCTTGGAGGGAGTGACTGGAGAATTCTGTCAATGATAGCCTCATCCGGGAACACAAGTCCCAGATCAGCTATGCGGGTATAGTACCCAGACATCTTCAGTAAGTGCTCACTGACAGACGAATTCTCCTCCATCTTGCAAGCGAAGAATTTATCGGTGGTCTCATACCTCTCGATCTTAGCATTCTTCTCAAAGATGAATTTCAACTCCGTGTACATCTCATATGCACCATGACGTTCAAAACGCCTTTGGAGTCCTCCTTCCAAGCCGTACAACATGGCACATTGTACTATCGAATAGTCATCCGAACGCGTCTGCCAGACGTTCATATCGTCTGCAGAGGCTCCAGGAGCGGGGGGTTGACCTAGCGGTGCATTTAGGACATAAACCTTTTGGGCAGCTGTGAGGATGATCCTCAGATTGCGGAGCCAGTCCACAAAGTTGCTCCCATCATCTTTCAGTTTAGCTTTCTCTAGTAACGCATTAAAATTCAGGGGAACTCCTGCGCGAGCCATCTACAACATAAATTTGCAAAGACATTTTTAGACTATTGTTCATGATAAGTGAGTTATTACCTAATCAAATTAATTATAACTCCCACTCAAATTGACATCCCTCCGGTCATTCGAGCGTGACATGATCCAAATTCACCAACCCAAGTCCGATCATCACGTGAGATGAGGTGGTGTCAATGGTGAACATCAACATGTTGATCATATCTACTATATGACTCATGCTCGACCTTTCGGTCCTCCGTGTTCCGAGGCCATGTCTGTACATGCTAGGCTCGTCAAGTCTAACCCGAGTGTTCTGCACGTGCAAAACTGGCTTGCACCCGTTGTATGCGAACGTAGAGTCTAACACACCCGATCATCACGTGGTGCTTCGAAACGACGAACCTTCGCAACGGCGCACACTCGGGGGGAACACAATTTTATCTTGAAATTTTAGTGAAGGATCACCTTATAATGCTACCGTCGTCCTAAGCAAAATAAGATGCATAAAAGGATTAACATCACATGCAAATCATAAGTGACATGATATGGCCATCAACTCGTGCTTTTGATCTCCATCTCCAAAGCACCGGCATGATCTCCATCGTCACCGGCGCCACACCATGATCTCCATCATCATGATCTCCATCATCGTGTTGCCATCGGGGTTGTCGGCGCCCCACCATGCTCTTACTACTATTGCTACCGTTTAGCGATAAAGTAAAGCATTACAAAGCGCTTAATGATTGACACGCAGGTCATACAAAAAATAAAGACAACCCTATGGCTCCTGCCGGTTGCCGTATGCATTGACATGCAAGTCGATGTTAACTATTACAACATGATCATCTCATACATCAAAATATATTTCATCATGTCATTGGCCATATCATATCACATACATACCCTGCAAAAACAAGTTAGACGTCCTCTAATTTGTTGTTGCATGTTTTACGTGGCTGCTATGGGTATCTAGCAAGAACGCTTCTTACCTACGCAAAACCACAACGGTGATATTCAAGTTGCTATTTAACCTTCTACAAGGACCGCCTTGTTCTATTCCGATTCAACTAAGATAGGAGAGACAGACACCCGCCAGCCATCTTATGCAACAAAAGTCACATGTCTGTCGATGGAACCGGTCTCATGTACGTGGACATGTAAAGTTGGTCCGGGCCGCTTCATCCTATAATACCGCTGAATCAAGAAAGACTAAGGAGGGCAGCAATTTAAACATCAACGCCACAAACTTCTTTGTGTTCTACTCGAGAAAGCATCTACGCAAGATCCTAGCTCCTGATGCCACTGTTGGGGAACGTTGCATGGGAAACAAAAATTTTTCCTACCGTTCACCAAGATCAATCTAGTAGATGCAACTACGAGGAAGGAGTGTGATCTACGTACCCTTGTAGATCGCTAAGCGGAAGCGTTATGAACGCGGATGATGGAGTCGTACTCGTCGCGATTCAGATCGCCGAAGACCTAGCACCGAAGCAACGGTGCCTCCGCGTTCTTCACACGTACGGCTCGGGGACGTCTCCTCCTTCTTGATCCAGCAAGGGGTGGAGGAGAGGTTGATGGAGAACCGGCAGCACGACGGCGTGGTGGTGATGGTGGAGAAGAACTCCAGCAGGGCTTCGCCTAAGCACCGCGGGAGAAGAAGATATGACGGGAGAGGGAGGGCAGCACCGAGGCACGAACTGTGTTGGCTGCCCTCCCTTTGCCCCACTATATATAGGGGGGGTGGAGAGGCTAGGGCGCCCTAGGGTTTCCCCCTAGGGGCCGGCGGCCAGGGAAAGGGGAGGGGGGCGGCGGCCAGGGCAGGGGGAGGCGCCCAGGCCCTAGGGTTTCCCCCCTAGGTGCCTTGCCCCCCAAGTCCCAAGGGGTGCGGCCAGCCCTAGGGGGTCCCACCCCCTTAGCCGCATGGGGAGAGGGCCCAGGGGGGGCGCACAGCCCCCTGAGGGCTGTGGTGTCCCCCCTTGTGGCCCAATAGGCCCAGAACACCTTCCGGACCCCCCGAAAACCTTCCCGGTACTCCGCCGATTTCCCGATGCTCCCCGGAACACTTCCGGTACTCCGAAACCTTTCATCCTATATATCAATCTTCGTCTCCGGACCATTCCGGAGACCCTCGTCATGTCCGGGATCTCATCCGGGACTCCGAACAACCTTCGGTTAACCATGCACTCTTCTCACTAACAACCCTAGCGTCACCGAACGTTAAGTGTGTAGACCCTGCGGGTTCGGAAACCATGTAGACATGACCGAGACACTCCCAGGTCAATAACCAATAGCGGGATCTGGATACCCATATTGGCTCCTACATGTTTCTCGATGATCTCATCGGATGAACCACGATGTCAAGGATTCAGGCAATCCCGTATACAGTTCCCTTTGTCTCGTCGGTATGTTACTTGCTCGAGATTCGATCGTCGGTATCTCTATACCTAGTTCAATCTCGTTACCGGCAAGTCTCTTTACTCGTTACCGTAATACATAATCCCGTGACCAACTACTTAGTCACTTTGAGCTCATTGAGATGACGTATTACCGAGTGGGCCCGGAGATACCTCTCCGTCACACGGAGTGACAAATCCCAGTCTCGATCCATGTCAACTCAACAGACACTCTCGGAGATACCTGTAGAGTACCTTTATAGTCACCCAGTTACGTTGCGACGTTTGGCACACACAAAGCACTCCTACGGTGTCAGTGAGTTACATGATCTCATGGTCATAGGAACTTATACTTGACATGCAGAAAACTATAGCGATAACTGACACGATCAAAAGCTATGTTAACGTTTGGGTCTCGTCCATCACATCATTCTCCTAATGATGTGATCCCGTTATCAAATGACAACTCATGTCTATGACCTGGAAACCGCGGTCATCTTTGATCAACGAGCTAGTCCTGTAGAGGCACACTAGGGACACAAAGTCTGTCTATTCATCCACACGTGTATCTGAGTTTCCAATCAATACAGTTATAGCATGGATAATAAACGATTATCATGAACAAGGAAATATAATAATAACTCTTTTATTATTGCCTCTAGGGCATATTTCCACTGTTGGGGAACGTTGCATGGGAAACAAAAATTTTTCCTACCGTTCACCAAGATCAATCTAGTAGATGCAACTACGAGGAAGGAGTGTGATCTACGTACCCTTGTAGATCGCTAAGCGGAAGCGTTATGAACGCGGATGATGGAGTCGTACTCGTCGCGATTCAGATCGCCGAAGACCTAGCACCGAAGCAACGGTGCCTCCGCGTTCTTCACACGTACGGCTCGGGGACGTCTCCTCCTTCTTGATCCAGCAAGGGGTGGAGGAGAGGTTGATGGAGAACCGGCAGCACGACGGCGTGGTGGTGATGGTGGAGAAGAACTCCAGCAGGGCTTCGCCTAAGCACCGCGGGAGAAGAAGATATGACGGGAGAGGGAGGGCAGCACCGAGGCACGAACTGTGTTGGCTGCCCTCCCTTTGCCCCACTATATATAGGGGGGGTGGAGAGGCTAGGGCGCCCTAGGGTTTCCCCTTAGGGGCCGGCGGCCAGGGCAAGGGGAGGGGGGCGGCGGCCAGGGCAGGGGGAGGCGCCCAGGCCCTAGGGTTTCCCCCCTAGGTGCCTTGCCCCCCAAGTCCCAAGGGGTGCGGCCAGCCCTAGGGGGTCCCACCCCCTTAGCCGCATGGGGAGAGGGCCCAGGGGGGCGCACAGCCCCCTGAGGGCTGTGGTGTCCCCCCTTGTGGCCCAATAGGCCCAGAACACCTTCCGGACCCCCCGAAAACCTTCCCGGTACTCCGCCGATTTCCCGATGCTCCCCGGAACACTTCCGGTACTCCGAAACCTTTCATCCTATATATCAATCTTCGTCTCCGGACCATTCCGGAGACCCTCGTCATGTCCGGGATCTCATCCGGGACTCCGAACAACCTTCGGTAACCATGCACTCTTCTCACTAACAACCCTAGCGTCACCGAACGTTAAGTGTGTAGACCCTGCGGGTTCGGAAACCATGTAGACATGACCGAGACACTCCCAGGTCAATAACCAATAGCGGGATCTGGATACCCATATTGGCTCCTACATGTTTCTCGATGATCTCATCGGATGAACCACGATGTCAAGGATTCAGGCAATCCCGTATACAGTTCCCTTTGTCTCGTCGGTATGTTACTTGCCCGAGATTCGATCGTCGGTATCTCTATACCTAGTCCAATCTCGTTACCGGCAAGTCTCTTTACTCGTTACCGTAATACATAATCCCGTGACCAACTACTTAGTCACTTTGAGCTCATTGAGATGACGTATTACCGAGTGGGCCCGGAGATACCTCTCCGTCACACGGAGTGACAAATCCCAGTCTCGATCCATGTCAACTCAACAGACACCCTCGGAGATACCTGTAGAGTACCTTTATAGTCACCCAGTTACGTTGCGACGTTTGGCACACACAAAGCACTCCTACGGTGTCAGTGAGTTACATGATCTCATGGTCATAGGAACTTATACTTGACATGCAGAAAACTATAGCGATAACTGACACGATCAAAAGCTATGTTAACGTTTGGGTCTCGTCCATCACATCATTCTCCTAATGATGTGATCCCGTTATCAAATGACAACTCATGTCTTATGACCTGGAAACCGCGGTCATCTTTGATCAACGAGCTAGTCCTGTAGAGGCACACTAGGGACACAAAGTCTGTCTATTCATCCACACGTGTATCTGAGTTTCCAATCAATACAGTTATAGCATGGATAATAAACGATTATCATGAACAAGGAAATATAATAATAACTCTTTTATTATTGCCTCTAGGGCATATTTCCAACACTATTTACCCCCTGAGGTGTTTATTCTAACCTGGCATGGTGATGTTGCTCATATCATGCATATCGCGCCTCGCGTTGCTTACTTTATACTCCCTCCATCCCAAAATAAGTGAATCGACTTTGTACTACAGCTAGTATAAAGCCGAGTCACTTATTTTGGGACGAAGGGAGTACATCTTATATGTCATCAGCTTAGTTTAGATTTGCTTTGTGTGAATGCCACCTGTTTGTTTTCTATATCATATATGTGAATTATGCAATGCCGTCGTGTTTAGCCAAGCATCATATATGTGAATCATGCAATGCCATCCTGTTTAGCTAGTCACTGTATATGTGAATTGTATCATGCCCGTGCAATACTATTTTTCATCATGTATTCCATTTGTCGATAATGTTTGTACATTCATCTACTCTTCCTGTGCATCAGCCATTTGAGTCGGCGATGGGAAAATCTCAAGTGAAAACAAGGTCCTTTGAGTAGTCAGTGCTACCTCTCGATGCAAAATTCTTGCTGGTTATAGATAGCTCCTCATAGGGGGATTCAGAGATAGATGACCAGTCATATTCCCCCAAGGTGTATGCTCTTACTTGGCAGGGTTATATTGCTCATATCATGCATAAGGTGTCTTGCATTGTTATGCCATCTTCTTAGATTAGACATGCTTTGTGTGAATGCCTCCTGTTTTGTTTCTATATCAGATATGTGAATTATCTAATGCCATCTTTTTAGCCAATTATCTTATATGTGAATTATGCAACGCCATCCAGCCACACATCATATATGTGAATTATCTCATGCCATCCTTTTTTCATTACGTATTTTGTTTGTAAACCATCTTTGTATATTGAACTACTCTTCATGTGCATCAGCCACTTGAGTCGGTTATGGAAAAATCTAGAGTGAAAACAAGGTCTTCAGAGCAGACAATGGTACCTGTTAAAGCATATATCTCGATGGTTGCAGGTAGCTCCTCAGAGGATGATTCAGAGAAAGATGACCAGTCGTATGTCCCACCTGAGGTGTATGCTCTTAACTTGCAATGTTTATGTTTTTCATATCATGCATATGGTGTCCTACATTGCTTAATTTAGACATCATATACACAATGTTCAAATGCCATCTGCTTAGTTTACATATCATATATGTGATTGCCAGCTGCTTAGTATATCAATCAATTATGTGAATTATATCATGACATCATGTATACTTAGACAACATGTATGTGAATTATTTCATCCCAACCTATTTTAGAAAGACATCATATAGTTATGTCATGTCGTCATGTTTAGATACTGATAATATGTTGAATAATGCCATTCTATCCTGTTTAGTTATCCCTGATATATCTGAAACTGTGTCATGCTATCCTGTTAAGTTAGCCATCATATATGTGAAATTGCGTCATGCTGTCCTGTTTGGTTAGAAAACATATATGCTTCATTTTCTTTTCTTGTTTATCGGCCATTTGAATTGGAGGGGGTGATGGCAGTATCTAAGGGAGTAAAAATACGTTTTCCACAAAAGACGCTGCTACCCGTCGATGCAGATAGTACCAAGGTTGTACTGGCCAATGAACTAGCCCCACCACACATAATAGAGACACTTGCAGATTGTACCCCTACACCGTTGGATAGAGAACCAGCTACACCCGATCTAACCCCAGCCTCAACAGATACCAACCCAGTTCTAGCTAACACAACACCATATCCACCACATAGTTACCCCACATGAGCAGTTAGTAAGGCAGCTGCAGTGCCCAAAGCACGAACACCACTGCAGCGAACCCAAACTCCACGTTTGAAGCAGAAGAGCAACTGTTGCCAGGTCAGATTTCATAGCTGTGGTGCATACTCCTTTGCTCTCGCATCACTGTATTTTCTCATACCAACTAATTTTGAATTTGAAGGATCCAATTGAAACTCCAATGGCGCAACATGTATGTTTTAAACCTATTTCTTTAACTGGATTATTGTTTTAACTTCTTTCTCTATATTGATTTCAGTTTCAATTGTATAAACAGTTATGTTCTCATGTCATACACATTACATGTGTTGTTAGTACTATGTAGTTTCCCACACTTATATTATGTCTATGCTGCTTTGTCTTAAACATATATGATTTGAACCGTGTCTCTAGATTTGGCAACATAAACTAGAATGATATACACAATACAATGACCATATTACATAGATATATGTTCGTTTCATGTTGTTATCCTGTCCACCGTTCTACTGAACCAGTTTACCAAAATGAGTTTCATATACTACGTGCTAAACATATGATTTGTCTGCTTGTTCCTCTTGTAGAATGCTGACAGAATATTGGAGAAGAGCACCCCATTTTGCAATGGTAGAGAAAGTAATGCAGATAAGGTTCAATATAGTGAGACAACCCTGTTGGTCTCCAAGAAAGCTGATAAAAACTATCTTGTAGACAGTGAGACAACCCCAAAGTCGTGCCTCCTACTACTGCCGGCACAAGTGTTTGAGTTACTGGTACTGCCGGCACAAGCTCTTCAAACTCGTTGCCTGAATCAGTTCAGCTTCTTGAGTCTCAACTTTTAAGTTGAAATACATCAACCAGATGTGTTGCGACAGGAAGCCGAAGGATTGAGGAAGTCCCTCTAGAATTCAGATGCATACTTTCTGGTGCAACAACCAATGCTGTAGGATTTAAGCGCCAAACAAGAGAAAGCTAATAAGCTTGCTAAGTGTCTTGCTAGCATGGTGGATACCCAGATATTGTTTCTTGAGCTCTTGTGAAGTGGTTTCAGTTATGAACTTGTTTTGCCGCGGTGTTTATTTGCACTGGTCGCCAACTTTGACAACCAGTGTATGTAATATGCTGCTTTGTTCCCCCATATGTAGACTAGTGGCGAACTTTGATGCCCAGTGGTTGTAATATGTGTGATAGCCATAATAGCCTTGCGTATGTTGCTTGCTTATTTATTTCCTTGTTGTCTTGTTTATTTGTTTGCTTGTAGTCCGTGTAGTTGTTTCTCCGCGGTTTGCTAGTGGCCGCAATGACCTATTTTTTAAAACTAGGCCACAATAACCATGGGCAACATGCAGACCATTATCACCATGACCTTCTACGGGCCATATAATCAATGGGCCTTCTACGGGCCATATGACTGATTTGCCAAACATGGGCCAATAAGGGACCACATTATGGGCCGTAAACGGGCTAGAGTGGCGGCCATCTGTTCTTGGGCCGACCGTAACAGGCCTTTAAGAGGCCGATGAGTATAACAGGCTTATATCTATCGACATGCATAACTGGTCGATAATGGGCCGTATTTGATGTCGCCATGAAAATGGCCCAACGGATTAACGTGCCACAAACGGGCCGACTTTAACCACGGGCTGAATTTGGCCCACAAGCGGAAAAGGCCAGTAACAAACCGTAAGCAATTGAATGCTGCAAATCAGCCCAAGAATAAATGGGCCCTTAAAAGGCTGAAAGATAACACGGGCTGGGAACGGCCCAATGGAGTAATGGGCCGTCAATGGGTATGAAGCGATATATTGTTCATTATGGGCCAGATTCAGTACGAGATTTTAATGGGCCAAGAGTTACAAAGGGCCTCATATGGGCCGAAAGACGTCATGGGCCGTACATGGGCCGGAAGTTACAACGGGATGGAATCATACTGGACGGCCCGGATGAAGCTAGTGGGCTAAATTCGGAATGGCCATAATGGGCCATGAGTTATCAGGCCTGAATGGGCTATATGCGAACAAGCCGTTAGCAGGCTTTCGATGGGCCGTCCTGTTAACCTTTGACCAAGTCAAACGGGCCGCCCTTTTGACCTGAATGGGCCACTGTTGGGCCGTGCCTCATGTCGACGTATCATTGGCGCCTCCTGTCAATTTGTTGGTTGACATCTGTCCGCATGTGGAGCTGGCACGTGGTTCCTTGGACCAATGAGAATTTTACCCATGAAAAATCCCCGTTGGTCCTTGTTGTTAGCGGGTTATCGGATCCAAAATCAGACCCGATAGCTTAACGGCGACCCATTATAGCGGATGCCACGTGCCGGTTACCCTTGACGAAAGCACAACTATGATGCGCCATTTATCGTCATGGAAGTGAACATTTTCGTGATGATAATTCTGGTATTGTCATGGAACACTTCTACAACAACATAGGTATGACTATCTTGATTCTGTCATAAAATAGTCATGGATGTGCATGCATGACAAAAAACGTGACCTACTGTGAAAAACACGTATTATCACGGAAGTGTTTTTTTTGTGGTGGGTTGTCAATCCCTCCCGGGTAGTTGATTGGTAAATAGATAGATTGGTAATATGAAATGGAACAATGGCAAATAATATTCAATGAGGTACTTGTTGGGTTTTTGATAATATAGATCTGAAAAAAAGTTGCAAATAAAGGAAAAAACAAATGAAAAAATAGATCTGAAAGTATGTGATAGGAAAATAGACCTGGGGGCCATATATTTCACTAGTGGCTTATCTCGAGAAATAGCAAACGGTGGGTAACAAATTACTGTTGGGCAATTGATAGAAAAGCGAATAGTTATGACGATATGCAAGACAATGATCATGTATATATAGGCATCACATCCAAGATTAGTAGACCGACTCCTTCCTGCATCTACTACTATTACTCCACACATCGACCGCTATCCAACATGCATCTAGTGTATTAAGTTCATGAAAAACGGAGTAATGCAATAAGAACGATGACATTAAGTAGACAAGATCTATTCATGTAGGAATAGACCCCATCTTTTTATCCTTAATAGCAACGATACATGCGTGCCTTGCTGCCCCTTCTGTCACTGGGAAAGGACATGATAACCCACAAGTATAGGGGATCGCAACAGTTTTCGAGGGTAGAGTATTCAACCCAAATTTATTGATTCGACACAAGGGGAGCCAAAGAATATTTGTAAGTATTAGTAGCTGAGTTGTCAATTCAACCACACCTGGAGATTAATTATCTGCAACAAAGTGATCAATTACACACTAATATGATAATTTTGATAGTAGTGGTAGCAGCAATAGTAATGGTAACAATGATAACTTAGCAAGAACAATATAGCATAAATTCGTAGGCATTGGATCGATAATTTGTTGGATGATATTCATCATATGACAGTCATAACCTAGAGCGATACGACACTAGCTCCAGTTCATAGATATAATGTAGGCATGTATTCCGTAAATAGTCATGCGTGCTTATGGAAAGAACTTGCATGACATCTTTTGTCCTACCCTCTCGTGGCAGCAGGGTCCATATTGGAAACTAAGGGATATTAAGGCCTCCTTTTAATAGAGAACCAGAACAAAGCATTAACACACGGTGAATACATGAACTCCTCAAACTACGGTCATCACCGGGAGTGGTCCCGGCTATTGTCACTTCGGGGTTGCCGGATCATAACACGTAGTAGGTGACTATAACTCACTACCGCAGGATGCTGCTAACGCGACACTACGATCAGAGACCCTTCGATGAAACTGTGTGTGATGCAATAACCGCAAACGGTGGTGTAAAAAACCCGTCAAAAAGGTGCAAAACATTTGCGATGACAGATGCATCAAACACGGTTCAGATTTTAGTTGTGTGTGCGATACAGGGCATACAGTTCCATTCAATTAACTGTTTTAGATGACGAGGAACAAAAGAAATGGGCAACCAGTTGAAGGTGTGTGTGATATACAGCATACGGTTCGCTCGGATGAACTGTTTGTGATTAGGCAACACAAAAGAAACGGTTAGCCAGATCAAGGTGTGTGCGATATACGACATGCGGTTCACTCGGATGAACTGTTTGCGTTGAGGCAAGAGAATAGAAACAATTAAATATAACAAGATGTGTGTGATGCGCAAAAAACAGGTGTGTAATCAGAAATGTGTGCGAAGACCGATAATAACACAGACGATTGCTTCTAATAAGAAGTATGTGATATGCTCTGTCTACACAACATCTATTGGCCATTGGGCGATGGGCAGTCATCTGGGTACGCTGTAAGGATGTGAAGAGGGCATTCTATATCAGCAAGGACTAGTTGTTCCACCAATATCTCATCTAAGAGAACTCTCAAGTTAACTGTGCTCAGGCTGGAGCAGCCATGAGATGGGTGACCGGATGGGAAGTTGTCAAAATTTCAAAACCCACTGATGGGATGGATCATAAATGTCCATTCTGGACCTTCATGATATATCCCATCAGTGAGTTTTGATTTGTTTTTGTTTTTTAACACATGTTAAAGAAGGTCTACCGCATTACTTTGTGACAATGTTCGATACGTGGCATACAGTAGATCCATCTGACCTGTTTGTGATGGAATAAGCCGTGTGTGTTGTGGGGTGCAATTAACCTCAAGGTCCTTGTTTTGATTTTTTAACACATGTTAAAGAAGGTCTACCGCATTAGTTTTTGACAATGTGTGATACATGGCATACATTTGATCCATCCGACCTGTTTGTGATGGAATAAGCCATGTGTGTTGTGGGAAAATGCTTGCTAGTATTCAACCATTTGCGATTGATGAATTCATCATCGACGGGTTGATACGTCTCCAACGTATCTATAATTTTTGATTGTTCCATGCTATTATATATTCTGTTTTGGATGTTTAATGGGCTTTATTTTACACTTTTATATTATTTTTGGGACTAACCTACTAACCCAAGGCCCAGTGCAAATTGCTGTTTTTTTTTGCCTATTTCAGTGTTTCATAGAAAAGGGATATCAAACGGAGTCCAAACGGAATGAAACCTTCGGGAGAGTTATTTTTGGAACCGTATCTACCCAGAAGACTTGGAGTACACGCGAGGGAACAAGAGAGGTGGCCACGAGGGTCCAGGGCGCGCCCCCTCCCCCTGGGCGCGTCCCCACCCATGTGGGCCCCCTCTGGCTCCCCCGATGCCCTCCTTCCTCCTATATATATCCATGTACCCTAAAAACATCGAGGCAACAGAGAAAACCCTAATTCCACCACCGCAACCTTCCGTTCCCGTGAGATCCCATCTTGGGGCCTATTCCGGAGCTCCGCCGGAGGGGGGGGGGGATCTACCACAGAGAGCTTCTACATCAACGCCATAGCCTCACCAATGAGTTGTGAGCAGTTTACCACAGACCTTCGGGTTCATAGTTATTAGCTAGATGGCTTCTTCTCTCTTTTTGGATCTCAATACAAAGTTCTCCTCGATCTTCGAGGAGATCTATTCGATGTAATCTTTTTGCGGTGTGTTTGTCGAGATCCGACGAATTGTGGGTTTATGATCAAGATTATCTATGAACAATATTTGATTCTTTCCTGAAATCTTTTATGTATGATTATAATATCCTTGCAAGTCTCTTCGAATTATTGGTTTGGTTTGGCCTACTAGATCTATAGTTCTTGCAATGGGAGAAGTTCTTGGCTTTGGGTTCAATCTTGCGGTGTCCTTTCCCAGTGACGGCAGGGGCAACAGGGAACGTATTGTATTGTTGCCATCGAGGAGAAAAAGATGGGGTTTATATCATATTGCTTGAGTTTATCGCTCTACATCATGTCATCTTGCCTAAATCATTACTCTGTTCTTATGAACTTAATACTCTAGATGCATGCTGGATAGCGGTCGATGTGTGGAGTAATAGTAGTAGATGCAGAATCGTTTTGGTCTACTTGTCACGGACGTGATGCCTATATATAATGATCATGCCTAGATATTCTCATAACTATGCGCTTTTCTATCAATTGCTCGACAGTAATTTGGTCACCTACTGTAGAATTCTGCTATCATGAGAGAATCCACTAGTGAAACCTATGGTCCCCAGGTCTATTCTCAACATATTAATCTTCCATCTACTTTACTTTTCATTATTTACTTTCTGTTCTTATATCAAAAATACCAAAAATATTATACTATCCTATCTATCAGATCTCACTTTCCTAAGTGACCGTAAAGGGATTGACAACCCCTTATCGCGTTGGCTGCGAAGTTCTTATTTGTTTGTGCAGGTGCGAGGGACTCGCGCGTGGTCTCCTACTAGATTGATACCTTGGTTCTCAAAAACTGAGGGAAATACTTACGCTACTTGTAATGCCCAGGATGGGACTATATCTCCTACGTGTCGAGGCACGACTTAAAGATATAAGCCCATTCTGGAATGATCGCAAGTTTGGTACCTTTGCACATCTCATTTAAAAGAGGGTTTAAAATGCAAAAGAAGATAGTTGGCTTACACTCGCCACTTCACACAATACATTACATAAGCAAAGCATCATTCAAAACATCACAACCCATCTAAGGGTAAGATCCAAAATACAAGATACCAAACAACATAAAGCCACAGGTCAAGATCGAATCCTAGTAGAAACCACTACTGATCGTCGAAAAGGTCACAAACATACGGCCACTCTCTTCATCGAGCTCCTAGTGAAGTACTTGAACCAACTCCTGCATCAAACTCGGCTGAACCTGCATCTGGTGTTGTAGTATCTGTGAGCCACGAGGACTCATCAATCCCATAACCATGGGTATCAAGACTAGCAAAGCTTTATCGGTAGGAAGAGGTAAAGTGGTGAGGTTGCAGCAGCGGCTAAGCAAAAATATGGTGGCTAACTTTCGAGTACAAGAGTAAGATGAGCATCTACGCAAACGGTCGCAACTAGTAGTGATCGCTAAAGATCCTAAACTACATACGAGTCAAACATAACCCCACCGTGTTCTCTTCTCAAAGTGAAAAGAGACAGTCACGGTTACTCACATAGTTGTGTGTTTTACTTCGGATCCTCTATCAAGTTTTCTACAACCGGACATTAACAAATACCAAACTGCCACATAACCGCGGGCACGGCTTTCGAAAGAGCATAACCCTGCACGGGTGTCCCAACTTAGCCCATCACAAGCTCTCACGATCAGCACAGGTAAAACCTCTTATCTTTGGTTTAGTAGGTTAGTCCCAAAAATGATATAAAAGTGAATGATAAAGCCCATTAAACATCCAAGACTTCATAAATAATAGAATGGAACAATCAAAAATTATAGATACATTGGAGACGTATCATATACTACTCATCGATTAATCAAAACAAGCAAACAACACAGGAAAAACAGAATCTGTCAAAAACAGAACAGTCTGTAGTAATCTGTAACTTTAGTATACTTCCGTAACTCCAAAAAATCAAATAAATTGGTAAACGTGGGGAATTTGTCTATTAATCATCTGCAAAAAGAATCAACTAAAAATCACTCTCCAATAAAAATATACAGCCAATCTCGTGAGCGCTAAAGTTTCTATTTTTTACAGCATGATCACATAAACTTCACACAAGTCTTCCCAAAGGTTATACTTGGCACAAACACTAATTAAAACACAAAACCACATCTAGACAAAAGCTAGATGCAATATTTATTCCTAAACAGAAGCAAAAACAAAGAAAATAAAATGGGGTTGCCTCCCAACAAGCTCTTTCTTTATAGCCATTAAGATAGGCTTGAGAATTCAATGATGCTCACATGAAAGACAAGACTTGAAGCACGAAAATAGCATCATATAGCATGTGAAGATCACATCTAAGTCTAACATACTTTCTATGCATAGGCATTTTATAGGAAAATAAATTAGCAAGACAAGCAAGATCTAGCATATGCAAGGAAGAAGAAAGAAACAATCGCAATCTCAACATAACGAGAGGTAATTTAGTAACATGAAAATTTCTACAACCATATTTTTCTCTCTCATAATAATTGCATGTAGGATCATAAGCAAATTCAACAATATAGCTCTCAGAAAACATATTCTCAACACGATCCGCATGCATACGAAGTTGACACTCTTCCAAAATAGTGGGATCAACATTAACTAAAGTCATGACCTCCCCAAACCCACTTTTATCAAAAAAAATCATAAGGTTGAACATTCTCTAAATATGTGGTATCTAGTTGACACTCTTCCAAACCCACTTTCAATATTATTGCAAACATTATTATCAATCTCATATATATCATGGAGCTTAAATAAGTTTTCAAGATCGTAAGAAGCATCACCCCAATCATGATCATTGCAACAAGTAGTGGAGATAGCACAACTAGCATCCCCAAGCTTTGGGTTTTGCATATCATTAGCACAATTGACATTAATAGAATTTATAATAACATCATTGCAATCATGCTTGTCATTCAAGGAGCTATCATGCATCACTTCATAATCTTCTTCTTTCAACACTTCATCACAATTTTCGGACTCACAAATTTCAAGCAAAACCTCATAAAGATAATCTATTGCACGCAGCTCACTAGCAATTGGTTCATCATAATTGGATATCTTAAAAAGATTAGCAAGTGGATGAGGATCCATACTTTAGCAAGCGAAGATGGAAGCTAATTGAGGGCACATAGCACACAGGAAAACAAGAGGCAAGCGGACGGTAAACACACGGCAGAAGAAGGGAAACTAAAATGGCAAGGGTGAAGTGGGGGAGAGGAAAACGAGAGGCAAAAAATGTAATGCGAAGGATAAGGGTTTGTGATAGGTACTTGGTATATGACTTTTGTGTAAGCCTCCCCGGCAATGGCGCCAGAAATTCTTAATGCTACTTCTCGAGCTTGCGTTGTATTCCCTCGAAGAGGAAAGGGAGATGCAGCACAGTAGTGTAATGCCTAGGATGGGACTATATCTCCTACGTGACGAGGCACGACTTAAAGATATAAGCCCATTCTGGAATGATCGCAAGTTTGGTATCTTTGCACGTCTCATGTAAAAGAGGGATTAAATTGCAAAAGGAGATAGTTGGCTTACACTCGCCACTTCACACAATACATTACATAAGCAAAACATCATTCAAAACATCACAGCCCATCTAAGGGTAAGATCCAAAAGACAAGATACCAAAACATAAAGCCATAGGTCTAGATCGAATCCTAGTAGAAACCACTACTGATCGTCGAAAACGTCTCAAGCATACGGCCACTCTCTTCATGGAACTCCCTGAAGTACTTGAACCAGCTCCTGCATCAATCCCGGCTGAACCTGCATCTGGTGTTGTAGTATCTGTGAGCCACGAGGACTCAACAATCCCATAACCATGGGTAACAAGACTAACAAAGCTTTATGGGTAGGAAGAGGTAAAGTGGTGAGGTTGCAGCAGTGGCTAAGCATAATATGGTGGCTAGCTTACGAGTACAAGAATAAGATGAGCATCTACGCAAACGGTCGCAAAAGTAGTGATCGCTAAAGATCCTAAACTACATATGAGTCAAACATAACCCCACTGTGTTCTCTTCTCAAAGTGAAAAGAGACAGTCACGGTTACTTACACAGTTGTGTGTTTTACTTCGGATCCTCTGTCAAGTTTTCTACAACCGGACATTAACAAATTCCAATCTGCCACATAACCGCGGGCACGGCTTTCGAAAGATCATAACCCTGCAGGGGTGTCCCAACTTAGCCCATCACAAGCTCTCACAATTAGCTGAAGTGATAAATATAATATCATCACTCCTTATCTTAGGGAAATCCGATCAGGCTCGGCATCCCGGTAGCACAAGACATTTCGACAATGGTAAAACAAGTCTAGCAAGACCTCCCGGCGTGCTGACACCCTGATAGTAGCCTCGCGTATCTCGTCTCAGGCCACGTCCGGATGGGAAAAGCTACGAGTAAAACCAAACCTCGAGTTTCCCCAAGGTGGCCCCGCAGGTTGCCCGTTTGGGACCAACACCATCAGCACTGGCCCCCCTGCTATGTAGAATTAAGAACCCGAGGGTGCGACCCCCTATGCAATTTTAATTAATTAATTAAGTTGTTATTATGAGGCAAATTAAAACCAATGTTGGGCCTTGCTGGAGGAGTTTTATTCAAAGTCGAACTGTCAAGGGGTCCCCATCCACCCATCGTGTAAGGAACGCAAAATCAAGGAACATAATGCCGGTTTATCGGCGCCTAAGGTGGCATGAGTGGAACAAAACACCGAGCAAAAGGCCAAGCCTTCCACCCATGCCCAGTATATAGGTGTGTTAAAATAATATAAAATATTGTGATATTCCAACAACAAGTTCCCACCTGGAACGATCTTCATCTTCACCTACAACTAACAACGCTATAAGAGGGGCTGAGCAAGCGGGTAACATAGCCAAACAGTGGTTTTGCTAGGAAGGTTTCAAGGTTAGAGGTTTCATGGCAACAAGGAGAGGCTGACATAAAAGATGGGTAGCGCGACATGTAACGATAGCATCAAGACAACTAAGCATGGCAATGGTAGTAAAGGTATCCAAGGGTATGATCATCTTGCCTGGAATTCCGCAAGGGAGAAGAACGGGTCCATGAAGTAGACGGAGCAACAAGTCGAGCAATCCTCACAACTCCGGAACGAAACCGAAGCTAGCAAGAAAAGCAACCGGAAAGAAGCAAACAACACGGTAAACACACAAGCATAAACATGGCATAAGATGCACATCCAAGTATGATGCATGTCCGGTTTAAATATGCATGGCATGGCAAAGTGCACAAACAAGTACTACAAGTTAAGTGGAGCTCAATATGCAACGAGTTGCATATTGACGAAACACCACATTTTAATTATTTAATTGACTCTCGTTTATTTACAAGACAAGATTAAATGTTTGTTAACATGGCAATAGGTGAAGCAAAACAAACTACCTATTTAGACATTTTAAATGAGGCCGGAAATAACAACAACAATTCCGGAAAAGATCCCCATATGCATGTTTAGCAATTTTAAGCAAACAACAATTCATACATTTAAAGGTTGTCAACATGATGCGGATGACATGATAAAGTTTATGCAAGTTTAGATAAAGGTTAAATTGAAGAGATATGAAGTATGGTCACCGTGGTGGAAGAAAAGGGTGCCACGGCAACGATCCGAAAATGATGCAACGCAACATCTCGGTTCCGGTAACTCGTTGAGAGACCGGTGCAAAAGCAAAGGTGGAGTGAGCGAGTCGAACGAGATGAAAAGGTGGGGTGATCCCGTCACCGGGTTCCCACGGGTCGGCGACGAGGCAACCGAGGAGCATGACAAAAGGACGATACGGGCACGGAGCACACAAGGGAAAACATTTCATACAACACAAGCAAACGTTCTCGGGTCATCGTCACGGGGTTATACCTTTGGAACGTTCTTTTCGGGGCGGTTCGAGATCGTAGTGGAAGTAGAGGAAGTAGACGTTCTCGCGATTCGTAGAGGAAGTAGGCGTTCACGTGGTCGTCATGGGAAGTAGTTGTACACGAGGCAACGAGGTCGTCGTGGTACATGTTCATGTAGAGGTACTTGCGGTCTCGGCAACGGTAGTTGTTCACGTTCGTAGATGTACAAGTCGTCGGTAGAGGTACTCATCATCGGAGAGGAAGTAGTCACTCGGGCGTCGAGGTACTTGGCGCATCCGGTAGTCGTGGTACTTGCGGCGTCGTAGTTGACGTAGGAGTACACGTCCATGTAGTGGTACTTGGCGTTCGTCGTCACGTGTAGTCGACTCGTTTCTTCACCGAAGGTAGGCGTACACGGGCGACGGTAGTGGTACTCGCGGTCGTCGTGGTACTTGTGTCTTGGGTCTCGAGTCGTAGTTGTAAAGGAGCTCGTCGGTCTTGCCAAAGCCGAACTCTTCGAGGCCCGTCGTGGTACTTGGCAAAATAACAGCACAGGCAACACAAAAACATAGCGCACGGCAGCAGCAAAGGGGGCGACGAGGCCACCGCAGCGGCAACAGCAACAGGGTTCGGAGCTCGGCTCCACGGAGAGCTGGGGCACCGGTGCTGGCCTGGAGACAGAGGGGCACAGCGGCGCTGGGGCCATGGCCTTGGCGACGGAGGGGCCACGGGGCTGCGCCTTGGCGCGGAGGAGGAGGCCCGCGGGCGCCAGCACTTGGCGAGGCAGGGAACTGCTCGAGGGTCTCCATGGCGCGGCGCGGCTGCTGGCTCCGGCGACGCGGCTGGAGGGCGCCGAGCCACGAAGGAAGGGAGGGCGCGGGCACTGGTCTTGGCGCGCCGGGGCGATGGAGGAGGAGGCACGGGCGGCTCTCCTGGCGCGCGGGAGGGAGGCCACGCGCGCGGCGCTCGCGCCTAGCGATGCGGGGCGGCTCGCGAGGTGCGCTGTCGGGCGCTGCGAGGCTGGAGGGAGCGGGGAGATCGACAGGAGCGGGCGAGGGGAGATGGGGTCGCTGTTCGAGCGAGGGATGCGGGATTGAGGAAATGGGTCGAGTGAGAGGGAGGGACGAGCGAGGCCAGAGGGGATCGGCAGCGAGGGCACGAGGGGGTGGCGGCGGCTTGCGGGAGATGAGGAGCGAGGTTGCTGCAAGCTAGGGTTAGGAGCTGGGAGGCTGGGCCTCGGGAGGAGTTGGCCGGCTGAGAGAGGAAGTATGGGCCGGCTGGGCCAGGAGGAGAGGGAGGCTGCGAGGAGAAGATGGGCCAGGCGGCTGGATGGCCTAGACTGCTCGGGCTTCTATTAAATCGCTTTAACAGAAAAAGAAGAAAGAGGGAAAAGAAAAGAGAGGCTTAGGGAAAAAAATTATTGAACGGGGTTAATTTTCCCGAACTCATAAAAATGAGTTTGATCCAAGAAAATTATAAGTGGCATGATCAAAAGAATATAAATTCAAACCCATTTGAATTTAATTCAAATGGATTGAACTATGGCATGATTTCGGAAGTGTCCAAAAATGATGAGGATTTTGGAGGAACCTCGATAAACGGGAAAAGAAATATAGACAAGGTTTAGAAATAGAAACTTGGAGTGAAAAAGGCATGGGGAATATTTGCAAGTGTGTTGCGGTTAATTCCAAACAACGGAATAATTTATAATATAGCTCCCTAAATATTGGGAGGATATGTTATAAAGAGAAGTCATCCTTCCCTCGATTTAAATGGACCGAAGGTCCACACAATTTATTTAGTTGAGATGCAAAAGAAATAAGACATGATGGCATGATGACATGATGCAATGCAAAAATAAATAACACAAGCACAAAAGAAACACACGGAAGAACCCGGAACATCTGGAATCTTCTGGAATCTTCTGGAATCTTCTGGGACGTTGGTCTTCGGGCGTCACAACTCTCCCACACTAACAGAGGATCTCGACCCGAGATCCTAGAGATATCACCGGGTAAAAACGGAAAAGGAGGAGGTAAAACAAAGTTGCTTCTTTGACAGACGAGTGAAACCACGAACCTGAGAGGTTGACCAAAATAAAGAAGAATACAACGGAGATGAACGAATATGAAAACTCCGTTAGAAAAGAGGAACAAGGAGCATTATGAGAACCTTTAGGTTGAAAGACGTGAAACAAGAGCTCACGGATGACAAAAGAATACGGAACCGTAATGCTATAGCCAAGGAATAAGAATGACAGAATTTGGGCAGCACTCCGTCTGAAAATGGAAGGAATTAACAAGAACTTGAGGAGATGGGAAGATACTTGATGAAATCAACAACACATTGCCTCCGAAACAATTAAAAAAAATGGCACAAGGTTAAGAAGGATTTCAGACAGCACACCGGTTGAAAAGCTAGGAAAAACTAGATGAGATGAGGGAACTAGAATGGAGGACACAACACTCCGGTTAAATGATAAGCAAGGGAGAATATGATCTTAATAAAAACGAGATGATGGTCAAAGAGAGCAATATCACAAAGCCTCCGGAGTGAAAGAATAACATATAAATCAACGAAAGAAATGAAGGGAGAAGAAAAATGAAAACTTCTCCCACAAATGAATTAGGAAAAATCCTCCTTACAAAGAATGGTTGAATGGGGTTGATGGAAAAATCAACAACGAAAACGAATAAGCTTGATGTGGGCTTATGGAAAACATCTCAAAATTAAGAGGTGACAACCAACCACTGACGAAAACATTTAACTGGATTGAGATCAACAAGGAGACGATAAACTTATTTCACCGGAATGATAAATGAAGAACTTGAGTCATTTGTGAGCACCATAATAGCAACAACCCTTAGGGAAAGCTTTTTGGTGAAATACAACCCAAGATAACTCCAACAAATAAATAAAGGGTTGAAAAGATCTCCTGAACAAGGAAAATGATGGTTTTAAAATATCTCATTCTTGACAACTTGTGAATCATGAAACATGAAGGAATTGTCAAGAATGGCATACCACCATCAGAAAAGATAAGGTAGAAAGGATTGCAATTGGAAGCATGGTGAAGAATGCTTGAGCTCTAACAAGAATCTTGATGAAGAATTCGAGGATGAATTAAATCTTGATGAACCACCATGAAAACTCCGGTAAAGAAAGCATGAGAAGTGAAAGATGAAAAGAATAAGATTCAAGGCCTGCGATGAATTCATATAGAGCTTTGAAATGATATAACAGAAATAACTTGAAGCTCCGGAAAACAAGATGAACAACTTGGAACCTAGAATTTATTCCACATGAATAAACTCTAAACGAAGGAATTAACCCACTCGGATGAAATAAGAATAAGAATTATGTTATGCATATCCTTCATCAATTTAAATTGATGACAACCAATGGATTTGGCATACAACTTATTCTCGTTGCAAAGAATTAAAGATAGATCTCGCAGAAGCTTGGGTAAATCTTCAACGAACCACCGGTAGGATTGTGAAAAGAACAAATGAATTAAAACGATAACAACAGAAGAGTAAACTTGAAAGAACCATCGTAAGAATATTGAGACGAACGAAGAGGCATCAATGAAGAATAGTTGGAGGGCGAAGTTGAAAACTGAGAACAAAGAAATATTTCGAAATGATGGCCTTCGAAGGATCACAACGAAAAGAATTCATGAAATGCTTCGGATGGTATAAAAGAATTCCTCACAATCTGAACAATAATGAGGATGGCATTAAGCTAGAACCACGAATCTTGGAAGAACGGCCAAGATTTAAGAGAAACACCTCTCCGGTCTTCAATTGTTGAGAATGAAGACGAGAAATGCCATGAAGAATTATTGAGCACTCCGGAATGAAGAATTAAAAGGTTGAACCAATGATGAACAAGAATTTGAAAGCGGTCCTGGAGAAGGCATGTGATTGATGGGAATCATTCTTACGTCACATTTGAAAAGAAATTGAGTATAACTCCGAAAAATAGAAGAGTCAGGTAAGATCCTGGGAAAAGACCTGTGGGTTAGGGCCCACTCAAGAAATCACCGTTGAAAAAGATTGCTTAAGAGATATTGCACCAGTTGAATTAAATGGCTTGAATAAGATGACAATCCTCAAAAATAGCTTGAACAGATTAAGAATGGAATTATGAATCTTGAGCACTCCGGATATGAATAGCAAGAGGAGAATGATTAATTGGTGCACCGAAATAAAAAAGCATTGTGAAATGAGGAAAAGGATAAGATCAACACCAAAATCTTGAATTACATCCACACGCAGAATTTGAGAACAAAAGAATGATGAACTTGAAACTCTTGAGCATCTTCACGATAAAGCACCGGATAAGAACATTGAAGGAAATGAATGAAGAAACATCACATGAATAAAATGGATACTTCATTTGAGAATCTCTTGCTCTAGGAAGAAGAAGGGTGGGAGGGTGGGGAAAAACAAAGACAACTTGGGATGAAATGAAAACAGACAGATCGTCAGATTTCTCAATGGCGTCCGTATGGAATAACTTGAAGAGAAGACACACCGGTTGAAAAGGATTTAACATAGCAATCTTATGATCAAGAAGGACTAGCACTCCCATAGAAATATGAGAACACCGATTAGTAAGGTATGGAATCAACATTTGACATCGAAGCAACTCGAATACCAGAATCAAAACGAAACAAAGGATAGATATGTTTATGAAGAAGATTATGTTGCAACATATCTATCCGAACAGAGAATTGAACGAATGAATTACGCAGGTACATCAACTTGACGAGAAGCCACTTGGAAGAACAAAAGATAAATAAAAGCAACAAGGGGCAGATAGAACAAATACAAGATAGAAGCTTCGTCCGACATATTCGTGCTGAAAGCTCATGGAACGTGTTACAAAAGGGTTTTGCAATCCCCGGATCAGCATAGCCAAGGACCCTTTAAGATGCAACTCCCGACCGGAACAAGCCCATAAAACCACTTCACTCAATGCAGAACCCCGAACTTCATATCATGCACTCGTTGGAAGAATGCCTAGAACTACTAGATGAACCCACCTATTAATTTCCGAAAGTTCCCAGTTATGCAATCAGGTGTTGGGGATACAGGGGAAGCACCGCACACTCAACTCTAATCCTACATCCAGCTGTATCCATCCTTCAACACATAACCACTTATCTCCGGAAACCGTTTACCTCGGACCTTCGAAACGCATCCACTAAACAAGCTATGGCAATACTCCCGAACTACCTCCCCAGTACTGGGTGATGTCGGGGTTATCTTGCCACTAACCGCATAGGAGAGTTTTCGATGTCGGCCGTCTTAAGTATTCTAGTACTGCCGCGATGGATTTGTGACGACAACACCTCAGAGCTCAACTCCCAGGGACACTGCCACAACCCCTAATGACAGGAGGCATCGAGAACAATGTTCTCGTCACAAAGACATCGGAACAATCCAAACAATACTCGCGAGATCCTAAAAAAAATTGGTGCATTTTTTAGAGTAGAAGAGGCAAGAGTAATCGTCAGGAGTCCTCACCAGAGTGAAAAGGGATGAGGAGCAAAAGAAATCCTACTCTCCGATATATATATAGGACTCAAAACATTTTCAAGTGTGTGCCTAGACTCAACCGTCAACGATTCGATCAATCAGTGGGGGCTTCTAGGTCGGAGAAGGCTCTGAATACCAACTTCTTTCGACATATTCAATTAAATAATTAAAATGTGGTGTTTCGTCAATATGCAACTCGTTGCATATTGAGCTCCACTTAACTTGTAGTACTTGTTTGTGCACTTTGCCATGCCATGCATATTTAAACCGGACATGCATCATACTTGGATGTGCATCTTATGCCATGTTTATGCTTGTGTGTTTACCGTGTTGTTTGCTTCTTTCCGGTTGCTTTTCTTGCTAGCTTCGGTTTCGTTCCGGAGTTGTGAGGATTTCTCGACTTGTTGCTCTGTCTACTTCATGGACCCGTTCTTCTCCCTTGCGGAATTCCAGGCAAGATGATCATACCCTTGGATACCTTTACTACCATTGCCATGCTTAGTTGTCTCGATGCTATCGTTACATGTCGCGCTACCCATCTTTTATGTCAGCCTCTCCTTGTTGCCATGAAACCTCTAACCTTGAAACCTTCCTAGCAAAACCACTGTTTGGCTATGTTACCCGCTTGCTCAGCCCCTCTTATAGCGTTGTTAGTTGTAGGTGAAGATGAAGATCGTTCCAGGTGGGAACTTGTTGTTGGAATATCACAATATGTTATATTATTATTAACACACCTATATACTGGGCATGGGTGGAAGGCTTGGCCTTTTGCTCGGTGTTTTGTTCCACTCATGCCACCTTAGGCGCCGATAAACCGACATTATGTTCCTTGATTTTGCGTTCCTTACGCGATGGGTGGATGGGGACCCCTTGACAGTTCGACTTTGAATAAAACTCCTCCAGCAAGGCCCAACATTGGTTTTAATTTGCCTCATAATAAAAACTTAATTAATTAATTAAAATTGTATAGGGGGTCGCACCCTCAGGTTCCTAATTCTACATAGCAGGGGGGCCAGTGCTGATGGTGTTGGTCCCAAACGGGCAACCTGCGGGGCCACCTTGGGGAAACTCGAGGTTTGGTTTTACTCGTAGCTTTTCCCATCCGTACGTGGCCTGAGACGAGATACGTGCGGCTACTATCAGGGTGTCGGCACGCCGAGAGGTCTTGCTGGACTTGTTTTACCATTGTCGAAATGTCTTGTGCTAACGGGATGCCGAGCCTGATCGGATTTCCCTAAGATAAGGAGTGATGATATTATATTTATCACTTCAGCTAATCGTGAGAGCTTGTGATGGGCTAAGTTGGGACACCCCTGCAGGGTTATGATCTTTCGAAAGCCGTGCCCGCGGTTATGTGGCAGATTGGAATTTGTTAATGTCCGGTTGTAGAAAACTTGACTGAGGATCCGAAGTAAAACACACAACTGTGTGAGTAACCGTGACTGTCTCTTTTCACTTTGAGAAGAGAACACGATGGGGTTATGTTTGACTCGTATGTAGTTTAGGATCTTTAGCGATCACTACTTTTGCGACCGTTTGCGTAGATGCTCATCTTATTCTTGTACTCGTAAGCTAGCCACCATATTATGCTTAGCCGCTGCTGCAACCTCACCACTTTACCTCTTCCTACCCATAAAGCTTTGCTAGTCTTGTTACCCATGGTTATGGGATTGCTGAGTCCTCGTGGCTCACAGATACTACAACACCAGATGCAGGTTCAGCCGGGATTGATGCAGGAGCTGGTTCAAGTACTTCAGGGAGTTCCATGAAGAGAGTGGCCGTATGCTTGAGACGTTTTTGACGATCAGTAGTGGTTTCTACTAGGATTCGATCTAGACCTGTGGCTTTATGTTTTGGTATCTTGTCTTTTGGATCTTACCCTTAGATGGGCTGTGATGTTTTGAATGATGTTTTGGTTATGTAATGTATTGTGTGAAGTGGCGAGTGTAAGCCAACTATCTCCTTTTGCAATTTAATCCCTCTTTTACATGAGTCGTGCAAAGATACCAAACTTGCGATCATTCCAGAATGGGCTTATATATTTAAGTCGTGCCTCGACACGTAGGAGATATAGTCCCATCCTGGGCATTACACTACTGTGCTGCATCTCCCTTTCCTCTTCGAGGGAATACAACGCAAGCTCGAGAAGTAGCATTAAGAATTTCTGGCGCCATTTCCGCTGAGGCTTACACAAAAGTCATATACCAAGTACCTATCACAAACCCTTATCCTTTGCATTACATTTTTTGCCTCTCGTTTTCCTCTCCCCCACTTCACCCTTGCCGTTTTAGTTTCCCTTCTTCTGCCGTGTGTTTACCGTCCGCTTGCCTCTTGTTTTCCTGTGTGCTATGTGCCCTCAATTAGCTTCCATCTTCGCTTGCTAAAGTATGGATCCTCATCCACTTGCTAATCTTTTTAAGATATCCAATTATGATGAACCAATTGCTAGTGAGTTGCGTGCAATAGATTATCTTTATGAGGTTTTGCTTGAAATTTGTGAGTCCGAAAATTGTGATGAAGTGTTGAAAGAAGAAGATTATGAAGTGATGCACGATAGCTCCTTGAATGAAAAGCATGATTGCAATGATGTTATTATAAATTCTATTAATGTCAATCGTGCTAATGATATGCAAAACCCAAAGCTTGGGGATGCTAGTTGTGCTATCTCCACTACTTGTTGCAATGATCATGATTGGGGTGATGCTTCTTACGATCTTGAAAAATTATTTAAGCCCCATGATATATATGAGATTGATAATAATGTTTGCAATAATATTGAAAGTGGGTTTGGAAGAGTGTCAACTAGATACCACATATTTAGAGAATGTTCAACCTTATGATTTTTTTGATAAAAGTGGGTTTGGGGAGGTCATGACTTTAGTTAATGTTGATCCCACTATTTTGGAAGAGTGTCAACTTCGTATGCATGCGGATCGTGTTGAGAATATGTTTTCTGAGAGCTATATTGTTGAATTTGCTTATGATCCTACATGCAATTATTATGAGAGAGAAAAATATGGTTGTAGAAATTTTCATGTTACTAAATTACCTCTCGTTATGTTGAGATTGCGATTGTTTCTTTCTTCTTCCTTGCATATGCTAGATCTTGCTTGTCTTGCTAATTTATTTTCCTATAAAATGCCTATGCATAGAAAGTATGTTAGACTTAGATGTGATCTTCACATGCTATATGATGCTATTTTCGTGCTTCAAGTCTTGTCTTTCATGTGAGCATCATTGAATTCTCAAGCCTATCTTAATGGCTATAAAGAAAGAGCTTGTTGGGAGGCAACCCCATTTTATTTTCTTTGTTTTTGCTTCTGTTTAGGAATAAATATTGCATCTAGCTTTTGTCTAGATGTGGTTTTGTGTTTTAATTAGTGTTTGTGCCAAGTATAACCTTTGGGAAGACTTGTGTGAAGTTTATGTGATCATGCTGTAAAAAATAGAAACTTTAGCGCTCACGAGATTGGCTGTATATTTTTATTGGAGAGTGATTTTTAGTTGATTCTTTTTGCAGATGATTAATAGACAAATTCCCCACGTTTACCAATTTATTTGATATTTTTGGAGTTACAGAAGTATACTAAAGTTACAGATTACTACAGACTGTTCTGTTTTTGACAGATTCTGTTTTTCCTGTGTTGTTTGCTTGTTTTGATTAATCGATGAGTAGTATATGATACGTCTCCAACGTATCTATAATTTTTGATTGTTCCATTCTATTATTTATGAAGTCTTGGATGTTTAATGGGCTTTATCATTCACTTTTATATCATTTTTGGGACTAACCTACTAACCCAAAGGTCCACTCCAGATTGTTGTTTTTTTGCCTATTTCAGGGTTTTGCAGAAAAAGAATATCAAACGGAGTCCAAACGGAATGAAACCTTCGCGAGAGATATTTTTGGAGAAATCACGTACGGGAAATGTCAGGACCAAGTCAGGGGACAGAGAGGCTGCCCTCGAGGGTGGGGGCGCGCCCCCTGCCTCGAGGCCCCCTCGTGTGGCCCTCGGTGCCCTCCTTCTTCCTATATATATCCACGTACCCCAGAAACTCCATACACAGAGAGAAAACCCTAATTCCACCGCCGTAGCTTCTGTTCCCGTGGAGATCCCATCTTGGAGCCTGTTCCGGAGCTCCACCAAAGGGGGATCCATCACGGAGGCCTTCATCATCATCATCATTGCCCTCACCATGAGTTGTGAGTAGTTTACCACAGACCTTCGGGTCCATAGCTAGTATCTTGATGGCTTCTTCTCTCTCTCTGGATCTCAATACAAAGTTCTCCTCGGATTTTGAGGATATCTATTCGATGTAATCTCTTTTTGCGGTGTGTTTGTCGAGATCCGTTGAATTGTGAGTTTATGATCAAGGTTATCTATGAAAGATATTTGGTTCTTCTCTGAACTTTTTATGTGTGCTCATAATATCCTTGCAAGTCTCTTCGAATTATTGGTTTGGTTTGGCCTACTAGATCTATAGTTCTTGCAATGAGAGAAGTGCTTGGCTTTGGGTTCAATCTTGCGGTGTACTTTCCCAGTGACAGTAGGGGCAGCAAGACACGTATTGTATTGTTGCCATCGAGGATAAAAAGATGGGGTTTACATCATATTGCTTGAGTTTATCCCTCTACATCATGTCATCTTGCTTAAGGCGTTACTCTGTTCGTATGAACTCAATACACTAGATGCATGCTGGATAGCAGTCGATGTGTGGAGTAATAGTAGTAGATGCATAATCGTTTCAGTCTACTTGTCTCGGACGTGATGCCTATATATAATGATCATGCCTAGATAGTCTCATAATTATTCGCTTTTCTATCAATTGCTCGACAGTAATTTGTTTACCCGCCGTAGAATACCGCTATCATGAGAGAAGCCACTAGAGAAAACTATGGCCCCCGGGTCTATTCGCAACATATCAATCTAGATCTACTTTACTTTTACCGCTTTTTATTTGTTGTTTTACGAAACCAAAAATACCAAAAATATAAACTATCATCTCTATCAGATCCCACTCTCGTAAGTGACCGTAAAGGGATTGACAACCCCTTATCGCGTTGGCTGCGAAGTTCTTATTTGTTTGTGCAGGTGCGAGGGACTTGCGCATGGTCTCCTACTGGATTGATACCTTGGTTCTCAAAAACTGAGGGAAATACTTACGCTACTGTGCTGCATCTCCCTTTCCTCTTCGAGGGAATACAACGCAAGCTCAAGAGGTAGCAAGAAGAATTTCTGGCGCCGTTGCCGGGGAGGCTTACGCAAAAGTCATATACCAAGTACCTATCACAAACCCTTATCCCTCGCATTACATTTATATGCCTCTCATTTTCCTCTCCCCCACTTCACCCTTGCCGTTTTATTTGCCCTTCTTCCGCCGTGTGTTTATTGTTCGCTTGCTTCTTGTTTGCTTGTGTTACTATGTGCCCTCAATTAGCTTGCATCTTTGCTTGCTAAAGTATGAATCCTCATCCACTTGCTAATCTCTTTAATAGATCCAATTATGTTGAACCTATTGCTAGTGAGTTGACTGCACTAGATTATCTTTATGGAATTTTGCTTGAAATTTGTGAATCTGAAAATTGTGACGAAGTATTGAAAGAAAAACATAAATTGATTCACGATTGCTCCTTGAGTAAAAAGCATGATTGCAATGATGTTATTATAAGCTCTATCAATTGTGTTAATGATAAGCAAAACCCTAAGCTTGGGGATGCTTGTTTTGCTATGGCTACTACTTGTTGCACTATTCATGATTGGGGTGATTCTTCTTATGATCTTGAAAATTTATTTAATCCCCATGATGAATATAAGATTGATAATAATGTTTGCCTTAATATTGAAAGTGTTGGAGATATGCCCTAGAGGCAATAATAAAAGCATTATTATTATATCTCCTTGTTCATGATAATTGTCTGTTATTCATGCTTGAATTGTATTGTACGGAAACAGCGATACATGTGTGAATACACAGACCACAATGAGTCCCTGGTAGGCCTCTAGTTACCAGCTCGTTGATCAACAGATGGTCACGGTTTCCTGACCATGGACATGAGATGTCAGTGATAACGAGATCACATCATTAGGAGAATGATGTGATGGACAAAACCCAAACTTGAGCATAACACGAGATCGTATAGTTCGTAATGCATAAGCTTTTCGGTGTCAAGTATTTATTCCTTAGACCATGAGGTTGTACAACTCCTGGATACCGTAGGAGTACTTTGGGTGTGCCAACCGTCACAACGTAACTGGGTGGCTATAAAGGTACGCATCGGGTATCTCCGAAAGTGCCTGTTGAGTTGGTACGAACCGAGACTGGGATGTTGTCACTCCGCATGACAGAGAGGTACCTCTGGGCCCACTCGGTAAGACATCATCATCATGAGCTCAATGTGACTAAGTAGTTAGTCATGGGATGATGGATTACGGATCGAGTAAAGAGACTTGCCATAACGAGATTGAACAAGGTATCGGGAATACCGACGATCGAATCTCGGGCAAGTACCGTACCGATAGACAAAAGGAATAACATACGGGATTGAGTGAATCCTTGACACGGTGGTTCATCCGATGAAGATCATCGAGGAACACGTGGGAACCAACATGGGTATCCAGATCCCGCTGTTGGTTATTGACCGGAGAGTCGTCTCGGTCATGTCTACGTGTCTCCCGAACCCGTAGGGTCTACACACTTAAGGTTCGGTAACGCTAGGGTCGTAGAGATAAATGCACGTGGAAACCCGAAAGTTGTTCGGAGTCCCGGATGAGATCCCGGACGTCACGAGGAGTTCCAGAATGGTCCGGAGGTAAAGATTGATATATAGGAAGTCCAGTTTCGGCCAATGGGTGATCTCCGGGGGTCACCGGGAGCGTCCCGGGACCACCGGAGGGGCCCCGGGGGTCCACCGGGTGGGGCCACCCATCCCGGTGGGGCCCCTAGGCCGCGAGGGGAAGTGTGCAGCCCTCTGGGCTGGCGCACCACAAGGGGGCCCACCTCCCCATGCGCCTAGGGTTAAAACCCTAAGGGGGAGGGGGGCTCCACTTGCCTTGGGGGGCAAGGAACCCCCCCTGGCCGCCGCCCCCTTGCAGATTCGATCTGCAGGGGGTCCTGGCGCCCCCCTGGCCCCCTATATATATGTGGGGGGGGGGAGAGGGCAGCCGCACCCAAGCCCTGGCGCCTCTCCCCCTCCCGTCACACCTCCATACTCCCAACGTAGGGCGCCCGGCGAAGCCCTGCTGCGATCTCCACTGCATCCGTCATCACGCCGTCGTGCTGCCGGATCTCTGACGACTTCTCCTCCCCCCTTGCTGGATCAAGAAGGAGGTGGCGTTGCTGCACCGTACGTGTGTTGAACGCGGAGGTGCCGTCCGTTCGGCGCTAGATCATCGGTGACGAAGAACGTGAAGAGTTCGACTACTTCATCCACACTTCGTTGAAAGCTTCCGCACACGATCTACATAACGGTATGTAGATGCACTCTTACTTGCTCGTTGCTAGATGTATCCATAGTTGGATCTTGGTGAAGACGTAGAATTTTTTTGAATTATGCTACGTTCCCCAACAGTGGCATGTGAGCCTAGGTTTTATGCGTAGCATCTTGCACGAGTAGAACACAAAGCAGTTGTGGGCGTATGATCTTGTTCAACTTTCTTACCGTTACTAGTCAATCTTGATTCGGCGGTATTGTGGGATGAAGCGGCCCGGACCGACCTTATACGTACGCTTACGTGAGACTGGTTCCACCGACAGACATGCACTAGATGCATAAGGTGGCTGGCGGGTGTCTGGCTCTCCTACTTTAGTCGGATCGGATTCGATGAAAAGGGTCCTTATGAAGGGTAAATAGAAGTTGACAAATCATGTTGTGGTTTTGGCGTAGGTAAGAAACGTTCTTGCTAGAAATCCTATAGAAGCCACGTAAAACTTGCAACAACAATTAGAGGACGTCTAACTTGTTTTTGCAGCATGTGTTTTGTGACGTGGTATGGCCAAGAACGAAGATGTGATGAATGATATATGTGATGTATGAGATTGATCATGTTTTTGTAATAGGGAATCACGACTTGCATGTCGATGAACTTGACAACCGGCAGGAGCCATAGGAGTTGTCTTTATTATTGTATGACCTGCGTGTCATTGAATAACGCCATGTAATTACTTTACTTCATTGCTAAACGTTAGCTATAGTAGTAGAAGTAATAGTTGGCGTGACGACTTCTTCAAGACACGATGATGGAGATCATGATGATGAAGATCATGGTGTCGAGCCGGTGACAAGATGATCATGGTGCCCCGAAGATGGAGATCCAAGGAGCAAGATGACATTGGCCATATCATGTCACTTTAAATGATTGCATGTGATGTTTATCATGTTTATGCATCTTGTTTTACTTAGAACGACGGTAGTAAATAAGATGATCTCTCACTAAAATTTCAAGTATTGTGTTTCCCCTAACTGTGCACCGTTGCTAAAGCTCGTTGCTCCGAAGCACCACGTGATGATCGGGTGTGATAGGTTCTAACGTTCGCATACAACGGGTGTAAGACATATTTACACACGCGATACACTTAGGGTTCACTTGACGAGCCTAGCATGTACAGACATGGCCTCGGAACACGGAAGACCGAAAGGTCGAACACGAGTCGTATAGAAGATACGATCAACATGAAGATGTTCACCGTTGATGACTAGTCCGTCTCACGTGATGATCGGACACGGACTACTCGATTCGGATCGTGTATCACTTAGATGACTAGAGAGATGTCGTACTGAGTGGGAGTTCATTATAATTTGATTAAGATGAACTTAATTATCATGAACTTAGTCTAAATTCTTTACAATATCTCTTGTAGATCAAATGGCCCACGCTCAGGTTTCCCTCAACTTCAACGCGTTCCTAGAGAAAACCAAGCTGAAAGACGATGGTAGCAACTATACGGATTGGGTCCGTAACCTGAGGATTATCCTCATAGCTGCCAAGAGATCATATGTCCTAGAAGCACCGCTAGGTGATGCACCTGCTCCCAATGCGGACCAAGACGTTTTGAACGTCTGGCAGTCACGTAGTGATGATTACTCCCTGGTTTAGTGCGGCATGCTTTACAGTTTAGAATCGGGGCTCCAAAAGCGTTTTGAGCACCATGGAGCATATGAGATGTTCGAAGAGCTGAAAATGGTTTTCCAAGCTCATGCCCGAGTCGAGAGATATGATGTCTCCGACGCATTCTACAGCTGTAAGATGGAGGAAAACAATTCTGTCAGTGAGCACATCCTCAAGATTTCAGGATTGCACAACCGCTTGTCTCAGCTGGGAATGAATCTCCCAGATGAAGCGGTCGTTGACAGAATCCTCCAGTCGCTCCCACCAAGCTTCAAGAGCTTCGTGTTGAACTTCAATATGCAGGGGATGGAGAAGTCCATTCCCGAGGTGTATTCGATGCTGAAATCAGCGGAGGTGGACATCAAGAAAGAACATCAAGTGTTGATGGTCAATAAAACCACTAAGTTCAAGAAAGGCAAGGGTAAGAAGAACTTCAAGAAGGACGGCAAGGGAGTTGCCGCGCCTGGCAAGCCTGTTGCCGGGAAGAAGCCAAAGTATGGACCCAAGCCTGAAACAGAGTGCTTTTATTGCAAGGGAATGGGTCACTGGAAGCGGAACTGCCCCAAATACTTAGCAGACAAGAAGGCCGGCAACGTCAAAGGTATATATGATATACATGTTATTGATGTGTACCTTACCAGCACTCGTAGTAGCTCCTGGGTATTCGATACCGATGCAGTTGCTCACATTTGTAACTCAAAACAGGAGCTTCGGAATAAACGGAGACTGACGAAGGATGAGGTGATGATGCGCGTCGGGAATGGTTCCAAGGTCGATGTGATCGCCGTCGGCACGCTGCCTCTACATCTACCCTCAGGATTAGTTTTAAACCTCAATAATTGTTATTTAGTACCAGCTTTGAGCATGAACATTGTTTCTGGATCTCGTCTTATGCGAGATGGATATTCTTTCAAATCGGAGAATAATGGTTGTTCTATTTATTTGAGAGATATGTTTTATGGTCATGCCCCGCTGGTCAATGGTTTATTTTTGATGAATCTCGAACGTAGTGATACACATATTCATAGTGTAGATGCCAAAAGATGTAAAGTTGATAATGATAGTCCCACATACTTGTGGCATTGCCGCCTTGGTCATATTGGTGTCAAACGTATGAAGAAGCTCCATTCAGATGGACTTCTGGAGTCTCTTGATTATGAATCATTTGACACGTGCGAACCATGCCTCTTGGGCAAGATGACCAAGACTCCGTTCTCCGGAACAATGGAGCGAGCAACCAACTTGTGGGAAATCATACATACCGATGTGTGCGGTCCAATGAGTGTTGAGGCTCGCGGAGGCTACCGTTATGTTCTCACCCTCACAGATGACTTGAGTAGATACGGGTATATCTATTTGATGAAACACAAGTCTGAGACCTTTGAAAAGTTCAAGGAATTTCAGAATGAGGTTGAGAATCAACGTGACAGAAAAATAAAGTTCTTGCGATCGGATCGTGGGGGTGAATATTTAAGTCATGAATTTGGCACACACCTTAGAAGCTGTGGAATTGTTTCACAATTGACACCGCCCGGAACACCTCAATGTAACGGTGTGTCCGAACGTCGAAATCGTACTCTGTTGGACATGGTGCGATCTATGATGTCCCTCACCAATTTACCGCTATCTTTTTTGGGGTTATGCTTTAGATACTGCCGCATTCACTTTAAATAGGGCTCCGTCGAAATCCGTTGAGACGACTCCGTATGAACTTTGGTTTGGCAAGAAACCGAAGCTGTCGTTTCTGAAAGTTTGGGGTTGCGATGCTTATGTCAAGAAACTTCAACCTGAAAAGCTCGAACCCAAATCGGAAAAATGCGTCTTCATAGGATACCCAAAGGAGACGATTGGGTACACCTTCTACCACAGATCCGAAGGCAAAGTCTTTGTTGCCAAGAATGGATGCTTTCTGGAGAAAGAGTTTCTCTCGAAAGAAGTGAGTGGGAGGAAAGTAGAACTTGATGAGGTGACAGTCACCCCTCCTGTACCGGAAAGTAGCGCAGCGCAGGAAACTGTTCCTGAGGTGCCTGCACCGACAAGGGAGGAAGTTAATGATAATGATCCTGAAGAAACAGATCAAGTTACTACTGAACTTCGAAGGTCCACAAGGGCACGTTCCGCACCAGAGTGGTACGGCAACCCTGTCCTGGAAATCATGTTGTTAGACAACGGTGAACCTTCGAACTATGAAGAAGCGATGGCGGGCCCAGATTCCAATAAATGGCTTGGAGCCATGAAATCCGAGATAGAATCCATGTATGAAAACAAAGTATGGACTTTGGTGGACTTGCCTGATGACAGGCACGCCATAGAAAACAAATGGATATTTAAGAAGGAGACAGACGCGGATGGTAATGTGACCATCTATAAGGCTCGGCTTGTCGCTAAGGGTTATCGACAAGTTCAAGGGATTGACTACGACGAGACTTTCTCTCCCGTAGCGATGCTGAAGTCAGTCAGAATCATGTTAGCTATTGCCGCATTCTATGATTATGAGATATGGCAAATGGACGTCAAAACAGCATTCCTTAATGGCTTCCTCAAGGAAGAGTTGTATATGATGCAACCGGAAGGTTTTGTCGATCCAGAGAACACTAGCAAGGTATGCAAGCTCCAGCGCTCGATTTACGGGCTGGTGCAAGCATCTCGGAGTTGGAATATTCGCTTTGATGAGGTGATCAAAGCGTTTGGCTTTATACAGACTTATGGAGAATCCTGTATTTACAAGAAAGTGAGTGGGAGCTCTGTAGCATTTCTCATATTATATGTGGATGACATATTGCTGATGGGAAATGATATAGAATTCTTGGAAAATGTAAAGGCCTACTTGAATAAAAGTTTTTCAATGAAGGACCTTGGAGAAGCTGCTTACATATTAGGCATCAAAATCTATAGAGATAGATCGAGACGCCTCATTGGTCTTTCACAAAGTACATACCTTGACAAAATATTGAAGAAGTTCAATATGGATCAGTCAAAGAAAGGATTCATGCCTGTTTTCCAAGGTATGAGATTGAGCAAAGCTCAGTCGCCGACCACGGCAGAAGATAGAGAAAAGATGAGTGTCATTCCCTATGCCTCGGCCATAGGTTCTATCATGTATGCCATGCTGTATACCAGACCTGATGTGAACCTTGCCATAAGTTTGGTAGGGAGGTACCAAAGTGATCCCGGTACGGAACACTGGACAGCGGTCAAGAACATCCTAAAGTACCTGAAAAGGACTAAGGATATGTTTCTCGTTTATGGAGGTGACGAAGAGCTCGTCGTAAAGGGTTACGTCGATGCTAGCTTCGACACAGATCTGGATGACTCTAAGTCACAAACCGGATACGTGTATATTTTGAATGGAGGGGCAGTCAGCTGGTGCAGTTGCAAGTAAAGCGTGGTGGCAGCATCTACATGTGAAGCGGAGTACATAGCTGCTTCTGAAGCAGCGCAGGAAGGAGTCTGGATGAAGGAGTTCATCACCGACCTAGGAGTCATTCCAAGCGCGTCAAGCCCGATGACTCTCTTCTGTGACAACACTGGTGCTATTGCTATTACCAAGGAGCCCAGGTTTCACAAGAAGACCAAGCACATCAAGCGCCGTTTCAACTCCATCCGGAATTATGTTCAGGATGGAGACATAGATATTTGTAAAGTGCATACGGATCTGAATGTAGCAGACCCGTTGACTAAACCTCTTTCACGGGCAAAACATGATCAACACCAGAACTCTATGGGTGTTCGATTCATCACAATGTAACTAGATTATTGACTCTAGTGCAAGTGGGAGACTGTTGGAGATATGCCCTAGAGGCAATAATAAAAGCATTATTATTATATCTCCTTGTTCGTGATAATTGTCTGTTATTCATGCTTGAATTGTATTGTACGGAAACAGCGATACATGTGTGAATACACAGACCACAATGAGTCCCTGGTAGGCCTCTAGTTACCAGCTCGTTGATCAACAGATGGTCACGGTTTCATGACCATGGACATGAGATGTCAGTGATAACGGGATCACATCATTAGGAGAATGATGTGATGGACAAGACCCAAACTTGAGCATAACACGAGATCGTATAGTTCGTAATGCATAAGCTTTTCGGTGTCAAGTATTTATTCCTTAGACCATGAGGTTGTACAACTCCCGGATATCGTAGGAGTACTTTGGGTGTGCCAACCGTCACAACGTAACTAGGTGGCTATAAAGGTACGCATCGGGTATCTTCGAAAGTGTCTGTTGAGTTGGTACGAACCGAGACTGGGATGTTGTCACTCCGCATGACGGAGAGGTACCTCTGGGCCCACTCGGTAAGACATCATCATCATGAGCTCAATGTGACTAAGTAGTTAGTCACGGGATGATGGATTACGGATCGAGTAAAGAGACTTGCCATAACGAGATTGAACAAGGTATCGGGAATACCGACGATCGAATCTCGGGCAAGTACCGTACCGATAGACAAAAGGAATAACATACGGGATTGAGTGAATCCTTGACACGGTGGTTCATCCGATGAAGATCATCGAGGAACACGTGGGAACCAACATGGGTATCCAGATCCCGCTGTTGGTTATTGACCGGAGAGTCGTCTCGGTCATGTCTACGTGTCTCCCGAACCCGTAGGGTCTACACACTTAAGGTTCGGTAACGCTAGGGTCGTAGAGATAAATGCACGTGGAAACCCGAAAGTTGTTCGGAGTCCCGGATGAGATCTCGGACGTCACGAGGAGTTCTGGAATGGTCCGGAGGTAAAGATTGATATATAGGAAGTCCAGTTTCCGCCAACGGGTGATCTCCGGGGGTCACCGGGAGCGTCCCAGGACCATCGGAGGGGCCCCGGGGGTCCACCGGGTGGGGCCACCCATCCCGGTGGGGCCCCTAGGCCGCGAGGGGAAGTGTGCAGCCCTCTGGGCTGGCGCACCACAAGGGGGCCCACCTCCCCATGCGCCTAGGGTTAAAACCCTAAGGGGGAGGGGGGCTCCACTTGCCTTGGGGGGCAAGGAACCCCCCCTGGCCGCCGCCCCCTTGCAGATTGGATCTGCAGGGGGTCCTGGCGCCCCCCCTGGCCCCCTATATATATATATATGTGGGGGGGGGGAGAGGGCAGCCGCACCCAAGCCCTGGCGCCTCTCCCCCTCCCGTCACACCTCCATACTCCCAACGGAGGGCGCCCGGCGAAGCCCTGCTGCGATCTCCACTGCATCCGTCATCACGCCGTCGTGCTGTCGGATCTCTGACGACTTCTCCTCCCCCCTTGCTGGATCAAGAAGGAGGTGACGTTGCTGCACCGTACGTGTGTTGAACGCGGAGGTGCCGTCCGTTCGGCGCTAGATCATCGGTGACGAAGAACGTGAAGAGTTCGACTACTTCATCCACACTTCGTTGAAAGCTTCCGCACGCGATCTACATAACAGTATGTAGATGCACTCTTACTTGCTCGTTGCTAGATGTATCCATAGTTGGATCTTGGTGAAGACGTAGAATTTTTTTGAATTATGCTACGTTCCCCAACAGAAAGTGGGTTTGGAAGTGTGTGAACTTCAGATCCCACATACTTGGAGAATGTTCAATCTTATGAAACTTTTGATAAAAGTGGGTTTGGAGAGGTCATGACTTTGGTTAATGTTAATCCCACTATTTTGGAAGAGTGTCAACTTTGCATGCATGTGGATCATGTTGAGAATATGTTATGTGATAGCTATTTTTTTGAATTTGATCATGATCCTACATGCAATTATTATGAGAGAGGGAAATATGGTTGTAGAAATTTTCATGTTACTAAATTAACTTTCGTTATGTTGAGATTGCTATTGTTTCTTTCTCCTTCCTTGCATATGCTAGATCTTGGTTGTCTTGGTAATTTGTTTTCGTATAAGATGCCTATGCATAGGAAGTATGTTAGACTTAGATGTGTTTGTCTAATGTCTTATGAAGCTCTCCTTGTGCTTCAATCCTTGTCCTTTATGTGAGAATCATTGAATTATCGTGCCTAGCTAGGGGCGTAAAACGATAGCGCTTGTTGGGAGGCAACCCAATTTTATGTTTTTGTTTTTGTTGTTTTTAGGGAATAAATATTGCATCTAGCCTCTGATTAGATGTGGTTTCATGTTTTTTTAGTGTTTGTGCCAAGTAGAACCTTTGGGAAGGCTTGTCTGAAGTTTATACGATCTTGCTGTGAAAAACAGAATCGTTAGCGCTCGCTAGAATGGTCATCAGATTTTACTGGAGCGTGCTATTTAGTTGATTCTTTTTTCTCCTGATTGGTAGACAAATTGCGCAAAGTTAACAGTTTGATTTTTTTGGAGTTCCAGAAGTAGGCGAACCATGCAGATTACTACAGACTGTTCTGTCTTTGACAGATTCTGTTTTTCGTGTGTTGTTTGCTTATTCCGATGCATCTATGAGTAATATTGGAGGATATGAACCATAGAGAACTTGGAGTACAGTAGGTTTAACACCAATATAAACAAAGAATGAATTCATTGCTGTACCTTTGAGTAGTGGTATGCTTTCTCATACTAACAGAGCTCACGAGAATTTTTGTCTAAGTTTTGTGTTGTGAAGTTTTCAAGTTTTGAGTATTGCTTTGATGGACTATGGAACAAGGAGTAGCAAAGGCCTAAGCTTGGGGATACCCATGGCAGCCCAAGTAAATTCAAGATAATCAAAAGCCTAAGCTTGGGGATGCCCCGGGAAGGCATCCCCTCTTTCGTCTTCATCCATCGGTAACTATACTTGGAGCTATATTTTTTTCCGCAACATGCTATGTGTTTTGCTTGGAGCGTCGTGTACAATTTGAGTCTTTGCTTGTTAGTTTACCACAATCATCCTTGCTGGACACACCTATTTGAGAGAGTTAAATATGGCCTAGAAATTGTTAGAACACTCTAAGTGCATCACTTATATCTTTTGAGTTGAATAGTTTTTGCTCTAGCGCTTCACTTATATCTTTTAGAGCATGGTGGTGGTAATATTTTGTAGAAATTGTTGAACTCTCATGATTCACTTATATCTATTTTAGAGTCCATTAAAACAGCACGGTAAAGTGTTTAGGCTAAAGAAACTAGTCTTCACATGATAAACATCCAATGCTTTCTTCTCAAGTTTTGGATGCAGGTTGAACAGTTGAACGCTTTTGTTTGCAAAAGATACTTTTTATCTATTGCACCCGGATGTTTGTGAGCTCTAGAGATGAAATAATATCCGAACAAACCTATCGATACCCGTTACACATGAGATGACCCCCACATCCTTTGTCAAAATAAACAACTCCCCGATCAATGCATTTCACTCTTCCTTGCAACGCACGGGCACCTTACTATAGATTAGTTGACCAAAAATTGAAGTAACATTATATATAGTACGATAAATGATGATGCATGTCACCTAAAATTATATCATTGAAAACTATGTTCAAATACGAATCCAACGATATTGATATTGTTGACATGCACTAACATTTTGTCAGTTAAATCTTCAGTCAAATTCAATGGGGGATAAACCCCGACCGATGTAGTAGTACTAGTGTATAGGGTGGCGATGCACGGGAGTCTCACTCCGCTCATGGCGCGGCAGTAAAGCCGTCATATCACAAAACCCAACCACTCCCAGTAATAAGTGGCCTGGTAAAATAAACGGACAAGCAACCATCCCTCCGTCTTTTTTGCATTTCATCTCTCTACATTTACTTTCTCCGGTTCATCTCGCACACTCGATCCCTAGCTACTACTCCTAGTATTCCTAGCTACTACTCCTAGGGCCAGTTCTTTTGGCGGCTTCCCCAGCTTTTCCCATAAGACTAGTCACAGTGGAGAGTAACATTAAGGCGCCTCACTCGTTTATTTGGGCTTCTAAACTAGTACTACTAGTAGTACCTCCATCCTGGTTTATTCCTCACCATTGTAATTTGTGCTAAATTTTCACCAAAGATTTAACTGATAAATTGTTAGTGCATGTGGCATGCACTAACATTTCATTAGTTAAATTTATGATCAAAATTTGACACATATTACAATGGGGACCAATAAACCAGGACGGAGGTACTTAGTAGTTATGGTATTACTAATCTAGAAGCCTAAAAGAACTGGCCCCTGGTACTCCTACTAGTAGTACTCCCTCCGTCTAGGTGTGTAAATCACCTAAGGTGGAGCAGCGCGACCTAGGTGGCTGCTGATTGGAAGAGGCCAAAGAATCGGACCGAAAATTCGTCCAATCACCGCGCCACTTTTTCCTCCTAAACCAAACGAAGATTAGCAATGAATCCCTAATTAATAGGGATAGCGTTTCAGCCAACCCATGCAGGCCCATTGACGTGCATGCAAACTGGGGTCAATCCCTCCCCTAATCAACATGTTCCTTCTCTACATGCATAGGTCACTCATTCTCTCTCGCATTAACTTCCTCCCCCACGTGGTTCCGCCAAAAAAATTGCTCGCTGATGAACGAGGCAGTGAGAGGAACGATGACGGAATTTAATACATTGCGCCTAAGTGTTTTGGGAATATCTGATTTTCGTAAGGTGACTTACACACCTAGACGGAAGGAGTAGTACTCAAGTTGGAATTCCAATTGCACGACACAACTTGTTAGGCAAAAATTCGATATAGGGTGTAGGAAGCGGTTTGAGAATTTGCATGCCTTTCCGACCAGTGAGATACTCCGTACAAAGTACGACAGAGAAATAACCACAGAGAAGGAAGCTAAAAGTAAACAATCAAACGAGCATTTTTGCATTTGTTTTGCATTGAATCATTTCACAAGCTTCACTAGTGCTGTTTTTCTACTTTTACAAAAACCGAACCGTAGTGTTAAAACGTGCATTTGCACGTACATAAGTAATAGTACTCCCTCCGTTTAGGTGTATAAGTCTTCCCTCTTTCTTTGTCACGGTGCACTACCAAACATGACTTATTGACCTGGACGGAGGGAGTAGCACAGTCTGCAAGCATATATAGAGGGAGACGTGTAGTGCGATAGTATATAGTAAAGTTTGTGCTATATGCACGTACTTACAAAATGCATACGAATGCACAAGGTTTCCAAACTTTCCCTTTTACATACTTAATTAAGGACGCTAATAATTCCTGAACGTTTGGGATTTATCATTTGCTTCCCAAAACTAATGATATCGCCTTATGAAACAAAAATTATACTCATACTAAAAGCCACGACGCTCGCAAGAGCGCTTGCGTCGCGCCACGAGTGCCCTGGTGCGCGGCCTTTCCCAGCGCGCCGGCACAACGGCTCTTCCTCAGCCTCGCAACTCGCGAGGTGCTGATTGGCGGCTTGCCGGCAGGCGAGCGCGATCTCACTGGTGTGGTGATCCGGCGATAACAGGTACTCCTCCTGGCTGGAAGCGTGCACCCGGTCCACGTACCGCCAAGCATAGATGAGACGCTTGGGCCCGACTGCACTCAGGGCTTTGGCACGGGCGTCCTCCGCCACCCTCATGGTCCTCGCACGAGCCTTATTCCAAAGAGCCAATTGCCTGCCTCTCTCGGACGTGACATAGGCCTGCCAGGCAGCTTGTCCCGTGGTGCGCTTCTCTTCGACAACCTTCTTCTCCGCCTCTATTTTGGCGCGCTCTGTTGGAGGCAAAGCCTCCCACCAGGCAACATCCATTTATTTCCAAAGCTCCTCAAGGTTGGGGGGCTCGGCGGGCAGTGCGGCGTTCTCCTCGTAGCGGGGAGCCGACGCGTCCTCCGACGCGCGTGCTGGCGAGATTGGGAATGCCGACGCGTCCACCTCGACACATCACGGCGAGGAGCGGAACACCGACGCGTCCTCCTCGACTAGTGGCGGAGAGGAGCGGAACACCGACGCGTCCACCTCGACGCGTCGTGGCGAGGAGCGGAACGCCGACGATTCCTCCTTGACTAGTGGCGGCGAGGAACAGAACGGCGACGCGTGACTGTCCGTGCGGTGCAGTGAGGGGCGCCTAGGGCTTGGGAGGGGCGATGCCATGGTGGTAGACGTGAGAGAAAGGGGGAGGAGATAGCGATGAACGTGAGCGTTCTTCCGAATGTCATGGGAGGCGCAGTATTTATAGCGAGCTATGGCACACCTACATAAGATATGGACTGAGCTGCACTGACTTAACTGCAGGTCCAGTTGCGTCACTGACATGTGGGCCAGACTCCTGTTGGGACGATATGTCAGTGACCCAATGCACCGGAAGTTAAGTAACTGAAGCAGCGTCCCGGGTGGAGTGGTGGGACCGCCGGAGGGAGAAGGAGAGTCTGCCAGGCATATTGTTTCCACACACGGAGAGGAAAAGATTTGGAGACGAACGGGCCTCCTGCATGTATGAGGAACGGTGCATAAATTCTCATCTTGCATGCCGGGCTAGGTATCGTCTCAAGTCATTAAAAACATACACGCCCCACACATGTTCATATTTCAAGGTGCACTAAATTATTGCATGCGATGGTTAAGGCTGGCCATAATGGTGGTATCTTAGCTGGTACTCCCTCCGATCCTTTATACTCTGCGCATAACTTTTTTCGTCTTTTTCCCAAATGCTCTGCGCGATCCCCTTGAGTAGCGCACCTTTCCCAGCCTGCCCCTACCTTTCCGCTTCGCTAGCAATTAATCTCCTTAATTGGCGCAACTTCCTAGTTTGCATGCAGAGACATAACCGGAGGAGAGAGAGATTACATGTGACATGCATGGAGGGATTCGAGGCGACTAGTACTCTAATCCACGCAAAAGCAGGGGCAAACTTCTCCAGAAAATTTTGAATGGGCCTCTCCTTGGTATGCGAGTTACGAGTTAGAGCAAGTACAATAGAGCTGAGTCAGCGGGCTATAAGGAATAAACTAGTATATTTTTGCTTAGTTGGAGGAAAGAGAAGAGGAAAGAGAAGGTAAGCGGGCTCTTCGTGAAGAGCCAGCTCTAGCACGTGCTTCTAGGCACTTTGTGAGAATGAAATGTGGGCCACATAATAAAAAAATAGTACACTCTTTTGATCTACTATTGTACATGTTGGCTATAAGATGGGCTGTAGATGACATGGCACTGGCTTATAGCCAGCAGCTGGCTATACTATTAACCATGCTCTTATGCACAAAGTAAAAAGAAACGGAGGGAGTATCATGCACACGGGAATAGCAAACAAGCCTACATGGCGTGCGAACAGGCCGAAGGTCATGGGGGGCGCTACGGTTGACGGAATTAATTAAAGTTACACACAAGCCGGCATGACGTGGGAACACGCAGAAGCTATACCATCAGGCCCACGATATGGGTCTAGTAGACATGTCATCTAGTGGGTCCCGCATAGTTCCCGAGAACTCTTTGGGGGCTTGCAGCCGTTTATCCACCGGACAAGCCAGCAACCACACGCCGTTCGCCCGCCCTACTCGTCCCCATCTTCTACTAGTACAGTACCTTACAACAGTTCGCTCCCAGTCGTCCCGTCAATCCTAACCCTCCTCCCAAATCCATGGCGGCCCAAATCTCCATGATCGGCCGTGAGTGCAAGGTTCGAACCATCACCGACGATGAGTTCGACATCATCTACGCCCGTTCTTCCGCAACGGTGAAAGAATGCCTTGCTCGCTTCCAACGCATGTTCGAAAACTCAAATGATGAGTGGGTCGCTGGGCTAGATGTTGAGTACACCACAGTCCTGGGAAGCGAGAAGAAACTAAAGGAGGTAGAGAAGAAGAAGCCCGCCATGATCCAGGTTTGCATGCATGACTTATGCTTTGTCTACCACATATGCCATGCCGACGTTGAGTGCGAGGAATTTAAGAAGTTCCTCAAGGGCGGTCGAGTCAAATTCGTTACTGTAGACTTTAGGAACGACAAGGAAATCCTGGGTCGGATAGGCCTCGTTGTAGGCCAGCCCTTCGATCTCCAGAAGGAGATCCTGGTGTCCTCCTCTCAGCCTTCAATGCTGACCCTGGCAGTAGTAATGATTGATCGTTCGTACGCTAAACTGAAGAAACCGCACCACGAGTTTCATCATGCAAGGGAGTCGTAGACATTAGATGAAGATCACATCCTGTACGTAGCAATGGATGCCTACCTTTGTTTAAATATCTACAAGGGTTGGATGAAGAAGCAGAGCCTAGTGTCCGATTCAAGTAAAGAAGCGTCGGCGAAGAGGAAGAGGAAGAGGGACGAGGACGAAGTCGAGGACGTGGACTCGGACTCCGAGTAGGTGGCAGTGTCGTCGCTCATGCTGGTTCTACTGCAGTGTCAAGAGGACTAATTGCTTAGTTTATTTTCAAGGGTGTGTTGTGATGAGGCCCCAACAGAACTATGTTTATGTTCTTTCTTGTTATTTGAACTCTTTAGTACGTACAGTAGTACTAGTACTATGTCTTACTACTGTTCTTCTTGCAGTTGGTACTACTGCTCGTATCTTCGTGTTCCTACTGTAGTTAATATGTTCGTACTAGTAGTATAATTTGGGTCAGTCGATTTGTGCAAGAAGTTCGATGGAGTGAAGGAAGAAGAGGGCAGGGTGCCCATGATTTATCTTATGAGTGTTGGGTGTGGAATGCAGTTCGCCGGAAAAAATGGATCGTGCCCGGGGTTAAACGGATGGCAGGGGTGGGGGGAGCATGGCGGTGGCAGGCGGTTCAGGGGAGGGCGCAGCGGCGGCGGCAGGCGGTTAGGCATGTGGCGGGCTGAGAAGATGAACCGTGCATCTATTTCGGAGGTTGAAGAAGCCCTTCTAGCCATCCATGTTCCATCAAACATCTCACAAGAGTTGAATGACCCAAATTGCTCCTTCAGATTGCAGGATCCACGTGGCATTAAAGGTCTCGAAGGTAGATTCCGCGTCCGCACACGGTTTGCGGGCTTGACGCGCGCACGACCGGCTTCCGCCGCGACAGCCACAATGCACGCCTCCTCCGCGCGGGCAGAGACGACAATGACATGCTAGTTCCTCCTCGCTGGCGTGCTGGAGCATGTGCTCGTCCTCCTCTTTGTACGCTGCGTGCATAGACACAGCTCCACCAGCTTCTCGCATGCTTGGAAGCGCGGCAGCATCGCGAGGAGGGACTGCAGACGACGTGAGTGGGCAAGCCTTCAGTTTGGCGGCGGCACGTCGGTGATGGGCGAGAAATTTTTGGCCGGAGCAGGCGGACGTCGGCATGCGCAAGGCGGCAACATATTGATGAGTGCGCGAATGGGAGCTTAGTTTAGTTTTATATAGGGTTGGTCAAACTTAAAAGAAAACCGTACTAGTACACGTAAACATTAGACTTAGGCAGCGCTTTCATTAGTTACCACAACCATGATACGGAATCCTGTGCAAGCGCACGCGGTCGATCCAACGGTGCGTCACCGTGTCACGCTCGAAGGACATGCACCGAACCTTTTTGTGTGTGTGTGAAAACAATCCCCGAATATTACTCAACTTTTTTTAGGGAAAAGTTCTTGACGCTACAATATTTCCATATATTAGAATTTAGCTCCAGTTCGTGTTTATTTGGATTTGGACGTTTTAGGTGCGCCCTAGTTTTTTAATACCGATTTTGTGTGTGTGACTGAGAGAGAACGTGTGTATGTGTCCATATGTGTTGTGGCGGAAGGGCAATGTGGAGACGGTGTGCGTGTGATAGAGACATAGAGAGGTGTGAATGTGCAAATGATCATGCATGAGTGAGACATAGACAGATGCCGATACGTTGTGTATACATGAGAGAACGGTCTTTCATTTTACTTGTGTGTGTGAGAGAGAGAGAGAGAGAGGGAGAGAGAGAGAGAGAGAGAGGAGCATCCGTAACACAACAACCATCTCTCTCGATTCGTCTGTCCCTCGCATGATCGCATGTAACACATGCATCAACACGCACATTTTGACACCCTCACCCGACCCTTGCCCACCTAAAGGCCCGCACATCGCTCTCTATCTCGCACGCACAATCTCTTCGTGAATACCCTGTTTAGCAAGTAGTTTTCCATCACATAAACACACATTTCTCTCCTTAGGTTTGTTTTCTCTCAATATCTGACACACACACACACAACACACAGCACACACACACACCCTCCCCCGAGCACACAATTCATCCCCATCCAAGGTTACATGGCGACCACTCTCGCTTGTGCTTCTCTGCACCCCAGCATGCACAACACCTCAATCTTCAAAGAGGGCATCGAGGAGATCGAAGACGGCGACCACACTGCGCTAGAGAATGCGGGGCCATTTGGAAGCAGGATGATGTGACGACAGCTGACTGACTCCTCCCCCACCCTCTCTCTCTCACACACACAAAATTACCAATCCCTCTATCCCCCGCACAAATTTATCAATCCCTCAACCCACGAGATCCTTCCCCTCTCGTCCATGTTTTTCCAACTCTCTCATCAAACATGTTGTCTCTTCTCCTTCCACATGTACAGAATCCGGATGCACACACATCTCACATATATTACATGTCTCCATCTTTCTCACAGACCTAACTTCTTCCTCTCTCTTTCTCTCTTTAGCTATCTCCCTCTCTCTATTTCGTCAGGTTTGTCTCCTACTCTCTCGTCCACATACATACAATCTTTCCCGCCCTATCTGCTCCATCTTCGCAAGCTCTCTCTGCACATTTCATTCACACATTGGGATATGTTCAAAATGTTGCTTTCATAATGGTTAATGTAGAGTTATTGTTGGTTTTGTTGCATCCTACAAAGTAATAACTATGAAATGCATTTTGATTGTCATTTGACTGGGATTATGCGAGTTTGAGCATGTTGTGAAGTACTATAGACCTCGTATACATCTTGGAATTCGACAATGATTGTAACTATTGAATTGTATAGACCATTACATTCGAAGTCAGTAGCCTAATATATTTATTTCACAATTTCAACCAATGATTAATTCACTACATACTAGGAAAACAAATGTATACACCCTCCATTTTTATTTATGTCTGCGTATTAGCATTGGTCAAAGTCAAGTTTTGTAAACTCTTAGAAAGTTTATAACAAAATTTATTAGCATATAAAATAACAAATAAATACCATTAGATTCATTATTGAATGTACTTTCACAACATACATATCTGTTATGGTAAATGTTTATATTTTTCTATAAACTTGGTCAAACTTTAGGAAGTTTGACTTTGGTCAAACCTAATATGCAGATTTTACTAGTACTACCCGCTAGTTGCTTAGCCGAATCACCCAACACGCCACACGGGGAGTTCAGTGTCACAAAATTTTGAGGTCGGCGGGAAAATCTCTCGCGACCCTGATTCGAGCAATGGGAGGTTACCATCATAGCCTTCAGAACAGGCCGACAGATGATGGTAAGTAGGGGGCTATTTTCGTAACATCAGGTTCACCCTACCTAGCCAACCCCACCCCGGCACCCAAAGTAGTACACGTGAATACTCCCCATTTTCTATCCCCACCGCAAAATAGACTTCTCCACGGCACCGCAGCCTTCGTGCTCCTCCCCTTCTACATCGGCGCGCTCGTCCACCACAGCGCATCTGCCTCATCGATGACCTTGTACGCCGCACTAGAGCCGGTCCGCTGTCATCGTCATACACGGAGCCTCTTCCCCAGCACCGTCTTCCACGGTCTCAGATCTGCTTCCCGGAAGCCGACGCCAAGCACAGAAGCACCACCATCGTTGACAATGAACTGACTCCCATTGCCGACAATGACTCACAGAGGCCGCCGCGACCATCGTTCTCCTCCTCGATTGGTAATGTGTGTATTGAATCACTTAGCAATACATGTGCAGTTCCAATTTTGTTCATACCCACCCTTCAAATTTCCTGGGTGCTATTGTTCCCGTAAAAGTAATTGGTTATAGCCTCCATTGTCCAACAGAATATCAGCTTGTAATTATGCATCGCTCCTGTATCGCGCTGTGCTTGGGTAGGTATTTCATCTGCAACCAGTAGTGTGGCAAATGATGGATAGTTTTTTAGAAGTAGCAAGATGCCCATGTGTTGCACACATCAAGATGCATTTGTATGAGTAGTTTATCTTGTGGGAGAAAAGGATGAATGAGGGAATGCCTTATTTGCAAATGCGGAGAGGGTGTGGGTATCTTTTTGCAAAATTGCCACAGTTTCCTTCCTATCCATCGGATATAAATCGGATGGCCTATATTACAGGATGGCAGGAACACCATCATCACCAAGTCTGTTTTTTAGAGGATTAGGGAAAAAGTAGAGAAAAAAATAGAGAGTAGAGAAGTAGAGATAATTATTAAATATAAAATAAATATAACAATAGAGAAGAGAGTAGAGATAGAAGAGACATCGGGAAAGGATTGCGCGCGCGCGGGAAAAAGCGGTCGGGCGTGTGCTAGTTTTGGCGCGCGGCGTCCGGCGCATTTTATAAAATCCAACGCCCTCCCACCGCTCTGTGCCTTGCCACCGCTCTCTCCCTGCTCTGTGCCTCGCCACAGCTCTCTCCCCGCTCTTTCTCGCCTCGCCGCCGCCGCGCCACCATGCCGCCGCGTCGCTGGGAAACTTGGGGATACTCCGACGTCCGCGCGCGCCCCTCCGGCGGCTTCTCCGCCGAGATCCGGTTCCGTGGGATGCGCCTCGGCCTCGGCAATTTCTACACGGCCAACGAGGCCGCCCGCGCGTACGACGTGGCGGTGTGGCGCCTTCGGTGGCCTCATAGAACATTGGACTTCTTCAACGTGCCGACGCGGGAGCGGGCACAGGAGCTCACGCCTCTGCTGCGGCTTATCACCGACGAGGATCGTCGCGACCACCGGAGGCGGGAGCACCGTCTCGGCATCATCGAGATGGACGAGGAAGTCATGGCGCTGTGGCGCTAATGCTTCCCGCAGGACATCATTAACGAGCGTGAGTTCTACGAGCAAAGGAGGGCGGAGAGGGATAAGAGGAGGGCGGAGCGAGCCGCCTATCGCGAGGACAAGCGTAGGCGAAAAGCGGACGCTCAATTCAACATGAGGCTAGGAGCAGCGTCGCCCTGGGAATCCGATGATGGTCGATATCTTTGGGCCTATAGTCAGACGTCGGAGGAGGACATCACCGAGGAGGAGTCGGTCGACGAGGAGTAGTTGAATAATCTATTTTTTAGCTATCTATGCTGAGAACTATCCTCTACTCTCTATCTCTACTTCTCGATCTCTGCACTGTAAACGCTTTTTTAAAGCGCCGCGTGTTGCAATTCTGTTGGAGATGCTCTAACATGGGAGACGAGTGCTTTAATGTTGCCCACAAGATGCACGAGTATTACTAGTAGTATATTTTTCTTGCCAAGTTGAGATTTTAAAACCACGAGTGCGAACATGCTGAGGAGAAATGAAGACCAAACACGGGATATTGGGGACATCTTCAAGGAGCGTGGAAAGTTAAAGAGGAGCTGCATCGAACCTATAAAACGAGCTTTGGTAAGTAACACCCTTTCAATCACTTTCGTTTAGCCTCGTGTTCTTCGATGTGTATATGTTGTAGTTTCTGTTTCTCTTAAGCCTCGTGTTCTTCGATGTGTCATAAGAAGAGTCTTAATCGTCCTAATTCTTTCGTTTTTAGCTTGATGTAGGAAGTGGGTGTTCTCACCTTGTAGTCTGTTTTTATATTTTTTTCCTTTTGAATTCACTTCTCCCAGTTCTGTTTATCTGGCTTCTACTAAATGGATCTGGGTTGCTCTGAGTAATTATCTATAAAAGAAGTAACTTCATGTCAGGATGCAGTTCCTGCGAGGAGGGAAGTATGGTCAACCTCGAGATCATGTTTCCAGAATGAGGCTGGATTATGCCAGTTCCCTAATGATGCTGGATTAGACACAAGGTGCAAATTCCCAGATGATGCCGGATTACACACAAGCCAGGTGGAGGCGTCAGCTGTTCGTGTACTCGTGGCTCTAGTAAAGGCTGAAAGAAAGTGTGCAGCCATTGAGAATGTAGCTGAGTTCCTGAAGAAGTGAAAAGAGCAATCAGATGCTCTCTTCACCCATGCCAAAGAAGAGATGGAAGAAGCCAGAAATAAGCTAGCGGAGGTAGAGCAGGCTAGGCGTCTCCTGCTATCTAAAACTGTTGTCAATACAAAATTTCCTTCATAGTAGCTAGGTTCAAAGGTTTATCCAGTCAGCATGCCTGTTGTGATGTCTGTGTATCTACTGATGTGGCACAAAATATTTTTTTCGGGTCATGCAATAAGAGCAATTACTTTCCAGACAATAACAGACGAAGCATTGGACATGGTATAGTTCACGTGCAAGCCCGACATTCCAAGTTCAACTTCCACATCAAACACATGTTCACAGATATCTCCACATTCATACATAATGTCCACAACCATGATTCACTTCAAAGCCAAAAAAAACCGAGGAGAGTTATGAATAAAGAAAAACCTCTAGTTCTTGCTGCCAGTGCGAGCACAACAAGTCAAGACCATGCGTAATTAATTATATTTTGGTCATTTTTTGTGTTCTAAAATGCCGGCCGGCTAACGGAAGGATGTTTTGCCGGCACACGCGCGGATTCAATAAAGGCAGCGGGGCAGTCCGAAGCCGGTTGCATGCGGCAAGATGGCGTGTTCAGCCGGGCCTGTAGCGAGTGGCGCCCTCTTGGCCGGCGTGCCGTTTCAATGCCTGTGCTATGAGAGGTCGCGTCCGTGTCAGAGCAATCACTCCCTCCAGTATTTTTTTGCGTATAACAAAATCTCGTTTTCCATTCGCATTTTACAAGTAAAATTCGTGGACAAACTTTGACCCAAAATAGGATGGGGACTAGTAAACCAGAACGGAGGTAGTAGTTTTTTTTCTAATCAAAGATGGGTTTCCCCCTTCCGATTTTCATTATTGAAAACCAACATCTAAATCTAAACATAGTATTTGCCCTAGAACTACCAGGTTCAACATCTCGCAACATAAACCCATACAACCATACGCCAAGGAGGTACGTAGTACTATGAATTCCATTTTCGCTCCATACCAATCGTTCTAAAAACTACTTAGTACTTATAACGCGCAATTGAAAATCGGAACTCTTAACCCCGCTAAAAATGATATTTTAAACGTGGCTACTCGATCTGTGGCAACTGGCGAGCCACCGCCTCCAAGTCGTTCACCTGTGGTCCCAACCATCAACTCGTACGGATCAAGTTATCACGCGAGCTGACTATTCCTACAAAGGTGCGCTCCACCACATACCCGGTACCCACGAATGCAGCAATTGTGCACCTAGGGTTTTAGGATTTATTTCTTAACATTGCCTTTACGTAACACTCGTGTGTGCGAGACAGCGAGATACCGACTGCGTGCGTGCGCCTCTTCTATTCGTATATGTACTCCACCGTTCGTCTAGTGTCCAAAAAATTATTCTAATAACTACTAGCAATGTGCCAATGCGTTGCCACACGATCTGAGTAGATTAATACATATTCACCGATTTGATAGAAAAAAGTCTAGTTTTGAAATACATATATCACTAAAAAATTGTTATGTTTCACTCAAAATATATTCCTTTGGCGGTTTTGATGAGATAAGGGAGGAATGTTGTTGGTTTCAAGATTCGAGAAGTGGTATATGTCTAATTTCTACTCTTACAATCAAGATGCTCGTGCGTTGCATGGAACATCAAGATCTTGTGGGAGAAAAGGATGAACGAAGGAAGGCCTTATCTGCAAATGTGGAGAGGAGTGCGGGTAAATTGCCATAGGTTCGTTCCTATCCGTCAGATATAAATCGGATGGCCTATATTCCAGGATGGCAGGCCCACCATCATCACCAACTCTGTTTTTATCCCTACTCTTATAAAAAGCATAGTCGGTGATGACCGTGTGCCTGCCATCCTGGAATATAGGCCGTCCGATCTATATCTGACGGATAAGAAGGAAACTATGGCAATTTTGCAAAAAGATACCCACACCCCTCTCCATACTTGCAAATAAGGCCTTCCCTTGTTCATCCTTTTCTCCCAGAAGATAAACTACTCATACAAATGCATCTTGATGTTCCGTGCAACGCATGGGCATCATGCTAGTTGTTGCAAAAAGCCCATGTGTGTGAGAGAGAGGGAGAGAGGAGGAGGACGGAGTGCATGTGTGACAAAGACACAAAGAGTGTGTGTGCGAGAGGTATCATCTTAAAATGAGGCGATAGTGTGTGTGTGCACGATCGAGAGGGCGTGTCTCAAGAAGGGAAGAAAAATCTACATAGATACAAGGAGCGGGAGAGAGACATATATGCGATAGTGGAAGCACGAGTGTGCGGGTGTATAAACCTATCTAGAGGCTAGTGGATAAATGTTTGTGAGAGAAATACGAGTCAGGGGTGCGAAAGCGAGAGTTTTGTGTGTGTGTGTGTGAGAGAGAGATGGTAGTCGGGAAGGGGAGTGGAAGCAGGAGTTGTGTGTGTGTGTGTGTGTGTGTGTGTGTGAGGGGGGGGGGAGTTTGTCTGGTCGGTAAACAAATGAATAATGTCAGTTTGGGATGGAGACGAAAAGGAGACCGCAACAAATGTTGTGTCTACAGGAGAGAGAGAGAGTAATTTTAGTGGTATGATTCATATCTAGAGACATATAGGGTGTGTGAGAGAATCCCATAGAGAGGAAGACAAAGTGAAAGACGAGTGAAGACTGTGTGTGTGGCGGTGAAAAAGAAAGCTTAGGTACCTAGTGATACGAGAGGACGGTAGAGACGTGAGAGATAATGAAAACCGTGTAATGTATAATGATAGGGAGAGTGTGACACTTCTCAAGGGAGATGTCTAGAGACCATGTTTGCGAGGATAGGAGAAATGTTAAGTGAGCGTGCGAGTGAGCTGGAGAAAAGAGAGTGATAGCTACATGAAGGAGCATGCATGCGAGAGAGATGGGCATGAAAGGAGTGAACATAAAAAGGATTCAAATATTTGAATTCGAGATGATGATAGATGTAATCCATACACAAACCAAAATTGATCTATCAAACATGCATACACATATGAATTCCCGCGTATCTATGTTATTTAATATGTAGATATTACTGATCCATACATTTTAGTAGAACATAATTTGGTTTAATTTTTTGATTTCAACCTTATGATTTTGAGATCATTATATTTGTAAATCATATTATACATATAAAGGAGCAGAATTCTTTGTTGTGCTTTTGAAAGTATATAAAAAAATGATGTATATAGAATTTTATTCCAATCGAAAATGGATCCCGCCCGAAAAAAATAGAACACAAATGAGATTCAAATTGAGTTGGCACGGTAAACGTGCACACTACAAAATTTTAACGAAGCGGGGAATGTCGCGGTAACCGCCCGAAACCAAAATCTGCGAGATGGAAATTATTGGTGCCTATCCCTGCCACTCAAAGCCTATCTGCTCGATTTCTATAGGTTTCGATAGGGGTAGGTTTGTAATTTCACTCAAACGTGACATAACCGCCTCTCACCCGGATTCATACACGGTGGGTGCCAGAACACAGTGTGTCCTCGGCCGAAATCGACTCCCTCCCCGATTCATACACGGTGGGCACCAAAAACAAACTCTCGTCGGCAAATATTCAGTGTATGCGAGATTACCGTCCTATCCCCAACCTACTAATATTGCTGTGATGTAGGAAATTTGAAACCGGGGCTAAGTTTGTAAATTTCCTCGCATTTGAGACAAGCGCGCCCTGCAGATATGGTTTCCCCCTTCCTCTCCACCTCCATTTCCCCATTCGTACTCCGTGGGCGCCAAAACACCCTCTCCACCCGAGCCTCCTCCGTCCGCCACCCCATCCACCACCGTCCTCCTCCACCATGCCGGAGCTGATACCCCGACGCCGCCGTCCATTACAAGAGATCGACCTCTCTCATCCATGGCTTTGGACTGGGATCCTTGCATCCCATCCTCTCGCTTCATCCCCGCCATCGTCCACCGCGCCCTGCCGCCACCGCCTACCCTCCTAGATCTGCTTCCACACTGCCGACAGCCATCGCTACCGCAACAACGTCAAATTCTCAATAGATGCATACACAGCACCGCACCAGAGGTGGTACTCTTTCATATCTGCTCAACTTATTTATCGCAGCAAGAAAATAGATCGGCACTTCTTTACTCTGATTTCTTGTCCATCACTTACTTGCTAGTTGAGAGCAAACATTGGTTGCAAAGTTGCCTTTGTCCGGTTTGCACCTTCAGATCCGCCATGGCACGCTCAACACTATACTCCCAATGCTTATGGTTTTCCCATTTTATATTCCACACTAGTTAAATCACAATAGACTAAATTTCAAAATTGGGTCAGTCGATTTTTCAGAGCTCGCCGGAGTTTGCCGGTGCAAACGAAGGGGCTCG
>LR738712.1:155917299-155928159 GCA_902687465.1 Secale cereale | reverse complement strand
CGAACGAAGAAAACTCGACGCAGGTGGGGGCAGGGGTGAGGGTGGGGGTGGCGGAGGAACACAGGCGGTGGGGGCCGATGGTCCGGCCGGCGGCCCGTGCTGTGTTCTGTATGGGAAGAATCAATGACGAGGAAGAAGAAGGGTTAGGAGATGTAGGATCTTCATCCAACCACCTGAAATGGTCGACTGACCCAAATGACAAAAGTCACGCGACTTGCATGCAGACATGCCTTTATATTCAGTACCATCATCGCACCTGCTTAGCACTGCTCCTGAATCCATCAAGCTAAACAACGTGCCACTCATAATTCCATACTTGTTGCTCAAGTATGAATTTGATATGATTCTGATATTACTAAAACAAATAACATTTAATTGGTTAGCTAACGTTCCTACTTTACTTTCGAAAAAGCATGTGCACCACATATAGAGAGACATCGGGGAGTTGCTTTCTTAATGCGCTCTGATTCATCATGTGTGGGCATTGTGCAATGAACATTTTATTATCCAAAATCTGCTTGCTCTTCTTTAGCATGTTCCTCTTCCGTTCTTCTTTAATAAGTACTCTCTCCGTTCCTAAATACAAGTCTTTGTATAGATTCCACCATGGACTATATATCGAGCAAACTGAGTGAATCTACACTGTAAAATGTATCTGGATGCATCTGTATGTGATCCATAGTGGAAATCTCTACCAAGACTTATATTTTGGAACGGAGGGAGTATGATAGTAGTACAATATGTTCCTTGTAGTGAAGATGAGCAGGGACATTTGCGGTGTAGAGGTCTATATGGTCAGTTCGTATGGACACTTTGAACTCTTCGGGCCTCTTTGATTCGTAGGATTTTGTAAACATGGGAATAGGATTTGTAGTGGCCTGCCCACTTGAATCCTATAAGAATAGCAAGGAAATGCGGGGAGCTGTGTAGCCTTTGAGAGTTACACTGATATTAACAGTACCGCACCTTCAGTTGAAGAGAGCTGGTATCCGAAGCCTTTCTAGCCGTACCGGCAATACTAGCACATATATTCCAGAAAGTTCCACTTTGCTGATTTTACTCTCATGCTTACGGTTTTCCAGTTATATCTACACTATGATATGTGTAGCTGCTTTGTGTCGCACTAGCAGCAGTCCACTCTTGAAGCTAAACACCGCAATGACTTACAAAATTGGCACCAAGGCATTGAGCGCCATTTTGGATACAATAAAACTCATACGCTCCCCACATGTTGACTCTTGTTTAGAATATGATCCTAATGACTCTTGTTCAAAATTGCCACATATAGAGAGACAACATGGAATTACATTTCTTTGAGCGTTGTGATTCATCATGAGTGGGCAACCAATATTGTATGCAATTAAGAGGAACCTCAAGAATATGCTTCCTCTTCTGTTCTTTAACATGTTCCTCTTTTGTTATTCTGTATTTAGTACGTACAGTATGTTCCTTGTCAGGAAGGGGAGCAGGGACATCTGCAGTCAACGGCTGATTGAGCTGGCATGTACTTGATCGATAGGCTTTCAATTACTAGCGGCAATACAACAAAGTATTCTCAAGCCAGTTCCAATTTCCCGATTTATATATCGTGGTTATGGTGTACCCATTTTATGTACACTATGATCTGCCTAGTTTTTGTATGCTCTTGTTATCATGGTTTGGCAATAAACTCTCTTTACAGTATATTTTGAACCTATCATCTGCCAACTATCCTTACTTCTGGAGCCTATTTTTTGTGTACTTGTGCCAGATTATATAAATGCACGCACCATATTACAGCACACATGAGCTCTCTCATAAGAATCCAGTGATAGCACACAAGTGTTTACAGGGGCGCCCCTATATTAGAATATCCTCTGCATTACAAAGATAATCTCATAACTATTTATGTTTCATGGTTGTCAGATATTATACGTAATTACAGTGAATATCAGAATCTGCGCATCAGAAGAATATTGTGGAACACTACAATGACTTCCAAAATTGTCACCAAGGCATTGAGTGCCATTCTGGATGCAATGAAACTCATACGCTCCCCACCTGTAGATTCTTGTTCAGAATATGATCCTAATGACTATTCTAACCTCGAGGAGTCAAAGGCAGATGGCCTGTCATGTTCACCCATCAAGGTGCCCGCTCTAATTTGGCAAGGTTTTATTGATTGCACGTATCTTGCATATGTTGTCTTGCATTTCTTCTACTTTGTTGCACCACCGTATGCTTAGTTTACTCATCATATATGTCGAGATGCCATGCCCATCCATTATCAATACATATTCCATCTGTCATCATACCATGTTTTTCCTCTCAAATGTTGTTCTTGTGCATGAGACATCAAAAAGGAAGAGGGTGATTGCCGAACCTGAAGGAGCACCAGCAAAGTCCTTGAAAGACGTGGTTGTGCCGGAGAAATCAGACAACACCCCACTTATATTGGCTGTACAACCAGTGACACAAAACATAGGACCGACTCTAGCAGACTGTACTCATACTTCACTGGCCACACCACTAGCCCCACCAAACAGGACCTGCAGTCCAGCAAAAGGTATGCCGATTTCAGTTGCCATAGCACCAGCCGTACCACAGAAAAATCCCACTCCAGCAAAAAGGAATGCAAGTCCATCGGCCGAAGACCTATCCCAACTACAGAGACAGCCAATTCCTGCATATTGGAACCCCATTCCAGTTATTCCCAGTTTAAAAGACAATGCTTTCAATGTTGTTAGGGACTACGTGCATATATTCCCATCATTGGAAGATTATAGTGAACACAAACACCATTTTCACATCTTCCTGTCCCACTTATGTGTAAGTGCTATTATTCATGGTGATTATTTTCCTGTTTTTTGCTGATTGAACACATCAATGATTTACATTACATTGTTGTAAGTAGGCGAGGGTCAATCTAGATAGTCATGACAAGCAAAGCTTGCTTGCGCTTTTCAAGGAAGTATTGCAGCAATATTGGTGTTACTTGAGGAAATCACACTTTGATGGCAAGTCTATAAACGAATTTCTGGTGAAGTCTCTTGTGCTAAATTTAGAAGACATTGAATGGAAAAACCTTGTTATGCACTGGTCTCGTTTCGAGGATGAGGTACTATCTATGATATCGCATGACAATTTGAACTTCTACTTTTCCGCATGTGCCTTATGGATTTTTTTGCAGGAAATCTTCTCGAAAAAGAATTCCGGTTTGAAAACAATGACATGATATCGCAAATATGCTGCCCGCTGCTTTGCTCTTGTTAGTACCTGTTGTCCTGTATCACTGTACTTGCATACATACCTGGTTCATTAAGTGATAGCAGTATGCATGATAGCTTGCTTATCAATTGTTCGCTCCAAATTATCTGATTTGTATGAATGGTTACATTAGTGTAGAATATAACCAATGGCAATAATTTTTTTTGCTCTGCATTGTTCTTGTAAGTACCTGCTGTCCTTTACCAGTGTATTTATATTGAGAGGTAGTTGTTCATGTACCATCACTCTGCAGCTTATTTTCCTTTGCCCTCCATTTTCTACACATAAGATCTATATTTACTCTTACCATAAGGTTGGATAACACCGATGGTACTGAAAAAGTTTAGCTCTGCAAATCTCTTGGCTGTACCTTTTGCCTGTATCGATGTACTTACATTTATAGCTACTCGGTTATGTAGCATCACTCTTCATATTATCTTAAATATTCTCCATTTTTTCTTATAATGTCACATCTATATTTACTCTTAACAAAATGTAGAATAAAGGCAATGCTTATTGTCGGTACGAAATGACACCAATGGGATCACTGGAATCCCTTCTACGGTTAGCGGGCGCGAAGTTGTGCAAAGAGCAGGTCTAAGAGTCAGCATAGCGATCGTTTACCCAGGTTCGGGCCGCAAGGATGCGTAATACCCTAGTACTGCTTTGGTGTATATTTGAGTGTTCTTGAGCTCTTGAGCTAGCTACGGTGCCTGTCTAGCTTTTTAGGATCCGAATCCTTTTCTAGTATGCCGCGGGCCTCCTTTTATAGTTCAAAGGGGCTGCCACAGTGGCACACAGGAGGTGGAAAGGTGTATAGTGTATGGGCTTATCCCACGCCGTTACGGGACAAGGCGCATTCAATGCGCTGCTTAGGTGTCTATTTACTTTATGGGGGACGGAAAAGAAGCCCATCCCGTCCGTGGCCGCTCTGTCTGGTTGTGACGCGCATCCAGACCAGCGAGGCAGACAACTGATGTGGCGTCGTGGTAGGGTCTTCACAAGATCTGCATGCCACCACGCTGGTGCTTGGCTAGCTGGCCCAGGAACCACGTATCGCCACATGGGTGCCTGCCTGGGCCAGCGGGTCGGCCGCCGAGCTGGGGCGGCGACGGGGCGGCAAGGGCCTGCCGCAGACTTGCTTCTGTTCTCGGCAAGGGTCTTGCCGGGACCTCCATGAGTATCCTGCGGCAAGAGGCTTGCCGGGGCTCCGGGGCATCTTTGGTAAGGAGCCTTGCTGGGGCCTCATGGACGTCCTCGGCAAGGAGCCCTGTGATTGCCATGTCTTCAGGTTCTTATCTTGGGAGTCATAGATCTTTGTCTTCACAAAGATCTGCATGCCATCACGTGGGTGCTTCCCGAGCCTTGGCTCCAATGTCGTTGGTACTGTTGGAGTCCATAGGCTTCAAGGGTGGCTGTGACGGAGGCATCTGAGTGGATCGCCCCAGCAAGAGCCCTTGTCGGGTGGTGCGCAGGCCGCCCCGACAAGAGTCCTTGTCAGGGGGGGAGCCTGTCTCCTTGTTAGGTCTTCTCGGGCTTCCTGTCTTGGGTTGTTCTGGTAGCTCCGTGTTCCTGGCTTCCTTCTTCTGCCCTGTTATGTTCGGCCACAGGCGTGGCTCTGACTACCCGTGCACAAGTAAGGGGTAAAAAAGAGCGCCCCTACTTTTGTACACTGACAGGAGCCCCCGGGCTTGGGCCATCCATAAGCGCAATGCATTGTTGGGCTAGGCCCAGAACGGTGCGCGGGTAGTGAGGTTGGATTCCCTTTACCGCAGTAACTCCTCCGATGGTTGTGCTTCCCCATGATCTGCGCTGACGTGGGCGTCGTGCGTGGGGTGACCGCATCGTGCTTGCGTCATTTTGTGGTTCCAAAAAATAATAAAGAGATGGTTCGCGCCCTCCTCATAAAGAATAGAGGAATTCGTGGGGGCGCGGCCCATTTACTAAGTGGATCTGGGTCGCTCCACGATCTCGGGGGTGCGAAACGGTTATACCACGCGTCATCTGACTCCCGATCCACCCGCCACATATCCCTCATGCATCGAGGAGGGCGAGCGGCGGACGTAGAGGGCGTGGGCATTAATGCTGAGGGGGGGGGGGGCAGACGCCACTGATTGGAGCAGCGGGTCAGTCCTTTTCCCTCGTGCCTTGGCGTTTGGGCTGGTCGCCTCGGGCGGCCGCTCTTCTATAAAGAGGGGAGGGGAGGAGCGGTGCTTCTCACCCTCCCCGATCCATCTTCTTCCTGTTCGAGTCCTTCCCTCCCCAAGGTATGCCGATAGGGCGCGGTCGTGGCCGTGCCTCCGCGGAAGTGACCAGGTCGTCTTCCCATCAGAGGGCGGCGGTGGTCAAAGAGGAGCCCGATGCCTCAGACGTGGGTCATGCTGGAGGTAGAAGTGCCGGCCGGGGCCGCGGCCGGCGAGGCGGTCGAGGCAGAGGTAGATGAGGCCGGGGGACACCCGCGCCGTTGTCGTCTCCGTCTTCATCTCGTTCATTGTCTCCTCCTGCCTCCCCATGCGGCCATGTCAAGGACACGTCGTTGGAGTTCATCGTACAGCTGCGCGAGCCACCGCGCAGTTGCCTCCGCCTTCCTGGAGCGTTCGCAAGGGCGTTGGAGGTCGACCAACCACCAAGGCCGAGGCTTCACATGGAGGGGTGTTGCCACGACGCCATGTGGGGGGACACCATGTTTCCCACCCCTCACGTGATGCTTCTTCGCCGGGGGTGGAAGACCTTCGCGCGTGCCCACTGTTTGGTGAAGGGGCACGCCCTCTGCTTCAGGCTAGCGGAGAGCAATCTGCTCTCCGTCAAAGTCTTCGGGCGCTCGGGACACTGGCTAGGGTGCTGTGTGGAGAGCTCAACCGACGACGAAAACTCCTCCTCGAGTGAGAGCGATGGGGAGGACAGTGGCAGCAACGACGAGGGCGGCGGGCAGGAGGATGACGGGTCCAACTAGGCGGCGGATACGCCGTCCCTGGGTGGTGCTGGCAGCACCATCATCTGCATCGCCAGCCCCTTGAACTTCTCGGGGTCGCCTCCTTGGGCGGCTGGCGTTGGGAGGCCGAAGAAGGCGAAGAAGGTGGGCAGTGGTCGTCATGTCGGAGTACGCGGGCGTCAACCCACGCATTGCTAGCTTGCTGCCCCATCTTTTGGCTCTTATCCCGGCGCCATCATCGTCAGCCTCTTTTGGGACGGCCGCCGGGATGTTCTCTTGGTGCTTTCTGCTGCTTGCGCTTCGCCTAGGCGCTTCTTTTGCCATTCGCCATCTCGTTCCATTTCCTGAGGAGAGGGACAAGAAAGGGATCACGGGCATCTTATCTCTTTTTAGTTTTTAAGCCTACGCGCCTTTGTAAGATTTAAATCCTGTAACCCCCTTGCTTATGTATGCATTTCGTACGAATTGTACTTGTTTACAACATATTTATGAAGAAAAGGGTGTTTACCGGGTTTGTTTCTGCGCGGGAAAGAGCCACACCAAGGAACGGATCCTTGTTATCTTAAGATAAGCAACGTGCCCCGGCAACAAGCCTTGTCGTTCCTTCCCCGCCCCATAACTGTATTCGCGCGCATGGCGGGAACAGTAACAGGGCAGGGTCAGGGCCTTTGCTTGCTCCCTTCCCATCACGCTGCCACCCAGCCCCGGTCCAAGAAAAAGCTTGTTGGACACAAGGAAAAAAGGGAGCACGATGGCATAGGAGCGAGCGAAGCTTCGTACGTTCAAGTTCCATACATAAGAAAGGAGCTAGGGGCGAGAGCCTTATCAGGGTCCTGTAGCTCCCGGCAACCTTGTCTTGCTGTGGTTTGACCCTTGGTTGTGTAGCCCCCGGCAACCTTAGCCTTGCCGGGGTCGGAGCGTCGTCCCGCCCCTTTTCTTTCAAATGGTTCAACAAGGACATCCGTGGATCCTGTGAATCAAGAGGACAGAAAGTAAACAGAGAGACGCAAACTCGACCTCTATGCTAGGGGTTAGTCGCCGTTAAGCTCTATCAACCCTAACAGAGAAAGAGACTCAACCTAGCATGCATGCTAAAACTTAGGGCACCAGTGCTTCATTTATTTATACTCAGGGTCTGCGCCTGGCTTTGTACAAAGGGTTACATGCCTTCTCGGCAAGGCTTGTACAAAAGGGTGGCTTGCCGGGAGGCCCGGCAACCGCGCCTTACGGGTAAAACTTGCAAAGATGTTCGATGTTCCAGGAGTTACTCACTGGGATCCCATCTTCGGTCTCCAGGCGGACTGCGCCAGGCTTGGTGACTCGTATTACCCAATAAGGGCCTTCCCACTTCAGCGTCAACTTGTTGGAATTCTTGGCCAACTAAACGTGCCGAAGAACAAGGTTGCCTTCCTCAAAGCTTCGGGCATGAACCTTGCGGCTATGATAGCAGCGCAAGGCTTGCTGGTAGCGTGCTGCTTGTACAACCGCCCGAAGACGATCTTCCTCGAGGAGCGTTGCGTAATCTTGCCGCAGTCGCTCTTGCTCAAGCTCATCATAAGCGAGCACTCGGGGTGACCCGTATGTGAGTTCCGTGGGGAGAACTGCCTCCGCCCCGTAAACGAGGGAGAAGGGTGTCTGGCCGGTGGCTCGATTTGGTGTCGTTCTGATGGACCAAAGAACCACCGGTAATTCATCGATCCAGCGCTTTCTGTACTTATGTAGCCTGTCAAAAGTCCTTGTCCGAAGGCCCCGCAGTACTTCAGCATTTGCCCTTTCTTCCTGGCCGTTGCTTCATGGATGTGCAACAGAAGCGAAACAGACTTTGCCGACGAGGTCTTGCACGTATTGCATGAAGGTGTTGCTTGTGAACTGTGCATCGTTGTCGGTGATAATTCTGTTTGGTACACCAAAACGGCAGACTATGCCCTTGAAGAACTTGACGGCCGACTGTGCTGTCACCTTCCTCACTGATTCCACCTCTGGCCACTTTGTGAACTTGTCAATTGCTACGTACAAGTACTCAAAGCCCCCGACAACACGGGGAAAAGGGCCCAATAAATCGAGCCCCTAAACCGAGAATGGCCAGGAGAGAGGGATTGTTTGGAGAGCTTGAGTTGGTTGATGAAGTTTCTTCGAATGGAACTGACACGCTTCAAACTTCGTTACTAGTTTCATTGCATCCTGGAGGGCGGCGGGCCAGAAGAAACCCTGTCGGAATGCCTTGCCGGCAAGGGCTCTTGACCCTATGTGGGAGCCACGTATGCCTCCATGTATCTCTGCCAACAGCTCCAGTCCTTCCTCCTGGGTGATACACTTTAATTTCACACCGTTCGGTCTTTCCTGTACAGAACGTCGTCGACGAACTGGTACATGGCGGACCAACGGGCTACTTTCTCCGCTTCTTCCTGCTCTTCAGAAAGTTCCCCGGTTTGGAGGAATTGGACGATATGTTGTGCCCATGTCGGGGCCTGGGGCTCGACGGCAAGGACCAAAGGCATTTCCTCTGCTATGGGAGCGATTGCCTCTATGGCTAGGGTTTGACGCCCCGCCGGAGTCTGTTGCCCCACGGTAGGCTCGGCGTCTCCGGCAACACTTTTGCCGGCCACCCCTGCGGGTTCGGCAGGAAAGTACTTGCCGGGGCCTGATTTCCTTCGCTTGCTCGGCTCAATCGATGGTTCAACATATGGGTGAAATAATCGGAGCACAAAGGTACTTGGTTCCACAGGTAGTTTGAGGGTGGCGTGCTTCGACAAGTAGTCGGCGATGTCGTTCTCTACTCGGGGGACGTGTTCAGCTTGTATACCGTCGAAACGCTCCTCCAGTTTCCTTACTTCATCCACGTAGGCTTCCATCAACGAGCTCTAGTAATATTTGTTTACTTGCCTGACGACGAGCTGTGAATCTCCTCTGATGATGAGCTTCTTGATCCCGAGGTCCTCTGCGATCCTGAGACCGGCAAGCAGTCCCTCGTACTCGGCAGTGTTGTTTGTTGATACCTCCCTGGGTAAGTGCATCTGAATCACATACTTGAGGTGCTCTCCGGTGGGTGCAATGAGCAGCACACCAGCATCGGCGCCTTGCAGCGAGAAAGCCCCGTGAAAGTACATAATCCAGTCGCGACTCTCACCCTTGCCGGGGAGAGTAGTCTCCTGGATCTCCTCGTCGGGCGTTGAGGTCCATTCTGCAACAAACTCTGCCAAGACTCTACTCTGAATCGTTGAAGTGTTTTCAAATTTCAAACCGAAGATTGACAACTCCAGGGCCCACTCCACAATCGTCCCAGTAGCATCTGGGTTATGCAATATTCGTTGCAACGGAAGGCGGGTGACGACTGTGATTTCATGTGCTTGGAAGTAATGACGCAGCTTTCTCGAGGCCATAAGGAGGCTGAAGAGCAATTTCTTCACGCCGGAGTACCTTGACCTAGCCCCCTATAATAGGGAGATGATAAAGTAAACCAGGTGCTGCATCATCTTCTTCTTCTGCATCACTCCATCTGGTTGCGTCTCTTCGGCCCCAGTGGTATCAGGTGCTGTCGCTGCTATTGCTTCCGTATTGACCTCCCTTTGGGCCACTAGCCCGGCACTGACCACTTGGTTCGTTGTCGCTAAATACAGCAGCAACGGTTCTTGTGGTTTAGGCGCGACCAGTACCGGTGTAGAGGAGAGGTATATCTTCAAATCTTGCAGTGCTGCTTCGGCTTCTAGGGTCCACTCCATCGGGCACGCCTTTTTTGAAATTTTGAAAAAGGGGAGGGCGCGCTCGGCAGATTTGGAGATGAACCTGCCCATGGCGGCAACGCACCCAGCGAGCCGACGGACATCCTTGATTCACCTGGGCGCTTCAATCTGCCCGATGGCCTTGATCTTGTCTGGATTTGCTTCAATTCCACGTTGTTACACGAAGAAACCGAGAAGCTTGCCGGATGGGATGCCGAAGACACACTTTTAAGGGTTCAGCTTAAGGTTGATCTTGTGCAGATTCATGAATGTCTCTTCCAAGTCTTGCACGAGCGTTGCTTTGTCCTTGGTTTTGACCACTATATCATCCATATAAGCTTCCATATTTCTACGTAGCTAAGGCTCAAAACCAATCTGGACCACCCTCGCAAATGTTGAGCCAGCACTCTTCAATCCGAAAGGCATCCGTATAAAGCAATACGTACCACATGGGGTGATGAATGCTGTCTTCTCTTCATCTTCTCTCGTCGTGAAGATCTGGTGGTAGCCTGAGTAAGTGTCGAGGAATGATAACAAGTCACACCCGGCTGTGGAATCGGAAATATGGTCGATGCGTGGCAACGGGAAGGGGTCCTTTGGACAAGCCTTATTAATGTCTGTGTAGTCTATACACAGCCTCCACTTCCCATTTGCCTTACGCACTACCACCGGATTTGCCAACCACGTTGGATGGAGCACTCTTCTCACTAAGCCGGCTGCCTCTAACTTCCTGGTCTCCTCTTTGATGAACTCTTGTCGCTCCAGAGCTTGCTTCCTGACCTTCTACTTGACGGGTCGCGCATGAGGGCAGACAACAAGATGGTGCTCAATCACCTCCCTGGGAACGCTGGGGATGTCAGATGCTTGCCATGCAAGCACGTCGACATTCGCCCGCAGGAAGCTGACGAGCGCGTCTTCCTATTTGCTGTCGAGGGCGGAGCTTATGGTGAAAGCCCCCCCCCC
>LR738712.1:155827296-155917244 GCA_902687465.1 Secale cereale | reverse complement strand
CCCCCCCCCGTGTCGTCCTCCTCGACGGACACCCGCTTGGTTTCTGGTGGAGCAGCTCTAGATTTCTTGCTCTTGCAGGTGGAGCTCTCTGGCGTGTTCTCGAAGGGAACGCTACACTCTGAAGAGGAGCGCTTGCCGGAGTAGGCGTGAGATGTCTTATCAGTCTTCTTTCCTCTCGAGGCTCCAATGGCAGGAGCAAGCGCCTTAGCGGCAGTCGCTGCAACTGCCTCCCGGCAAAGCTGATCAGCGCAGATCAGCGCATCCTTCTTGTCGGAGGGGACGGTAATGATGGACATCGGCCCAGGCATCTTCAGTGTGTTGTAGGCGTAGTGCGCCGCCGCCATGAATTTGGCCAACGCTGGGCGGCCGAGGATCCCGTTGTAAGGCAAGGGGATCTCGGCTACATCAAAAACAATCCTCTCCGTCCTATAATTTAGCTCGCCCCCGAATGTCACGGGCAGCGTGAATTTACCCTTAGGCTGGCTTCTTCCTGGGTGGACTCCTTGAAACGAGCCCGTCTCCTCGAGGTCTCCATCAAGGATTTGCAACCTTTTGATCACGATGGGCGAGATCAAGTTCAGGCCGGCCCCTCTATAAACCAGCATCTTCGTCATCTTGAGGTTGCGTATCGTTGGTGAGACCAACAATGGCAAACACCCGACTGCAGTCATGCGGTCAGGGTGATCCTCGGCGTCAAAGATGATAGGAGTGCTGGACCACCTCAGCGGCTTCTGGGCGTCGAATGACGGCTCCGCTGCTGTGATCTCATGCGCCCACTGTTTAAGTTGGCGGTGGGAGGAATGCAGGGCGGCACCGCCATCGACGCACATGGTCTCCGTGGCCTTCTGTAACTCTTTCTCGCCGGACTCGTCGTCCTCTTCGCGATCATCATCTTCTCGCTTCTTGTCACGGCCCCGGGCGGGTCGTTCTTGTTGGTTATCTTTGCCACGGCGGCCAGGCTGACCGCCATGTTTCTTGCCAGATCCTTCAGCATCATCTTGGCCCTTCTCATTGTCTCTCCTCTCGTACTCGGCCTTTTGCTTCTCTGCGAGCTGCTCGACTTGTCGGTAGTTCTGGAGGTCATGGCCTTTGGTGTAGTGGATATTGCAGTATTGCTTGTCAGAGCTTCCCGGCTTGTCGGCGGCCGCCTTACGACACACCCGGCGCCTTCCTTGCCGGGGTCGTCTGCCTTGGTTTTCTTGGTGGCGCCGGCGTCGTCGGATACCTCAATGGCAAGTATAGCTTGGCCCTTGCGTTTCCTGTTACGACGTCGACTCTTTTTCGTTGGGGCGACGGCGCCTTCGTCCGAGGAACCGGTTTCCACACCGGCATCTTCACTGGGGTAATTCCTTCCCTCTTCAGCCCGGGCGCATCTGTCGGCTAGAACATAAAGTTCGGCCACATCCTTGACTTTATTCATCGTCAGCTCCTCACGCATCTTGCGGTTGTGCACGTTCTGGTGGAACGTGCTTATGATGGCGGCAAGATGAACGTCTGGGATGTTATACTGCACTCAGCTGAACCTTTGTATGTACTTGCGCATGCTTTTACCTTCCTTCTAGGGGATGACGTGCAAATCGCTTGCTTGGCCATGAGCCTAGTGGCCTCCCATAAAAGTGCCAACAAACTCATGGCAAAAATCCGACCAGGAAGAAAAAATGTAATCCGCCGGCAAGTGCATCAACCATGACATAACGTTGGGTTTAAGCGCCAACAGGAAATAATTGGCGATCACCTTGTCGTCGCGCGCCCTAGCAGCCTGCATCGCGATGGTGTAGATGCTGAGGAACTCCGATGGGTGAGTCTTGCCATTGTATTTCTCACCGACGTCGGGCTTGAAGGTGCGGTGGGTGAGCCACTGGAAACTCCGCAGCTAACGAGTAAAGGCTGGGCAGCCTACCTCGTAAGGTAAGCCTCCAGATCCTCTCGGTGCTGGGTTGTCCACAGCAGGCCCTGCCCGTCTATCCAACTGGTGGCGCGCCTCGCGTCGGCGCTCGATGGTGGGTCGAGTGTCCTCGTGGGCATGCTCTCGAAGAACTTGGCGCTGATCATGGTGGGTCCGTGTGTCAAATGACGCTATGGATACGTCGTCGCAAGCGTCGTCCCGATGGGCCGGCACGCGTGATAGTTGGCGAGGAGGAGGAGAATGCAGCGTGGCCGCAGTGCCTCCGGTCCTTCCATCGCTGGCATGTGGTAGCTTGGGAGAGCGTCGGCCCGAAGGCCCCGCTGGACGAGGTTCGTCCTTGTTGGCAATGGAAACAAGGCTACGAACGGTAGCCCTCCACTCATCGAGCTTCTCCGCAGCAGGAGGGAAGTCGAGGAGCAACTACGCGCGTGCTAAGGCTTCCGCTGGCGTGGGTGGCGGGGAGAGCTGCGCGGATCGAGATGCTCTACGACTTCTAACCATGTTAGAAGGAGCTCTATCACGGTCCCGCAGCTGCACGCCATCCTTGCTAGCGCCTCGGCGAGCATGCTGATCTTCTGCATCTCGTGACTGATGCACGAGGCTTTTTCCGCGGCGGCGCCCGGGGTCCTCCATGCGGCGATGCTACTCATCGCGCACGACCTAGGAGGAACGTGCCATGGGCGCTGCCGTGGGCATCTTGGAAGTCGCTGCGTCGCCCGTGCGGGGTACAATGCCGCTCTTGGAGGGCCTCGCGCCGCCTGCGGGGGCCCGGCTCCACCCTTGGACTTGGTGGCGTGTGGCTCGTCATTTCGCGCACAAACGACATCACTTGCCAGGCTTCGGCAGCTGGAACGGCGTGGGTGTTCGTGGATCGCGCCTCGACTCCCATCCGCGACCACCCCGTCGTCAGCCTGCGCCGGCACGGGCCGTTCGGCTGCAGACGAACCGACCACCGCGATCATCTTCTTCTTAGGAGCCATGGCGATGAGGAATCGCTACCCTTACTACTAGACCAGATTTTCACAACCGCAATCCCCTACCTGGCGCGCCAAACATGTCGATACGAAACGACACCTATGGGATCACTGGAAGCCCTTCTATGGTTGGCGGGCGCGAAGTTGTGCAAAGAGCAGGTCTAAGAGTCAGCACCACGATTGTTTATCCAGGTTCGGGCCGCGAGGATGCGTAATATCCTAGTCCTGCTTTGGTGTATATTTGAGTGTTCTTGAGCTCTTGAGCTAGCTACGGTGCCTATCCAGCTTTTCAGGATCCGAATCCTTCTCCAGTATGCCGTGGGCCTCCTTTTATAGTTCAAAGGGGTTGCCACAGTGGCACACATGAGGTGGAAAGGTGCATAGTGTATGGGCTTATCCCACGCCATTACGAGACAAGGCGCATTTAATGCGCTGTTTAGGTGTCTATTTACTTTATCGGGGACGGAAAAGAAGCCCATCCTGTTCGTGGCCGCTCTGTCTAGTCGCGACGCGCGTCCAAGCCAGCGAGGCAGGCAGCTGAGGTGGCGTCATGGTAAGGTCTTCATGAAGATCTGCATGCAACCACGCATGTGCTTGGCTAGCTGGCCCAGGAACCATGTATCGCCACGTGGGTGCCTGCCTGGGCCAGCGGGTCGGCCGTCGAGCTGGGGCGGCGACGGGGCGGCAAGGGCCTGCCGCAGACTTGCTTCTGTTCTCAGCAAGGGTCTTGCCGGGGCCTCCATGAGTATCGTGCGACAAGAGGCTTGCCGGGGCTCCGGGGCGTCTTCGGGAAGGAGCCTTGCTGGGGCCTCGTGGGTGTCCTCGGCAAGGAGTCCTGTGATTGCCATGTCTTCAGGTTCTTATCTTGGGAGTCATAGATCCGTGTCTTCACAAAGATCTGCATGCCATCACCTGGGTGCTTCCTGAGCCTTGGCTCCAATGTCATTGGTACCGTTGGAGCCCATAGGCTTCAAGGGTGGCTATGACGGAGGCATCTTAGTGGATCGCCCCGGCAAGAGCCCTTGCCGGGTGGTGCGCAGGCCACCCCGGCAAGAGTCCTTGCCGGGGGGAGCCTGTCTCCTTGTTTGGTCTTCTCGGGCAGCCTGTCTTGGCGTTGTTCTGGTAACTCCGTGTTCCGGGCTTCCTTCTTCCGCCCTGTTATGTTCGGCCACAGGCGTGGCTCTGACTGCCCGTGCACAAGTAAGGGGTAAAAAAGAGCGCCCCTACTTTTGTACATCGACACTTATGAAGAATATTCTGTGGTAAACTTCTTGAATTGCCCCCCCCCCATCAAAATGGACAAGGGCTTTATAGAGCCTGCCTTCACCAATAATGTAAGTTTGTCCTTCTCAAACCTTCAAACTTTGTTGTGTATATTTGGTTAGGCATGACTGCAACAGCTGTTTATTTTTGGTGTTTGCATCAAATTGCATGTTTAAAGTTTATTATGTACTCTAGTTCATAAACAAAAGTTTGTCCGTCTCAATTTGAGTTTTCAGTTGTACAACCAAGTTCCTTCTCCATACCATGTAAATTAAACTATACAGAGCAAGTGATCTTATTTTGACAATCTGAAATGGGATAAATTGATAGCACACTAACCATTGATACTTATGAGTTCTTGATCTGTAATCCAGTGGTGTCGTGAAGCTGCCAACTCCTTCACATGTTATTTCCTGCCATGTCTTGACCTGAACAATACCATATTGTGTTAATGCTATTTTAAACTGTGTCACTTTATTCGCCAGTAAAATGCTTGTTTATCTTTCAGAGTGAGGAGTATATAAGTGTCAAACAAGTGCAGTCTCACCAGCTTGCTCAACTGCTTGCACTGCAGCTCCTGAGCAGGGCTAACCTTTCTTGAACTATATTGAAGTGTTGTCGGTTTTGTATATTATTTTGTCGGCGTGTTTAGTTGCACTGGCGGCGATCTTTGATGCCTAGTGTATGTAATCTGCTGTCTGCTTGTGCTTTATTATCATAGTGGCGAACTTTGATGCCTAGTGGATGTAATATGTCATAATTTCTTTATTGTATAGTCTAGACTTTTTTCTTATTCACGATGCTGCAGTTATTTTACTGTATATATATCCTGTATTCGCAGTAAACCGGCCAAACCGTAAAATTAGGGTACATAATTGGGCCATCATGCAAATCACCATGTATTATCCGCATCATGGGCCCCATCATCTTGGTCCGTTAACAGGCCTAAATGTAAACTGTCCCACTAGTAGATTCAGGCCTAACGGACCCAGTCCGTGTAGTTCCTACCATCATCTTTCAACTTAGCTTTCTCTAGGAACGCATTAAAATTCTAGGGAACGGTAGCACGGCCTATTGATCTACAACATAGATATACAAAAACTATCAGGACTAAGTTCATGATAAATTAAAGTTCAATTAATCATATTACTAAACTCCCACTTAGATAGACATCCCTCAATTCATCTAAATGATCACGTGATCCAAATCAAATAAAGCATATTCGATCATCACGTGAGATGGAGTAGGTTTCAATGGTGAACATCTTATGTTGATCACATCTACTATATGATTCACGCTCGACCTTTCGGTCTCTAGTGTTCCGAGGCCATGTCCGTACATGCTAGACTCGTCAAGTTTAACCTGAGTATTCTGCACGTGCAAAACTGTCTTACACCCGTTGTATGTGAACTTAGAGCTTATCACACCCGATCATCACGTGGTGTCTCGGCACGATGAACTGTCGCAACGGTGCATACTCAGGGAGAACACTTGTACCTTGAATTTTTTAGTAAGGTATCATCTTATAATGCTACCGTCATTCTAAGCAAAATAAGATGCATACAAAGATAAACATCACATGCAATCAAAATATGTGACATGATATGGCCATCATCATCTTGTGCTTTTGATCTCCATCTCCAACGCATCATCATGATCTCCATCATTACCGGCTTAACACCATGATCTTCATCATAGCGTCGTGCTCGTCTCGCCAACTATTGCTTCTATTACTATCGCTAAATCATAGTAATAAAGTAAAGCAATTACATGGCGTTTCACAATTCATACAATAAAGAGACAACAATAAGGCTCCTGCTGGTTGCCGGTAATTTACAAAACATGATCATCTCATACAATAACGTATAACTCATCACGTCTTGACCATATCACATCACAACATGCCCTGCAAAAACAAGTTAGACATCCTCTAATTTGTTGTTGCAAGTTTTACGTGGCTGCTACGGGCTTCTAGCTAGAACCGTTCTTACCTATGGCACAAAAAACAACAATGGTGATTTATCAAGTTTGTTGTTTAACCTTCAACAAGGACCGGCCGCAGTCAAATTTGATTCAACTAAAGTAAGAGAGACAGACACCCACCAGCCACCTTTATGCAAACAAGTCGCACGTAACGATGGAACCGGTCTCATGAACGCGGTCATGTAATGTTGGTCCGGGCCGCTTCATCTTACAATACCGCCGAATCAAAATAAGACATTGGTGGTAAACAATATGAACATCACCGCCCATAATTCCTTTGTGTTCTAGTCGTGCATATCATCTACGCATAGACATGGCTCTGATACCATTGTTGGGAACGTAGCATGCAATTTCAAAAAATTCCTACGATCATGCAAGATCTATCTAGGAGATGCATCGGAACAAGACGGGAAGAGTGTGTCTATGTACCCTCGTAGACTGAAAGCGGAAGCGTTAGATTAATGCGGTTGATGTAGTCGAACGTCTTCTTGATTCAACCGGTCAAGCACCAAACGTACGGCACCTGCGAGTTCAGCACACGTTTATCTTGATGACGTCCCTCGATCACTTGATCCAGTAGAGGGTTGAGGGAGAGTTCCGGTAGCACGACGGCGTGTTGACGGTGATGGTGAAGTAGATCGCGCAGGGCTTCGCCTAAGCACTACGACAATATGACCTGAGGTGTAAACTGTGGAGGGGGGCATCGCACATGGCTAAGAAAATAACTTGTGTGTTCTAGGGTGCCCCCTCCCCACGTATATAAAGGAGGGAGGGAGAGGAGGCCGACCGGCCCCTAGGATGCGCCATGGAGAGGAGTCCTCCTAGTACTAGTAGGATTCCATCTCAAGGAAGGGGGGAAGAAGGATGTAGAGGCAGAGGGAGAGGGAGAGGGGGCGCCGCCCCCTCCTCCTAGTCCAATTCGGACTGCCATGGGGGTGGCTTGGCCACCCTTTCGGCCCTCCTCTCTATCCACTAAGGCCCATGTAGGCCCATTAGTTCCCCCGGGGGGTTCTGATAACCCTCTAGCACTCCGATATTTACCTGGTACCTCTCAGAACTCGTCTGGTGTCCGAATAATATCATCCAATATATAATTCTTCATGTCTCGACTATTTCGAGACTCGTCATGTACGTGGTCTCATCCGGGACTCCAAACAATCTTCGGTCACCAAAAACTCATAACTCATAGAACAAATCGTCATCAAACGTTAAGCGTGCGGACCCTACAGATTCGAGAACTATGTAGACATGACCGAGACACTTCTTCGGTCAATAACCAATAGCGGAACCTGGATGCTCATATTGGTTCATACATATTCTATGAAGATCTTTATCGGTCAAATCGTAATGACAAATTAGGTTATTCCCTTTGTCATCGGTATGTTACTCGCCCGAGATTTGATCGTCGGTATCTTCATACCTAGTTCAATCTCGTTACCGGCAAGTCTCTTTACTCGTTCTATAATACATCATCCCGTGACTAACTCATTAGTCATTTGCTTGCAAGGCTTACTATGATGTGTATTACCGAGAGGACCCAGAGATACCTCTCCGATACTGGGAGTGACAAATCCTATTCTCGATCTATGCCAACTCAACAAACACCTTTGGAGATACCTGTAGAGCATATTTATAATCACCTAGTTACGTTGTGTTGTTTGATAGCACACAAGGCATTCCTCCGGTATCCGGGAGTTGCATAATCTCATAGTCTGAGGAATATGCATTTGACATGAAGAAAGCAGTAGCGATAAAAAATGAACGATCAATACGCTAATCTAACGGATGGGTCATGTCCATCACATCATTCTCCTAATGATGTGATCCTGTTATAAAATGACAACACGTGTCTATGGTTAGGAAACTCAACCATCTTTGATTAATGAGCTAGTCTAGTAGAGGCTTACTAGGGACACTGAGTTTCGTCTATGTATTCACACATGTATCAAGTTTCCGGTTAATAGAATTCTAGCATGAATAAGAGACATTTATCATGATATATAAGGAAATATAAATTACAACTTTATTATTGCTTCTAGGGAATGTTTCCTTCATATACAAGCCAAGTTCTATAACAAAAAATCCCCACTAGTAATATATGAAAGTGACAACATAGAAGACTCTCTATCATGAAGAACATGGTGCTACTTTGAAGCACACGTGTGGAAAAGGATAGTAACATTGTCCCTTCTCTCTTTTCTCTCATTTTTTTTATTTTTTTATTCTGGACTCTTTGGCCTCTTTTTTTGGTGGGCTTCTTTGGCCTCTTTTGTTTATTTGGGCTTCATTGGCCTCTTTTTTTGGTAAACTCACACGGTACAGTGTTCTAATAATGATGATCATCACAGTTTTATTTACTTACAACTTGGTATTACAACTCTAAGCTAAAACAAACATATGACTCTATATGAATGCCTCCAGTGGTGTACCGGGATGAGCAATGACCAAGAGTGACATGTATAAAAAATATGAGCGGTGGATTTGCCACAAATACTATGTCAAGTACATGATCATGCAAAGTAATATGACAACGATGAAGCGTTTCATAACAAACGGAACGGTAGAGTTACATGGCAATACATCTCGGAATGGCTATGGAAATGCCATAATAGGTAGGTATGGTGGCTGTTTTGAAGATGGTATAAGGAGGGTTTATCCACCGGTGAAAGTTGTGCGGCACTCAGAGTGGCTAGCAAGGTGGAAGGGTGAGAGTGCGTATAATCCATGGACTCACATTAGTCATAAAGAACCCACATACTTATTGCGACAAATCTACTTAGACCTCAAAGCAAAGCACTACGACGCATGCCCCTAGGGGGGAGGTTGGTAGGAGTTAACCATCCCGCGCCCCCGACCTTCCCGCAAAGAGGAAACAATCAAGATACAGTGCGCGCCAATTTGGTTACATAGGACATAGTGGCATGCTTCGGGAATCACAAACCTTAACACAATTATTTCTTTAACCTCACAAACTACCACTAGCATGACTCTAATATTACCATCTTAAAATCTCAAAACAATTACAAGGACTCAAACTTCACATAGTATTCAATGCTCTATATATGAAAGTTTTTATTATACCCTCTTTGGATGCCTGTCATACCAGGACTAAATTCATAACCAAAGCAAATTACCATGCTGCTTAGAGACTCTCAAAATAATATAGGTGAAGCATGAGAGTTCATAAATTTCTTAAAACCACTGTCGTGCTCTAAAAAGATAAAAGTGAAGCACTAGAGCAACTGACAAACTACTCCAAAAAGACATACGTGAAGATCAATGAGTAATCAAATAATTAACTAGCTATGAGAAGACCCTCTCTCATTTAAGAATCTCAAATCTTAAGTACTATTCAAACAGCAAGAAAAACAAAATAAAATGACATTGCAAGGATAGCACATATCATGTGAAGAAGCAAAAACTAAGGCTAAACCGATACTAACCGATAATTGTTGAAGAAGAAAGGTGGGATGCCACGCTTAGATGCTTGAGACTTCTTGAAATATTATCTTGGGATGCCTTGGGCATCCCCAAGCTTGAGATTTTGTGTCTCCTTAATTCCTCTCATGTCGCGGTTTCCCTAAATCTCAAAAACTTCAGCCACACAAAACTCAACAAGAACTCGTGAGCTAAGTTAGTATAAATTAACTCAAAACCTTGACATTCTCTACTGTAGAAAAACTCTAAAATTATAATTTGACATTGCATACTAAATGCCTTTGCATATTTAATACTCTTATCCTCAAATAGAATCATTAAAAATGCAAACATATGCAAACAATGCAAACATAACATCAATCTGTCTAAACAGGACAATCTATAAAGAGTGGAATTGTTCTTATACTTCCCTGGCTCTAAAAATTCTGACAAATTACCACATTACAGAGAACTTACTCATGCTAACTTTGTAAAAATTTCAAGATTTTATCATGTTCTTACTATCCAGATGAATTCAGACAATGATAGAAAGCTTTCTGTTTTCAAACAACAACATATATAGTTGCAAAATAAGCATGGTAAAGGCTATACTTGTATTTTTTTATTGAAACAAAAGATACTGAAACTTATTCTAAATAACAGCAAGCAAATCTAAACACAAGAAAATGATGCTCCAAGAAAAACACATATCATGTGGTAAATAAAAATATAGCCTCAAGTAAAGTTACAAATAGACGAAGACGAAAGAGGGGATGCCTTCCCGAGGCATCCCAAGCTTAGGCTCTTGGTTGTCCTTGAATATTACATTGGTTTGCCTTGGACATCCCCAAGCTTAGGCTCTTTCTGCTCCTTATTCCATAGTCCGTCAAATCTTTACCCAAAACTTGAAAACTTCACAACACAAAACTCAAGAGAAAATCTTATGAGCTCCCTTAGTATAAGAAAGCAAATCACCACTTAGGTACTGTTGTGAACTCATTCTAAATTCATATTGGTGTTATTTCTACTGTATTCTAACTTCTCCATGGTTCATACCCTCCGATACTACTCATGGATTCATCAAAATAAGCAAACAACAGATGAAAAATAGTGTCGGATTTCGGGTTCCACAAACCCTTGAGAGGTTCGAACTCTGGGGTGCGCACGAAGAACACTCTCTCCCCGGCGCGCTTGCCCTACGATTCCACAGCCTAGCTCGACAAACTCAAAGAACAAGGGACACAGAGTATTATACTGGTTCGGGCCACCTTGCAGTGTAATACCCTACTCCAGTATGTGTGGTGGATTGCCTCGTGGGGCTGAGGATGAACTAGTACAAGGGATGAACAACCTCCGGAGGAGAGGTGTTCTTGGGCTCGGATGAGCTTGTGGTGTCGTCTGGGTAGAATGGATCCGATCCCTTCTATGGTTGGATCCGCTCAAGATGAGATGTTCCGATCCCCCTCTATGGTCGTGGCTTGGTCCTATTTATAGTGGCCTTGGTCCTCTTCCCATATATAGGCAGGAAGGGATCCCACAATGGCCAAATTTGAAGGGGGATAGCTAGTACGAGTTATCCTGACAAAAGTGGTCTTCGCTTGCCAAAGGCTCTGGTGGTAGCGCCGCGCCGGGCCACGATGACCTCCATTTTGCCGCCCTGATGGTCCTTGGTCTTGTTGCAACGATATGGAAACCTTTGCTTGATTCCTCGGGACTCCGCGCCTGTGCTTGCCCCCTTAGCACCAAAGGGGAAACTGGTACACTGCGCCCGCTGGCGCCTGTCTGGCCTTGGACGTCATGGCTCACGTCACGTGAACCTCGCGAGGTGCACCTTGCATAGGTATATCCGCTCCTCGAGAGCCAGCCTAGTGAGACTGCCACCAGGGAGGTCTTGCTGTCGCCCACCTCACAAGGCTTGGCCCCTCGCGAGGGTCTCGAGTTGCGGTTGCTGAAGTTGGGCCGTACTAGGCCGCTGATGGGGCCACGTCACGGGCCGCAGGTAGGCAAGTGAAAGATCGTGGATGTCGCCTAGAAGGGGGTGAGCAGGCGCTTTAAAATAATTACGGTTTAGGCTTGAACAAATGCGGAATAAACCTAGCGGTTAATTTGTCAAGCACAAAACCTACAACAACTAGGCTCACCTATGTGCACCAACAACTTATGCTAAGCAAGATAAACAACTAGGTGATAGCAAGATATATGACAAGAAACAATATATCTATCACAAAGTATAGTGCATAAGTAAAGGGCTCGGGTAAGAGATAACCGAGGCACGCGGAGACGACGATGTATCCCGAAGTTCACACCCTTGCGGATGCTAATCTCCGTTTGGAGCGGTGTGGAGGCACATTGCTCCCCAAGAAGCCACTAGGGCCACCGTAATCTCCTCACGCCCTCGCACAATGCAAGATGCCGTGATTCCACTAAGGGACCCTTGAGGGCGGCCACCGAACCCGTACAAATGGCAACCCTTGGGGGCGGTTACCGAACCCGTACAAATTGCTCAGGGCGATCTCCACACCTAATTGGAGACCCCGACGCTTGCCCGGAGCTTTACACCACAATGATTGAGCTCCGAACACCAAGGTTGGGGCTATCTCCCCAACGACACCACGAAGCTTCACCACAATGGAATATGGCTCTGAGGTGACCACAACCGTCTAGGGCGCCCAAGCACTCAAGAGGAACAAGCTCAAGGGTACCAAGCACCCAAGAGTAATAAGCTTCTCAACTTCACTTCCACGTATCACCGTGGAGAACTCAAACCGATGCACCAAATGCAATGGCAAGGGCACACGGAGTGCCCAAGTCCTTCTCTCTCAAATCCCACCAAAGAAACTAATGCTAGGGAGGGAAAAGAGAGGAAGAACAAGGAGAACACCAAGAACTCCAAGATCTATATCCAAGGGGTTCCCCTCACCTAGAGGAGAAAGAGATTGGTGGAAATGTGGATCTAGATCTCCTCTCTCTTTTCCCCCCAAAACTAGCAAGAATCCTTGGAGGGATGGAGAGATAGCAAGCTCAAAGAAGGTCAACAATGGGGGAAGAACACGAGCTCAAAGGATAAGGTTCATTGGGGAAGAAGACCCCCTTTTATAGTTGGGGAAAATTATGCTCACAGCCCGCACCGAGCGGTACTACCGCTAGGGCGGTAGGAGCCATTTGAAACACAACAACGAGGAGGCAAAAAGGCCAGAAGAACCGTCGGAGCGGTAGTACCGCTTGACCTCACGGTACAACCGCTCGGGGTAGCGGTACTACTGCTAAGGGGTAGCGGTACTACTGTTTGAGAGCGGTACTAAAAAATTACATCCGTGCCTACTACCTCTAGACTTGTGACGAGTTTTTGGTCTAGAGCGGAAGTAGACACGGAAGTAAAAAAAATACATCCCCTCCTAGCGGTAGTACCCCTCCAATTTGCGGTAGTACCGCTGCAGCCCTTGTGGGGACACCAAAACTGACATAACTTTTGCAAACGGACTCCGAATTCAATGAAACCAAGTTTGTTGGAAAGCTAGCGACATGGCCTAACACAATCTTGATAGAAATAACAATAAGAAGCGAATGAGAAAAGGCCCATAAGAAAATGGTGAGAAGCCTTCCTCGAAAGAGACCGGTAAAATCTCCAACACCGAAAACGCAATAGAAGAAGCATGTGAACTCCGTTTTCGATGAACTCAATCTTGTCATGAAAATGACCATAAGCTCCAAATCTCACAAGGATAAGAACCAAAAAAGAACCAATAAAGATGATGCAAGCATGCAATGGTTTGAGCTCTCTATGAACGATATGATCAAGCTACTCATTGAGAGCCCCCCTTGATGGTACGACAATCGATCCTATAACCCGGTCTCCCAACTACCACCATGAGACCGGTAAAATAGAAAACCTATCAAGGGCAAACCTTTGCCTTGCACAAAGTCCATTTGAGCTAGATGTAGACGATTTTGACTTCCTCAAGTTGGACCAGCTTTCTTGATTGCGTTGGCTCGGTGAAGACTAGTAGATTGCTCCCCCATACTCCACTATGGGCGAGCCACTCTTCGGCATATCTTCACAAGTCCATTGTCACCACAATGGAAGGCAAGCTTCAAGCACTTGATCTCCTCGTGATGCATCACTTGAACTTGCACACCGCAACCTAACCCCACAAAGAACTCTCACGAAGACCATGGGTTAGTACACAAAGTGTAATTGACAATGCTTACCATACCATGGGATCAGTTGATCCCTCTCGGTACATCTTCTATGCTTTGTGTGTTAATAAACTCGATTCACTCTTTGACTTAGTCTTGATCAACCTTGAATCTTTCCAACTCTCTTCATTTGGATGATGTCTTGAAGGTAAACATGAATGATAGCATACTCTTCTTCTTCAAGACATGCTTGCAATAAGCTCAACACTCACAAGACCAATCTTTGGATAATTCCTTAATAGCACCTTGGTCATCACAAACTCTCCTTGAAACCAACACATGGACTCCAAGAAAAGCTTATGGACAAACCCTTCAAATATAACTCAAGGCGACCATTAGTCCATAGAGATTGTCATCAATAACCAAAACCAAACATGGGGGACCGCATGTTCTTTTAGCAAGTCTGGGTACCCCCACTCCCCGGACGGCGACAGTAGCCCCTGGGCCCAAGGCGCGCTCGGACTTGACTTTGAGGCGAAGCCAAAGAGGCAAGGGCGAAGCGCCACGGGCCCCAATCGCCTGCGGCCTTGGTCGACGCATGGCGACTTGATTGGACGTGGGCGTCTCCACTTCCCCACGCTGCCTCGGCAACTCCCCGACTTGACGAGACCTTGCTGCAGGCACAACACGCATATAAAGCCATCATTACGCGAGACCGTGGAGGCCGGTGGTTGGCCTCTTCCAGGCTATAAATGGGGAGAGGGTGAAGCCTCCGTTGCTCATCTCCTTCTTCTTGTTGCCCTCCTCTTCTTCTTCCTCCTTGCCGCGCCGGCTTAACGTGACACTCATGGCGCCGATAAGGAGATTCTCTATTGCTGAAAAAGGAAAAACTCCCTGTGAGGAGCAAGAGCCACTTTCGCCGAAGAAGAGGTTCAGCCGCCCCCGTGGCACCGACGAGAGGCGGGAGGTGACGAGGCCTTGGTGACGGTCGCGACGAGGCTACAGGTGGGCTTGCCCTTGGCGACGGCCATGGCTCATCCCGCGGCGGCGGCTCCTCTGCTAGCGAGAGCACTAGCAGTGGTGGTTATGACAACCCACCGCATCGCCGGGCTCGCTTCGAGGTCGGAGATGGGTCATCCCATCGCCGCGCGGTGGTGAAGTGCCAAGAGGGATCAGACTGAGGTGAGCCCGGGAGGCACTTGGGGCCAGATATCGTGAGTTGCTGCAGCTGTGAGGCTCGCTTTTGTTTAGCTTTCCTTTCTTCCTGCATTTCGAAAAAGGGTAGGTAGCCCGACTGGGGCGTGTAATGAACTGTGACGCCTATGCTAGTATGTCATTTTTTATGCTATCATGCTATGTTACGATATTCATGTGCCTCGCTAGGGTAGAGGGGTAACTTAGCTTGATACACTCAAGGGTGGCGTGAGGGTGTGTTTACCAGCATCGGGGGGGTTTCCTTGCTGCCGACGCGGGCGCTGCTCGCCTTGGAGGGGCATATGCAAAATTTGGTAGGGAACCCATCGGATATCTTGTTCCTTCTTGCGTGAGCCCTCACACGTGGGCTGATCGTGGCTTGACACACCACGTTGCGGTACCCGGGGGGCACGGACCTGAGGAGGGTGCGCCATTCACGAGGTCATACGAGGGCGCATCGCGAAAATCAAGGAGGCCGAAGCTCTGGGGAGAGAGGGTTTCAGCAAGGTGTGCCCGTGACGTGAGCTGGCCAGTGCGCGGACAAGGACACTCCTGCCTAGCCCCTGCGCGAGGCGTGCAAGGGAGAACGTCAAGCAACTGTCGTTCTCCCTGGGGCAAGAAAAAGGGGCGAACAAAGCAGAAGGGGGAAAACTCAACCAAGCAACCGAGAAACACCAGAACTCCAAATCCATTGAAAGATCACTACCAAATACAAAAACCAAATGCACAGCCGCGTCCGGCACCTAGTCTATTCTTCTCACCAGTGCAGAGCTAAGTGATGCCACTAGGACGTGGGAGGGAGCCCCCGAGGCCTCAGGGCGGCACTCCGAAGACTCTAGGGTGTGTACAACCCCTCTCATTATTACGTGAGAGTGTCACGGGCGGAGACCTTCACAGGCACTGGGCCTTGCTTCACAGGCACTGGGCCTTTCTTCATAGGCACCGGGCCTTGCTTCACAGGCACTAGGCCTTTCTTCATGGGTAGAACTTCCGGAGGTGCTGGATGTTCCAGGCGTTCTGGATGGGGACGCCGTCCTCCGTCTCCAGGCGTACGGCGCCAGACCTAGAGACGTGGGCAATCCTAAACGGGCCCTCCCACATGGGTGAGAGCTTGTGCAGCCCTTCCCTGGAGAGCACCCGCCTCAGGACCAGATCGCCCACCTCGAGCGTCCTAGAGCGGATGCTGCGGCAGTGGTACCGCCGCAGCGCCTGCTGGTACCTTGCTGCTTGGAGCGAGGCTTGACGGCGGTGCTCCTCCCCCAGCACGAGATCCATCCCCCGCACGGCGCCCTGGCATGCCTCGTCAAATGCCAAGACCCATGCGGAGCGATGTTTGATGTCATGAGGTAGAACCGCTTCGTCTCCGTATACGAGGAAGAACGGGGTCTCGCCTGTTGCCATGGTGGTGGTGGTGCCGATGGACCACAGCACAGACTCAAGCTCGTCATGCCAGCCCCTGCCGCAGGCCTCGAGCTTTTTCTTGAAGGTCCTCCCCTTGAGGCCTCTCAGGACCTTTGCATTGGCGCGCTCAGCTTGACCGTTGCTCCTGGGGTGTGCCACTGAGGCGTAGCATATCTGCGTTCCAAGGTTAGCACAATATGTTTTGAAGATGTTGCTAGTGAAGTGTGAGCCGTTGTGAGTGATGATGCGGTTAGGGACCCCGAACCGACTCACGAGGACCCTGATGAACTTGACCGCCGAGCCGGCACGGATGGTGCGCACTGGCTCCACCTCCGCCCACTGGGTGAACTTGTCGATGGCGACGTAGAGGTAGCAATAGCCCCCGGGCGCCCAAGGGAATGGTCCCAGAATGTCCAGCCCCCAGACCGCGAACGGCCACGAGAGCGGGATAGTCTGAAGTCCGTGAGAAGGCTGGTGGATCTGCTTGGCATAGAACTGGCAGGCTTCATAGGATCTCACCAGCTCTATTGCATCGCTGAGCGCAGTCGGCCAATATAATCCACTACAAAACGCCTTGCTCACCAGGGTGTGCGAGGATGAGTGATGCCCGCAGTCCCCGCCATGTATGTCAATTAGCAGCTCGCACCCCTGCTCCCTGGAGATGCATCTCAAGGGAACGTCATTGGGTAGTTTTGGGTACAACTCACCATCTTGAAGGCAGTAAGCTGTGGCCTGCCGGGCCACACGCTCCACGTCCTCCTCCTTCTCCAGCAGGGTTCCCTGTAGCAGGTAGGCCTTGAACACTTGAGTATAGCACCCCTCCTGGGGTTCGTGAGCAAGGAGCAAGCGCGCTCCTGAGGTCGGGCCACAGGCGGGAGCTCCTGAGGTTGGCGGAGGGAGGAGCTCCTCCTGAGGCCGTGTCAGCTCCGCAGCCGGAGGGGATGTCGAGGGCTTGAAGATCCGCTCCTCGAAGACGCCGGGCTCCTGTGGCTGGCGTGTGGACGCCCTCTTGGCGATGTCGTCTGCCTCCTTGTTTGTGCCGCGCGGTACGTGCTGCAGCTCCAGGCCCAAGAATTGTTTCTCCATTTTGCGTACCTCCACTAGGTACACCTCCATGTGCTCATTCCTTGGCTCGTAGACCTTGTCGGAGAAGTTGACGAGGAGTTGGAAGTCGCCCTTGATGGTGAGGCGCCTCACACCCAGGGCGGTCGCAACCTTCAGGCCAGTGATCAGGCCTTCGTACTCTGCGATGTTGTTGGAGACCTTCTCGCTGTGCTGGAAGTAGAGCTGCACGGTGTAGCAAAGCTTGTCCTTGGTGTGCGAGATGAACATGGCGTCAGCCCCTGCGCCATGGCGTGTGAAGGCACCGTCAAAGTACATGACACAGCCATCCGGTGCTTCACTCCCTGGCGAGAGGGACCGATCCTCACCCGCTTCTGGTTCTGGGGTGTCGGTCCATTCTGCCACGAAGTCGGCGAGCGCGGCGCCTTTGACTACCCTGGTGGTGCTGAACTCCAGCTGGAACACTTGTAGCTCGATGTTCCATTCGGCGACCCTTCCCGCAGCATTGGGGATCCTCAACACCCTCTCCAATGGGTAAGCAGATACAACCTTGATGGGATGGCCTTGGAAGTAGTGGCGTAGCTTGCACGAAGCGACGAGGAGCGCGAGTAGAAGCTTCTGCGGCATGGGGTAGCGTGCCCGAGCGTCGCGAAGCACCGTGCTGATGAAGTACACCGCGTGCTCGGTGAGGGTGGGAGTGTTGGCGGAGACCAAGCTCTCCTGGGGCCATGGCGTCTGATGAGGCAAGGGGGGCTCAGGAGCGTGGTCGCCGGACGGGGTAGCTACAACTTCAGGAACGTCGTCTCACGGAGCCTGATCGTCGGTTGGACCTGTCGGAGCCTTGGGAGTATCACCGCGGGGATGTGTGGTCTTGTCCTGGCGCTCCTCCCGGACTGGCACCAACGCTGCGCTGGCGGAATGTGGTGTAGCGGCTAGATAAAGCACCAACTGCTCTTGTGGCTTGGGTGCCACCATTACCGGCGGGCTGGTGAGGTATTTCTTGAGGTCTTCAAAGGCTGTGTCGGCTCCAGGAGTCCACTCAAACGAGCCCTTCCTTTTCATTATTTTGAATAAGGGGAGGGCTTGCTCCCCCAGCTTGGAGACGAAGCACCCGAGCGACGTCACGCAGCCGGCCTAGAAACCCAGCAGCTTGCCTGACGGGACGCCGAACACACACTTTTCCGGGTTGAGCCATAGATCTACCTTGCACAGGCTGGCAAAGCTCTCTTCCAAATCTTCGAGGAGGATCTTGGCCTCCCGAGATTTTACCACGATGTCAGCAATGTAGGCCTTAGCGTTCCTCCCGAGCTGCTCTCCCAGGGCGATATGCATCAGTCGCTGGAAAGTTGCTCCTGTATTCCGCAACCCGAACGGCATACAAGTGTAGTAGTGTATCCCGCATGGGGTGAGGAAGACAGTCTTCTCGACATCTTGCACCGCCATCTTGATTTGATGATAGCCCGAAAAGGCATCCAACAAGCACAGTAGTCGCACTCAGCGGTGGAGTTGACAATCTGGTCGGTGCGCAGTAGCGGGAATGGGTCTTGTGGGCATGACTTGTTGAGGTTGGTGAAGTCGACACACATGCGCTCCTTCCCACCTTTCTTGGGCATGACTACTGGGTTTGCCAACCATTCTGGATACCGCACCTCGCGGATCACACCAGCTTCTTGTAACTTGCGAGTCACTTGTACGATGAAAGACTGCTTCTCAGTGGACAGCTGCCGAGCCTTTTGCTTTACTGGGCACACATTGGGGCATATGTTTAGGTGATGCCCAATCACCCCCTTGGGACTCCCGCCAGGTCCTTGGGTTCCCACGCGAACACCTCCTTGTCCACACGCAAGAAACCGACCAGCGCCTTTTCTTGATCTGGGGGAAGGCCAGCGCCTATGGTGAAGGTGGCTCCCAACACCCCGTCTTCATCAACCAGCACTTGCTTCGTCTCGGCCCGATCTTGAGAGAAAAGCTGCTTCTCTTTGGCAAGCACAGCCCACACGGCCTCCGGAGCTGCTTCATTGGCCAGGCATCTTGTCGCCACAGCCCTGAAGGCGAGCTTGAGGGCCCCCATGGCCTCCTTGGTATCTCCGGCCACAGTGAGGACGCCATTGCTCCCCGGCATTTCATGAGGTTGTAGGCTGGGTGAGTCGCCGCCATGAACTTGGCTAGGGCTGGGTTCCTAAGAATGGCATTGTACGAGAGGCCGATATGGGCAACGTAGAAAACGATAAGCTCGGTGCGGCAGTTGTTTCGGGTGCCGAAGGTGACGGGGAGCCGGATCTGCCCCATGGGGCTGGTGGAGCCGTCGACGACCCCGGAGAATGGCCTGGTGGGGCGGAGGCGTTCGGGCGACACATGGAGCATGCCGAATGCTTCTGGGGAGAGCACGTTGAGTCCAGCCCCACCGTCGATGAGGGTCCTGGTTACCGCCACGTGGCAGTTGGTGGGGGTGCAGAGCATCGGGAGCACGCATGCACCTGCGGTGATCACCGGGTGGTCTCTGGAGTCGAAGGTGAGGTCGGCCTCTGGCGCAGCCCATCCTGGAGGGACTCCCTGCGAGGCTTGGATGGAGCCCACTTGACGGAAGACCTGCTTGACGTGGCGATCTGAGGGCGGCACCTGAGAGCCGCTGAGGAGGGTCGTGACGGTGTGGGGCGCCAGCGCCGCAAAGCGTGCGGTGAAGAGACCGTGCAGCTCCTCCCAGGATGCCACAATTGACTCTGGCAGGCTGAGAAACCAGGCCCGTGGCACGCCTGTGAGTTCCATGGGGAGCCAGCTGGCCATGACCTTGTTGTCGCTGCCGGCCGCCGAAACGGCCTCCTCGTAGGCCTGGAGGAAAATAGCCGGATCTCCCACTCCGTCGTAATGAGGTGGAATTTCTGGCCTAAACCTGGGTGGCCACCGAACCTGTCGCAGGGCGGGGTGAAGGCTCGGTGGACCGCAACGCCACCGTGCGCGCCCAGCGAGCCGGTCAGAGAAGAGGCACCTGCCATGGTAGCCTGGCGGATGGAGAGCGAGGTGGACAGAGAGGCGGAACTTTAGCGCACCCCTACTTGGCACGCCAAATGTCGTATTTCGGGTTCCGCAAACCCTTGAGCGGTTCGCACTCTGCGGTGCGCACGAAGAACACTCTCTCCCCAGCGTGCTTGCCCTATGATTCCACAGCCTAGCTTGATGAACTCAAAGAACAAGGGACACAAAGGATTATACTGGTTCGAGCCACCTTGCGGTGTAATACCGTACTCCAGTGTGTGTAGTGGATTGCCTCATGGGGCTGAGAATGAACTAGTACAAGGCATGAACAACCTCTGGAGGAGAGGTGTTCTTGGGCTCGGATGAGCTTGTGGAGTCGTCTGGGTAGAATGGATCCTATCCCTTCTATGGTTGGATCCGCTCAAGATGAGATGTTCTGACCCCCCTCTATGGTGGTGGCTAGGTCCTGTTTATAGTGGCCTTGGTCCTCTTCCCAAATATCAGTGGGAAGGGACCCCACAATGGCCAAATTTGAAGGGAATAGCTAGTACAAGTTATCTTGACAAAAGTGGTCTTCGCCTGTCAAAGGCTCTGGTGGTGACGCCACGCCAGGCTCCACGATGACCACCATTCTGCCGCCCTAACGGTCCTTGGTCTTGTTGCACTGATATGGAAACCTTTTCTTGATTCCTCGGGACTCCGCGCCTGCGCTTGCCCCTTAGCACCAAAGGGGAAACTGGTACACTGCGCCCGCTGGCGCCCGCCTGGCCTTGGACGTCATGGCTGACGTCACGTGAACCTCGCAAGGTGCACCTTGCATAGATATCTCCGCTCCTCGGGAGCTAGCCTAGTGAGACTGCCCCCAGGGAGGTCTTGCTGTCGCCCGCCTCGCGAGGCTTGGCCCCTCGCGAGGGTCTCAAGTTGCGATTGCTGAAGTTGGGCCATACCAGGCCGCTGATGGAGCCACGTCACGGCCCGCAGACAGGCAAGTCTGGGTACCCCCATTCCCAGGACGCCGACAAACAGAATCTGCTAAAAACTGAACAGTCTCTAGTAATCTGGACAACCACCATCCTTATGGAACTCAAAAAATTCTGAAAATTAGGAAAACATAGGCAATTTGTATATCAATCATGTGTAAAAATTTCAGCTATATTTCCAGTGATTCATTGAATTTTCCGCACTCGGTGCAAAACTTTCTGTTTTTGCACAGAATCAAATCAACTATCATCAACACTATCCCAAAGGCTTTACTTGGCACTTTATTGAAACAAAAGCTATAAAACATGATTACTATAGTAGCTTAATCATGTGAACACACAAAAATAGTAGGTAAAAGTATTGGGTTGTCTCCCAACAAGTGCTTTTCTTTAACGCCTTTTAGATAGGCATCATGATTTCAATGATGCTCACGTAAAGATAAGAATTGAAACATAAAAGGGAGCATCATGAATCACATTGCAAACATATTTAAGTCTAACCCACTTCCTGTGCATAGGTATTTTGTGAGCAAACAATTTATGGGAACATGAATGAACTAGCATAGGAGGGCGAAACAAGCATGACTTCAAAACTTTCAACACATAGAGAGGAAACTTGATATTATTGCAATACTTAGAAGCATATGTTCCTCTCTCATAATAATATTCAGTATCATCATGAATGAATTAAACAATATAGCTATCACATAAAGCATTCTTTTCATGATCTACAAGCATATAAATTTTACTACTCTTCACATAAGCAAAATTCTTCTCATTCATAGTAGTTGGAGGAGAAAATTCAACAAAATAACTATCATGTGGTACTTCATTGAAATCATGATGAAAAATTTCATGATTATCATTATTCTTTATGGCATACATATCATCACAATAATCATCATAAATAGGAGGCATGCTTTCATCATAATAAATTTTCTCATCAAAACTTGGGGGACAAAAATATCATATTCATCAAACATATCATCCCCAAGCTTGTGGTTTTGCATATCATTAGCATCATGGATATTCAAAGAATTCATACTAACCACATTGTAATCATTCTCATCAATCAAAACTTTAGTGCCAAACATTTTATTCACTTCTTCTTCGAATACTTGAGCACAATTTTACTTTCCATCATTTTCATGAAAGACATTAAAAAGATGAAGCATATGAGGTAACCTCAATTCCATTTTTTTGTAGTTTTCTTTTATAAAACAAACTAGTGATAAAACAAGAAACTGAAATATTGAATTGCAAGATCTAAAGATACACCTACAAGCACTAACCTCCCCGGCAACGGCACTAGAAAAGAGCCTGATGTCTACTACACAACCTTCTTCTTGTAGACTCGTGTTGGGCCTCCAAGCGAAGAGTTTTGTAGGACAGTAGCACTTTTCCCTCAAGTGGATGACCTAAGGTTTATCAATCCGTGGGAGGCATAGGATGAAGATGGTTTCTCTCAAACAACCCTGCAACCAAATAACAAAGAGTCTCTTGTGTCCCCAACACATCCAATACAATGGTAAATTGTATAGGTGCACTAGTTCAGCGAAGAGATGGTCATACAAGTGTAATATGGATGGTAGATATAGGTTTTTGTAATCTGAAAATATAAAAACAGCAAGGTAACTAATGACATAAAAGAGCACAAACGGTATTGCAATGCTTAGAAACAAGGCATGGGGTTAATACTTTCACTAGTGCAAGTTCTCTCAACAATGATAACATAATTGGATCATATAACAATCCCTCAATGTGCAACAAAGAGTCACTCCAAAGTCACTAATAGTGGAGAACAAATGAAGAGATTATTGTAGGGTACGAAACCACCTCAAAGTTATTCTTTCTGATCGATCTATTGGGTTATCCCTATAAGTGTCACAAACTGCCCTAGAGTTCGTACTAAAATAACACCTTAAGACACACATCAACCAAGACCCTGTTGGGGAACATAGTATTTCAAATAATTTCCTACGATCACGCAAGATCTATCTAGGAGAAGCATAGCAAAAAGCGGGAGAGTGTGTCCACGTACCCTCGTAGATCGAAAGCGGAAACGTTTAGTAACGCGGTTGATGTAGTCGAACATCTTCACGATCCAACCGATCCAAGTACCGAACGTATGACACATCTGTGTTCAGCACGTGTTCAGCATGATGACGTCCCTCGAGCTCTTGATCCAGTTGAAGACGAGAGAGAGCTTTGTTAGCATGACGACGTGGTGACGGTGATGATGAAGTTACCGGGGCAGGGCTTCGCCTAAGCACTGCAACGGTATGGCCGAGGTGTGTAACAGTGGAGGGGGCACCGCACACGGCTAAAAGATTGGCTTGTGTGGCTTTGGGGTTTCCCCCTCCCATGTATATATAGGATGGAGGGAGGAGGAGGCCGGCCAAGAGGGGGCGTGCCAAGGGGGGGGGTCCTACTTGGACTCTTGGTCCAAGTAGGATTCGGCCCTCCCCCTTTCCTATTCCCACTAGGAGAAGGAGGGGAGTAGGAGGAGAAGAGAAGGAAAGGGGGCCGTGATACGTCTCCAACGTATCTATAATTTTTTATTGTTCCATGCTATTATTTATGAAGTCTTGGATGCTTAATGGGATTTATCATTCAATTTTATATCATTTTTGGGACTAACCTACTAACCCAAAGGCCCAGTCCAGACTGCTGTTTTTTTGCTTGTTTCAGGGTTTTGCAGAAAAATAATATCAAACGGAGTCCAAACAGAATGAAACCTTCGCGAGAGATATTTTTGGAGAAAATCACGCACAGGAAGCTTGAGAACCACGTGAGGAGATCGAGGGGCTGCCCATGAGGGCGGGGGGCGCGCCCGCCTTCCCAGGGCGCGTCCCCTGCCTCGTGGCCCCCTGAGCGTCCCCCGGTGCCCTCCTCCTTCCAATATAAGTCTACGTACCCCAGAAACTCCGTGAACAGATAGAAAACCCTAATTCCACCGATGTACCTTCTGTTCCCGTGGAGATCCCATCTTGGAGCCTGTTCCGGAGCTCCACCGAAGGGGCATCCACCACAGAGGCCTCCATCATCATCATCGCCCTCACCATGAGGTGTGAGTAGTTTACCACAGACCTTCGGGTCCATAGCTAGTATCTAGATGGCTTCTTGTCTCTCTGGATCTCAATACAAAGTTCTCCTCGGTCTTCGAGGAGATCTATTCGATGTAATCTCTTTTTGTGGTGTGTTTGTCGAGATCCGATGAATTGTGAGTTTATGATCAAGGTTATCTCTGAAAGATATTTGGTTCTTCTCTGAACTTTTTATGTGTGCTCATAATATCCTTGCAAGTCTCTTCGAATTATTGGTTTGGTTTGGCCTACTAGATCTATAGTTCTTGCAATGGGAGAAGTGCTTGGCTTTGGGTTCAATCTTGCAGTGACCTTTCCTAGTTACAGTAGGGGCAGCAAGGCACGTATTGTATTGTTGCCATCGAGGATAAAAGGATGGGGTTTATATCATATTGCTTGAGTTTATCCCTCTACATCATGTCATCTTGCTTAAGGCGTTACTCTGTTCTTATGAACTCAATACACTAGATGCATGCTGGATAGCGGTCGATGTGTGGAGTAATAGTAGTAGATGCAGGCAGGAGTCGGTCTACTTGTCTCGGACGTGATGCCTATATACAATGATCATGCCTAGATAGTCTCATAATTATTCGCTTTTCTATCAATTGCTCGACAGTAATTTGTTTACCCGCCGTAGAATATCGCTATCATGAGAGAATCCACTAGAGAAAACTATGGCCCCCGGGTCTATTCTCAACATATCAATCTACATCTACTTTACTTTTACCCTTTTTATTTGCTGTTCTTATAAACTAAAAATACCAAAAATAGAAACTATCATCTCTATCAGATCTCACTTCCGTAAGTGACCGTAAAGGGATTGACAACCCCTTATCGCGTTGGCTGCGAAGTTCTTATTTGTTTGTGCAGGTGCGAGGGACTGGCGCGTGGTCTCCTACTGGATTGATACCTTGGTTCTCAAAAACTGAAGGAAATACGTACGCTACTGTGCTGCATCTCCCTTTCCTCTTCGAGGGAATACAATGCAAGCTCGAGAAGTAGCAAGAAGAATTTCTGGCGCCGTTGTCGGGGAGGCTTACGCAAAAGTCATATACCAAGTACCTATCACAAACCCTAATCCTTCGCATTACATTTATTTGCCTCTCGTTTTCGTCTCCCCCTCTTCACCCTTGCCATTTTATTTGCCCTTCTTCCGCGGTGTGTTTATCGTTCGCTTTCTTCTTGTTTGCTTGTGTGTGTTGGATTGCTTTCTTGTCACTATGGCTCAGAACAATACCAAATTGTGTGACTTCTCCAATACCAACAACAATGACTTTATTAGCACTCCTATTGCTCCTATTACCGATGTTGAATCTTGTGAGATCAATGCTGCTTTGTTGAATCTTGTCGTGAAAGATCAATTCTCCGGCCTTCCTAGTGAAGATGCCGCTACCCATCTAAGCAACTTTGTTGATTTGCGTGATATGCAAAAGAAAAGGGATACGGATAACGATATTGTTAAATTGAAGTTATTTCTGTTTTCACTTAGAGATCGTGCTAAAACTTGGTTTTCCTCTTTGCCTTGAAATAGTATTGATTCATGGAATAAGTGCAAAGATGCTTTTATCTCTAAGTATTTCCCTCCTGCTAAGATCATCTCTCTTAGAAACGATATTATGAATTTTAAGAAACTAGATCATGAGCATGTTGCACAAGCTAGGGAGAGAATGAAATTGATGATACGTAACTGCCCTACACATGGTTTGAATCTATGGATGATTATTCAGAACTTTTATGCTGGCTTGAATTTTGCTTCTAGAAATCTTTTAGATTCGGCCGCCGGAGGCACTTTCATAGAAACCACCATAGGATAAGCTACCAAACTCCTAGATAATATTATGGTTAATTATTCTCAATGGCACACCGAAAGATCTACTAGTAAAAAAGTGCATGCTATCGAACAAATTAGTGTTTTGAGTGGGAAGATGGATGAACTTATGAAATTGTTTGCTGCTAAGAGTGCTTCTTCTGATCCTAATGATATGCCTATGTCCACTTTGATTGAGAATAACAATGAATCTTTGGATGTGAATTTTGTTGGTAGGAATAATTTTGGTAACAATGCTTATAGAAGTAATTTTAATCCTAGGCCTTTTCCTAGTAATTCCTCTAATAATAATGGTAATTCCTACAACAACTCTTATGGAAAGATGTCTTCTGAATTTGAAACTAGTGTTAAGGAGTTTATGATCTCGCAAAAGAATTTCAATGCTTTGCTTGAAGAGAAATTTCTTAAGGTTGATGAATAGGCTAGAAGTGTGGATAGAATTACTCTTGATGTTGATTCTTTCAAACTTAGATCTATCCCACCTAAGCATGATATCAATGAGTCTCTCAAAGCCATGAGAATTTCCATTGATGAATGCAAAGAAAGAACCGCTAGAATGCGTGCTAAAAGAGAAGATTATATTAAATCGTGTTCTTCTAGTTATCATGAAAATAAGGATGAAGATCTGAAAGTTATTGATGTGTCTCCTATTAGATCCTTGTTTTCTAGTATAAATCTTGATGAAGATAGGATTGGAGATAATTCTGCCTTAAAGTATCCCAATGATTCGGAGTTTTTAGATCTTGATGCTAAAATTGCTAAAAGTGGGAGTGAAGAGATTAAAACTTTGCATAGTGATGAACCCACTATTTTGGATTTCAAGGGATTCAATTATGATAATTGCTCTTTGATTGATTGTATTTCCTTGTTGCAATCCGTGCTAAATTCTCCGCATGCTTATAGTCAAAATAAAGCTTTCACTAAACACATAGTTGATGCTTTGATGCAATCATATGAAGAAAAACTTGAGTTGGAAGGTTCTATACCTAGAAATCTTTATGATTAGTGGGAACCTACTATCAAAATAAAAATAAAATATCATGAATGCTATGCTTTGTGTGTTTTGGGTGATAGTGTCTCCACTACCCCAAAAACTTTGTGTGATTTGCTAGGGTTCCATGAGCTTGATGATTGTTCTTTAAATTTGCATCTTGCGCATTCCACTATTAAGAAACCTATGGAAAAATTAATAATGTTCTTATTGTTGCCAATAGGAATTATGTGCCCGTAGATTTCATTGTTCTTGATATAGATTGCAATCCTTCATGTCCTATTATTCTTGGTAGACCTTTCCTTAGAATGATTGGTGCAATTATTGATATGAAGGAAGGAAATATTAGATTCCAATTTCCGTTAAGGAAAGGCATGGAACACTTTCCTAGAAATAAAATCAAATTACCATATGAATATATCATGAGAGCCACTTATGGATTGCCTTCCAAAGATGGCAATACCTAGATCTATCTTGTATCGTGCCTAGCTAGGGGCGTAAAACGATAGCGCTTGTTGGGAGGCAACCCAATTTTATGTTTTTTGTTTTTGCTGCTGTTAGTGAATAAATATTGCATCTAGCCTCTGATTAGATGTGGTTTCATGTTTTGTTTAGTGTCTGTGCCAAGTAGAACCTTTGGGAAGACTTGTGTGAAGTTTATATGATCTTGCTGTGAAAAACAGAATCGTTAGCGCTGGCTAAAGTAGTCTTCAGATTTTACTAGAGCGTGATTTTTAGTTGATTCTTTTTGGAGATGATTGGTAGACAAATTCCGCAAATTTACCAATTTAGTTTGAATTTTTTGGAGTTCCAGAAGTAGGCGAAACCTGCAGATTACTACAGACTGTTCTGCTTTTGACAGATTCTGTTTTTCGTGTGTTGTTTGCTTATTCGGATGCATCTATGAGTATTATTGGAGGATATGAACCATAGAGAAGTTGGAATACAGTAGGTTTAACACCAATATAAACAAAGAATTAATTCATTGTTGTACCTTGGAGTAGTGGTTTGCTTTCTTATACTAACGGAGCTCACGAGAATTTTTGTCTACGTTTTGTGTTGTGAAGTTTTCAAGTTTTGAGTATTGCTTTGATGGACTATGGAACAAGGAGTAGCAAAGGCCTAAGCTTGGGGATACCCATGGCAGCCCAAGTAAATTCAAGATAATCAAAAGCCTAAGCTTGGGGATGCCCCGGGAAGGCATCCCCTCTTTCGTCTTCATCCATCGGTAACTATACTTGGAGCTATATTTTTTTCCGCAACATGCTATGTGTTTTGCTTGGAGCGTCGTGTACAATTTGAGTCTTTGCTTGTTAGTTTACCACAATCATCCTTGCTGGACACACCTATTTGAGAGAGTTAAATATGGCCTAGAAATTGTTAGAACACTCTAAGTGCATCACTTATATCTTTTGAGTTGAATAGTTTTTGCTCTAGCGCTTCACTTATATCTTTTAGAGCATGGTGGTGGTAATATTTTGTAGAAATTGTTGAACTCTCATGATTCACTTATATCTATTTTAGAGTCCATTAAAACAGCACGGTAAAGTGTTTAGGCTAAAGAAACTAGTCTAGAATGAGATGTTGGATGCTTGGTAATTGTTTTGAGACATGAGGATAGGGATATTAGAGTCATGCTAGTGGAGTTATTATGAAATTGAGAAATACTTGTGTTAAGGTTAGTGATTCCCGTATCATGCACGTATGGTGAACCGCTATGTGACGGAGTTAGAGCATGAGGTATTTGTAGAGTGCCAACCTTTGTGTGGAGGTCGGGGGCGCGCGATGGTTAACTCCTACCAACCTCCCCCCTAGGAGCATGCATTGATTGCTTTGTTTTGATGACTCGTAGATTTTTGCAATATGTATATGAGTTCTTATGACTAATGTTGAGTCCATGGATTATACGCACTCTCACCCTTCCAGCATTGCTAGCCTCTCTTGTACCACGCAACTTTCGCCGGTGCCATAAACCCACTATATATCCTTCCTCAAAACAGCCACCATATTGTTCCTCAAAACAGCCACCATACCTACCTATCATGACATTTCCATAGCCATTCCGAGATATATTGCCATGCAACTTTCCACCGTTCCGTTCATATGACATGCATCATATTTTCATATTGCCATTGCATGATCATGTAGTTGACATTGTATTTGTGGCAAAGCCACCATGCATAATTTTTTATAAATGTCACTCTTGTTTCATTGCACATACCGATACACCGCCGGCGGCATTCATATAGAGTCATACTTTGATATTGTAATATCGAGTTGTAATGAAAGTGTGATGATAATCATTATTAGAGCATTGTCCCATGGGAGGAAAGGCTAAATCTATAAAGCCCCTCCGCAAAAAAAAGAGAAAGGCCAACGAAAAAAAAGTCCAAAAAAAAAGAAAAAGAAAAAGGGACAATTGCTACTATCTTCTTTTCCGCACTTGTGCTTCAAAGTAGCACCATGTTCTTCATTGTAGAGAGTCCCATGCTTAGTCTTTTCATATACTAGTGGGAATTTTCATTATAGAACTTGGCTTGTATATTCCAACGATGGGCTTCCTCAAATGCCCTAGGTCTTCCTGAGCAAGCAAGTTGGATGCACACCCACTAGTTTCTTTTGTTGAGCTTTCATTCATATTTAGCTCTAGTGCATCCGTTGCATGGCAATCCCTACTCACTCACTTTGATATCTATTGATGGGCATCTCCATAGCCCGTTGATACGCCTAGTCGATGTGAGACTATCTCCCTCCTTTTTGTCTTCTCCACAACCACCTCTATTCGGCCCATAGTGCTATATCCATGGCTCACGCTCATGTATTTCGTGAAAGTTGAAAGGTTTGAAAAGATAGAGTATGAAAACAAGTGCTTGGCTGAAATCGGGGTTGTGCATGGTATGGATATTTTGTGTGATAACGAGGGAGCATAACCAACACTATATGATTTTGTTGGGATAAATTTCTTTAGCCATAGTATTTTGAGAAGATATGATTGCTTTGTTAGTATGCTTGAAGTATTGTTATTTCTTATGTCAATATAGACTTTTATCTTGAATCTTTCAGATCTGAACATTCATGCCACAATTAAGAGAATTACATTGAAAAACTATATTGGTTATCATTCCACATCAAAAATTCTTTCTTTATCATTTACCTACTCGAGGACGAGCAGGAATTAAGCTTGGGAATGCTTGATACGTCTCCAACGTATCTATAGTTTTTGATTGTTCCATGCTATTATTTATGAAGTCTTGGATGTTTAATGGGATTTATCATTCACTTTTATATCATTTTTGGGACTAACCTACTAACCCAAAGGCCCAGTCCAGATTGTTGTTTTTTGCCTGTTTCAGGGTTTTGCAGAAAAAGAATATCAAACAGAGTCCAAACGGAATGAAACCTTCGCGAGAGATATTTTTGGAGAAAATCACGCACAGGAAGCTTGAGAACCACGTCAGGAGATCGAGGGGCTGCCCACGAGGGTGGGGGCGCGCCCCCCTTCCCAGGGCGTGCCCCCTGCCTCATGGCCCCCTCGAGCGTCCCCGGTGCCCTCCTTCTTCCTATATAAGTCTACGTACCCCAGAAACTCTGTGAACAGAGAGAAAACCCTAATTCCACCGCTGTACCTTCTGTTCCCGTGGAGATCCCATCTTGGAGCCTGTTCCGGAGCTCCATCGGAGGGGGATCCACCACGGAGGCCTTCATCATCATCATCATCGCCCTCACCATGAGTTGTGAGTAGTTTACCACGGACCTTCGGGTCCATAGCTAGTATCTAGATGGCTTCTTCTCTCTCCCTGGATCTCAATACAAAGTTCTCCTCGGTCTTCGAGGAGATCTATTCGATGTAATCTCTTTTTGCGGTGTTTTTGTCGAGATCCGATGATTTGTGAGTTTACGATCAAGGTTATCTATGAAAGATATTTGGTTCTTCTCTGAACTTTTTATGTGTGCTCATAATATCCTTGCAAGTGTCTTCGAATTACTGGTTTGGTTTGGCCTACTAGATCTATAGTTCTTGCAATGGGAGAAGTGCTTGGCTTTGGGTTCAATCTTGCGGTGTCCTTTCCCAGTGACAATAGGGGAAGCAAGGCACGTATTGTATTGTTGCCATCGAGGATAAAAAGAAGGGGTTTATATCATATTGCTTGAGTTTATCCCTCTACATCATGTCATCTTTCTTAAGGCGTTACTCTGTTCTTATGAACTCAATACACTACATGCATGCTGGATAGCGGTCGATGTGTGGAGTAATAGTAGTAGATGCAGGCAGGAGTCGGTCTACTTATCTCGGACGTGATGCCTATATACAATGATCATGCCTAGATAGTCTCATAATTATTCGCTTTTCTATCTATTGCTCGACACTAATTTGTTTATCCGTCGTAGAATATCGCTATCATGAGAGAAGCCACTAGAGAAAACTATGGCCCCCGGATCTATTCTCAACATATCAATCTACATCTAGTTTACTTTTACCGTTTTTATTGGTTGTTCTAATAAAGTAAAAATACCAAAAATATAAACTATCATCTCTATCAGATCTCACTTCCGTAAGTGACCGTAAAGGGATTGACAACCCCTTATCGTGTTGGTTGCGAAGTTCTTATTTGTTTGTGCAGGTGCGAGAGACTCGCGCATGGTCTCCTACTTGATTGATACCTGGGTGCTCAAAAACTGAGGGAAATAGTTGCGCTACTGTGCTGCATCTCCCTTTCCTATTCGAGGGAATACAACGCAAGCTCGAGAAGTAACAGGCCGCCCCCAACCCTAAACCAATTGCGTTTGGGCCTAGGGGGGCACGCGCCACCACCTGGCTGTTGCCTCCTCTCTCCAATAGGGCCCATTAAGGCCCATTGACTCCTCGGGGGGTTCCGGTAACCTCCCGGTACTCCGAAAAAATGACCGAACATCTCGAAACCTTTCCGATGTACAAACATAACCTTCCAATATATCTTTATGTCTCCAACACTTAGAGACTCCTCGTCATGTCTGTGATCTCATCTGAGACTCCAAACAATCTTCGGTCATCAAAATCACATAACTCATAATACTAATCATCATCGAACGTTAAGCGTGCGGATCCTACTGGTTCGAGAACTATGTAGACATGACCGAGACACATCTCCGGTCAATAATCAATAGCGGAACCTAGATGCTCATATTGGTTCCTACATATTCTACGAAGATCTTTATTGGTCAAACCGCATAACAACATACATTGTTCCCTTTGTCATCGGTATGTTACTTGCCCGAGATTCGATCGTCGGTATCATCATACCAAGTTCAATTTCATTACCGGCAAGTCTCTTTACTCGTTCTGTAATACATCATCTCATGACTAACTCATTAGTCAATTGCTTGCAAGGCTCATTATTATGTGTATTACCGAGAGGGCCCAAAGATACCTCTCCGACACTCGGAGTGCTAAATCCTATTCTTGATCTATGCCAACACCACAAACACCTTTGGAAACACCTGTAGAGCATCTTTTTAATCACCCAGTTACGTTGTGACATTTGATAGCACACATGGTGTTCCTCCGGTATTTGGGAGTTGCATAATCTCATAGTCAGAGGAACATGTATAAGTCATGAAGAAAGCAATATCAATAAAACTGAACGATCATAGTGCTAAGCTTACAGATGGGTCTTGTCCATCACATCATTCTCCTAATGATGTGATCTCGTTGATCAAAATGACAACACATGTCTATGGTTAGGAAACACAACCATCATTGATTAACGAGGTAGTCTAGTAGAGGCATACTAGGGACACTCTGTTTTGTCTATGTATTCGCACATGTATCAAGTTTCCGGTTGATACAATTCTAGCATGAATAAAAGACATTTATCATGATATATAAGGAAATATAAATAAAAACTGTATTATTGCCTCTAGGGCATATTTTCTTTAGTCTCCCACTTGCACTAGAGTCAATAATCTAGATTTCATAGTAATGATTCTAACACCCATGGAGTCTTGGTGCTGATCATGTTTTCCTCGTGGAAGAGGCTTAGTCAATGGGTCTGCGACATTCAGATCTGTATGTATTTTGAAAAGCTCTATGTCTCCTTCCTTGACTTGATCACGGATGGAGTTGAAGCGTCTCTTGATGTGCTAGGTTCTCTTGTGAAACTTGGATTCCTTCGCCAAGGCTATTGCTCCAGTGTTGTCACAAAAGATTTTCATTGGACCCAATGCACTAGGTATTACACCTAGATCAGATATGAACTCCTTCATTTGCTGCTTCCAAATGTACTCCACTTCACACGTAGATCCCGCCACGATGCTCTGCTTGGAACTGCACCAACTGACTGCTCCACCGCTCAACAAAAATACGTATCCGGTTTGTGTCTTAGAGTCATCCGGATTAGTGTCAAAGCTTGCATCGACGTAACTGTTTACGACGAGCTCTTTGTCACCTCCATAAACGAGAAACATATCCTTCGTCCTTTTTAGTACTTCAGGATATTCTTGACCGTTGTCCAGTGATCCACTCCGGGATTACTTTGGTACCTACCTGCTAGACTTATAGCAAGGCACACATCAGGTCTGGTACACAGCATTGCATACATGATAGAACCTATGGCTGAAGCATAGGGAATGACTTTCTTTTTCTATCTATCTTCTGCAGTGGTTGGGCATTGAGTCTGACTCAACTTCACACCTTGTAACATAGGCAAGAACCCTTTCTTTGACATATCCATTTTGAACTTTTTCAAAACTTTATCAAGGTATGTGCTTTGTGAAAGTCCAATTAAGCATCTTGATCTATCTCTATAGATCTTGATGCCCAATATATAAGCAGTTTCACCGAGGTCTTTCATTGAAAAATTCTGATTCAAGTATCCTTTTATGCTATCCAGAAATTCTACATCATTTCCAATCGACAATATGTCATTAACATATAATATCAGAAATGCTACATAGCTCCCTGAGGGAGTCCTGGAATGAGGGGTCCTCATGTGGCCGGATAACTCGTTTTGGGCCGGACTGGTGGGCCGTGAAGATCATCGCTGAAGATCATCTCTCGTATCCGGATAGGACTCCTGTGTGCGTATAATGGCAGGTTTTAGGTTCAGGTGTAATATTTTCCTTCCTCGGCAAGAAGGTCATGTACAAACCCTAGGGCCCTTTGGTGCATATATAAACTGGAGGGTTTAGTCTGTAGAGGCTGAACAACAATAGCCGATTTATAGCAATCACCCTAGTTAGACTTCTAGGGTTTAGCCATTATGATCTCGAGGTAGATCAACTCTTGTAATCATATTCATCAAGATCAATCAAGCAGGAGTAGGGTTTTACCTCAATCGAGAGGGCCCGAACCTAGGTAAACATTGTGTCCCTTGTCTCATGTTACCATCGATCCACAGACGCATAGTTCGGGACCCCCTACCCGAGATCCGCCAGTTTTGATACCGACATTGGTGCTTTCATTGAGAGTTCCACTATGTCGTCGACCGAAGGACCAATGGATCGCTTCGTCAACAACGATGGCACCACCGCCGAGGAGATCTTCCCTCCTGGCCAGCTTTTTGTGTTTGGCAGCTTCATGCTCCATGCCAACACAGAAGGCCACCTCAAGCAGGTTGAGAGCTATGCCCCTAGCCATCAGGTCAATTTTGGAAGCTTGAACTACGTTGCTGATATCTACGGAGACTTGATCTTCGACGGATTCAAGCCCATGGTGTCCGCTCCCTGCCATCACGATGAACATGACCTAAATCTGTCATCGAACCACATCCAGGGGTAGCACCTGTAACTATTGTGGCCCTAGATCTGGAGTAGATCATGTCACCCAAGGACAGGAAGCTCAGCCCTGTCGCGGAAGCCGCAGACTCACGCTGGAGCCACACACAGACCCAACCTTGAGTGGGATATCTGTTACCGGAACTTCGGACTCGTCTCGGGCTACAGGTTCCGAACCATGTGCATCTCCATCCTTCGAGCTTGATCAGGCGCCTATCGTCAAATTCAGCTCCACAGACATCTTCTGGCACTCACCTTTAGGCGATGTGCTAAACTCATTAAAATTCCTCTCCTTGGTAGGGGACTCATAGCTGAATTATATCCGGTTTGAATTGGAGGCTGATGATGGAGAATTTCGCTTCCCACCCACCACCCACTTGGTAGCCATGGTCAAAGATTTAACCGATCTACTTGACAACGAATTCATCATCCCAGAAGAACCCTTAGAACAAGAGTGCTTCCATCGGAGGCTTATTGCCATCGCAAGGATCCTAAAATAGCAGCGGCGGCGGCTTAAAGCCGCACATGATACGCTCAATGATAGATGGAACGAAGTGCTAGACGCTGAGGAAAAATATGGTTGCAATCGCCAAACAAAGGGCTATCCTAAGCGTAAACTGCTACCCGGATTCGACGACGAGGCTATTGCGCCTATAGCACCGAAGAACAATACCGCCGATAAGCCGGGCCGACCACCTCATGGACAGGACAGAGTGGCTAGCAACGGCATACACAAGCATGCACCCACTCCCCGTAAAGGAAAGGAGGCCGCGGCTCAAGGCTAGACACATGATCTACGTGAGGACCTGAACAAAAAGGCTGGCAAGACCAGATCCATCTACGGATCCAGGAACCGTGCTCCCACACGGGACGGCGGTTATCAAGCCAAATATGCCGCTCATATACCAATTCGGAGCCAATACTGAACATTACAACCGTCGGACCTACGCCACGACATAGCAAAATACACGGGTGCCGCACACCCTCTATGCTTCACTGATGAGGTGCTGGATCACGAATTTCCAGAAGGGTTTAAACCCGTAAATATCGAGGCGTATGATGGAACGACGGATCCTGCTGTCTGGATAGAAGACTTTATTCTTCATATCCACATGGCTCATGGAGATGACCTCCACGCCATCAAATACTTACCCCTCAATCTAAAAGGACCAGCTCAGCACTGGCTGAACAGACTCCCAGAAAACTCCATTGGAAGTTGGGAAGAACTTGAGGATGCTTTTCGGGGCAATTTTCAAGGGACCTATGTCCGGCCCCCAGATGCTGACGATCTAAGTCACATAATCCAACAACCTAGGGAGTCAGCCTGTAAGCTTTGGAATCGGTTTCTCACTAAGAAGAACCAAATCGTCGACTATCTGGATGCCGAAGCCTTAGCGGCCTTCCAGCACAGCGTCCGGGACGAATGGCTAGCTAGACACCTCGGCCAGGAAAAGCCGAGGACAATGGCAGCCCTAACTACACTCATGACCCATTTTTGCACGGGCGAGGACAACTGGTTAGCTCGTCGCAGCACCAGCGACCCTGGCACATCCGAAGTCAGGGATAGCAATGGAAATCCACGATGTAACAAAAACAAATGTCGAAATAATGTTGGAAGCCTAGATGATACAGTGGTAAACGCCGGATTCAATGGCTCCAGACCCGGTCAACAGAAGAAGCCATTTAAAGGCAACAAAGATAGTCCATCTAGCCTGGAAAAAGTAATAGACATGCCCTGCCAGATCCATGGCACCCCGGCTAAACCTGCAAACCATACTAACCGTAGTTGTTGGGTCTTCAAGCAGGCCGGCAAGCTCAACGCCGAACACAAGGGAAAGGGACCTCAGAGCGAAGATGAGGATGAACCTCGCTAGCTGAACACAGGGGGACAGAAGAAATTTCCACCGGAGATCAAAACAGTGAACATGATCTATGTCACTCATATCCCAAAGAGGGAGCGCAACCACGCACTCCGAGATGTCTATGCTGTTGAGCCTGTTGCCCCCAACTTCAACCCATGGTCGTCCTGTCCGATCACCTTTGATTGCAGGGATCATCCGACTAGTATCCGTCATGGGGGTTCGGCTGCCCTAGTGCTCGATCCAATAATCGATGGATACCATCTCACTCGAGTCCTTGTGGATGGCGGCAACAGTCTCAATCTGATATACCAGGACACTGTCCGCAAGATGGGGATAGACCCGTCAAGAATCAAGCCAAGCAGCACGACCTTTAAAGGAGTGATACCGGGTGTAGAAGCTCGCTGCACGGGCTCTTTAACATTGGAGGTCGTATTTGGCTCTCCCGATAACTTTCGAAGCAAAGAGCTAATCTTCAACATAGCTCCGTTCCAAAGTGGCTATCATGCACTACTCGGAAGAATGGCCTTCGCCTGCTTTAATGCAGTCCCGCATTATTCTTATTTAAAGCTCAAAATGCCTGGACCACGTGGCATCATCACGGTCAATGGAAATATGGAGTGCTCTCTCCGTATGGAGGAGGACACTGCAGCCCTAGCAGCAAAAATCCAAAACGGCCTATTCAAGCCGAACAGCTCATCGGTTGTTAAGACCACGGACCCAACTAAATGTGTCCAGCATACGCCTTAGTGCGGCAGCTCAGATGAACCTGAGCTCGATTAGCAGCTACGCCCCCATCGACTGCCCCCATAAGGTGGTAGCATACGTGCCTCGTGTACACAATTATGCCCTTAAAATTTCTTGGGCGACGCTGGGGCACACTGCATACAAATAGTCCATAGTTTGGCTCGACCCTATTCGGACTCTAAAATTATCTTTCAAGGTTCATTAAACGAACCTGCTTTGTTTACGGCCACACTGGATTCTTTTTTCCATGTTTTTTTTACAGATGGCCATCACACTTCCCTGTTCAAGGACATATCACAAAGGAGAAAACGGCGCAGACGTGCAGCAAGGCCCTGCGCTAAGGTTTCTTTTTAGATTGAGACCCTGTGTAAACCTTTTATCTCTTTTTGTTTTATACTTTTCTGGCATGTAAAATGTACAAGGAAGTTATTGGCATTATCTGTAAGTATATAGCTCGCCGTACTAGAACGGGATATTATAGAAGCAGCTTGGTTCATATTGTGCTTGGAGTTTTATTCGCTCACCACCTATGTTCTCTCCCCATGTCAGATTGCCACATGTGCCTTGACACAAGGGTCCATTACCAGGGGCCGTATTCAGCCCGGTATATGTTGAAAAGTCAGAACACCTATAGGGAGTGTTCGGCGTCCTGGATATTGCTTTATATGCATCAGTTTCGAATCATGCCTTGGGTCAATAATTGGGTTGCCCGGCTCCTGTGCTTACCCCTACGTTCCCAATTGTTCGGCTAGGGTGTAAAGGGAGAACTACAACGATTGTACTTCTAGTTCGTCCGGTCAAGTACCTCATTAGAGAAAGTCGAAAACTGACTGTCATGACAGGCGAGAATATGGTCTGCGATCCGGTGACTTAGTGGCATACTACGATCGATAGAGATCTACCCCGTGTTATATGAAGGGTTGGTTTTTTGCCCAGCCGCACACAAATGGATACCTTAATTCAAAAACACCATATACGCACCAGGGGCTAGTACTTAGTCCCACTTGTCAAACTCCTATGGCTAAGTGAAAGCAATAAAGCCGCATAGTCTGATTGCCTGGGTCGCTCCGCATACACCTCCTACATGGACCAAGACATTGGATAAAGAGTGTTTATGCATATGACCGAACACCCTAGTAATATTTACATGGGGGCTGAAGCCGACGACTGGAAACTTTCAGATTTAAATAAATAACCGCACAGGAGGTGAAAGTCGCTCACATTATAATAGCGCAAAAATTATATATACATCGGTTCATAAGCTTAAGTCTTTACAACCGGATACAATTACTCAAAGATAATATCCTTTGAGCACTGGCCTTCTACAAGGCGGGCGCCTTCTATGACGTCCTCAAAGTATCTCTCCGGCTTGCGGCTCTCCTTGCCTTCGGGCAAGCCAGCAGTGGCTATGTCCTGCGCCTTCATCTTCGCCCAGTGCATTTTCACACGGGTGAAAGCCATCCGAGCACCCTCTATGCAGGCCAAATGCTTCAACGCGTCGACCCGCGGACTCGCTTTGACGAGCCGCTTCACCAATCCAAAGTAGCTACTTGGGATTTGCTCAGCGGGCCACAGCCGGACTATCAAGTCCTTCATGGCCGAACCTGCCATGTTGTGCAGCTCGACCAGCTGCTTCATCTGGTCGTTGAGGGGCACTGGATGTTTTGGCGCATTGAACTGCAACCAGAATGGCTTCTCCATGTTGTTCCCCTCCTAGGCTCAGAAGTATTGGGCGGCGTCAGCACTGCTCCTCGGGAGATCCGCAAACACGCCTGGAAAACTCCATAACTGTGTCAGCCCAAGGTACTTCTGCCCTCCGAAGATGCTCTGTAAGAGAAAAGTCTTACCAGATGCTATCTCCCGCGCTTTCTTGATTTCCTCGCAGACGCTACGTGACTCGCTTCATGCCTCTTGGGCAGCATTGACTGCCGCAGTGAGCTCGGATGCTTGTCTGAAGTCTTTTTTCCAATGCCTCACATTTGCGAATAGCATCGTTGAGCTCACTTTCGACATCGGCCACCCGAGCCTTGTGCTTTTGGCACGCGGCCTTTTCGGCCTCTAGATCGGCAACCGCTTTGTCAGCGGCTGCCTTGCTTGCCTCGGCCTCCTTTTTGGCCTTCGCGAGGTTGCCCTTGAGAGCCTCGAGCTCAGTGGCGCCAACTGTTTAATACAGCATATTGATACGTCCAAAACGTATCTATAATTTCTGCTTGCTCCATGCCACTTTTGGGTGATATTGCTATGATATTCATACACTTCCATACACTTTTGATCATATTTGAACTAACCTACTAATCCAGTGCACCCCGGTGCCAGTTTCTGTTTTCGGCTGTTTTTGTATTTCAGGTTTTCACGTTACGAGAACTGCCAGGAAAAATCCAGAAAAATTATATAAAAAATCAGCGTTCCAGAACCTACCTTGCGCCCGAAGGACAGCCGGGGGGGGCACCAGGGCTCCAGGCGCCCTGGCGGCGCGCCCCCCTGGGCCGCGCCAGGGGGGCGCCTGGGCCCCCCAAGCCCCGTCTGGTGCCCCCCTTCGACATATATTTAGAGCGTCCTTTGAAACCCTCGGGACGGGAACTCTTTTTCGCGATCTCATCTCTGTTCCGCCTCCGCCGCCGCCGCTTCCAAGATCGGGAGCACCAGGAGAACTCTTCCCGGCACCCTGCCGGAGGGGAGGATCACCATCGGGAGCTTCTCCACCACCATGGACGCCTCCCGGATGAGTTGTGAGTAGTCTCCCTTGGACCATGAGTCCATGACCAGTAGCTATGTGATGTTCTCCTCCCGTTCTTGTGCTTCACTAATTAGTCCTCGTGAGCTGCCCTACATGATCGAGGCACATATGTAATCCTTATGCTGTTGCTATGATGAGTTTGCTGGGATCCGATGGATTATGAGATTATGTTCAGATTTTTCTTGAGTAATATATTTGATCTACCTCTTTTATATTTATGTTCATAAGTAATTCTTGCATGTTCTCCGTTGTTATTTATTGCTTTGGCCAAGTAATGGGTAGTGACTCCAAGAGGGAACGTTATGCTTGATTGTGGGTTCATGCCCCTTGATGACTAGCTTGAGTGATAGCAACATGAGTCTAGGGGATGTGATGTTGCCACAAGGGGGGAAACAACAGTGCTTGTGCCCGCGGGTGCAAGGATTGTTTACTTTACGCAAAGTTCTTTTAATGCAGTTGTCTGTTGCTTTGAGTTTACACTATGGGTGGGACTCGCAACTTAATACCAGCGAGATGTTCTGGATAGATATCTCAAGGTGGATGATTAGTAGTAGATATTGATGGATTTCGGTCTACTTACTTTGGCGTACCGCCCATGCTTTGAACCTCAACCTTTCTTGCAATGTAGTCAGCATTGGTTTGCGTTCGTGGTCCTGTCAATTGCCCAGCTGTAATTCGTTTACCTCACATAGCTGTTTTATCGTCTTTTGGGAGAGAGACATCACTAGTGAACATCATGAGACTCCGGTCCATATTACCATCATTGATCACATCCGCTATTTTCGCTTTCATTTACTATTGCAAACAATATCTATCACTACTATCATCTGCGTTTAATCCTTTGTGAACTACAAGGCCGGAGGGATTGACAACCTCTCTGTACTCGTTGGGAGCAAAGTTATTTGTATTTGTGTGCAGGTCCACGTTGATTGCTAATCCGCGCCGTTAGCAGTTGACACCTACTTGTTGAACCTAGTTGTCTCTGGGGATTCGATCCTTGGCATCTTTGCTAAGGGAAAAACTTCCACAACACAGCATCTTACACCTTCCACTTGGGGTAACCAACGAGGGGTTAGAGGCCCATCAAGGAGTTTTTCTGGCGCCGTTGCCGGGGACTCCACTCTTCAGGATAGGGGAGTTGCATGCTATCTTTTACCTTTGCTTTTTAGTCTTGTTAGTTTACCTTTCAGTTTTTGCTTTAGTACCTTTTATCGAAAATCACAAAAATAGTTATCTTGCTTGCTTGCTACTATGGGTTCCACCGAGAACACCAAGTTGTGTGACTTCACTAGTCACAACAACGATGACTTTATCAGCACACCTATCACTACAACTGCCACTTCAACACCTTCATATGAAATTAAACCTGCTTTACTGAACTTAGTCATGAAAGATCAATTCTCCGGTGCTGGAGATGATGCTGCTTTACACTTAAACAACTTTGTTGAACTTTGTGATATGCAAAAGTACCAAGAAATAGATGGTAATATTGTTAAGCTTAAGCTTTTTCCTTTCTCCTTGAGAGGAGGAGCTAAAATTTGGTTTCAGTCTTTGCCTAGAAATAGCTTAGATTCATGGGACAAGTGCAAAGATGCTTTTATTGGAAAATACTATCCACCTGCTAAAATTATCCAACTTAGAAGTAACATAATGAATTTTAAACAATTGGATAATGAACACGTTGCCCGAGCTTGGGAACGTATGAAATCTCTTATCAAGAACTGCCCTACTCATGGTTTGACTACTTGGATGGTTATCCAAACTTTTTATGCAGGCTTGAACCTTACCTCGCGGAACTTGTTAGATTCGGCCGCGGGAGGAACTTTTATGTCAACTACACTTGGTGCTGCCACGAAGCTTCTCGATGAGATGATGACCAACTATTCCTAATGGCACACCGAACGCGCTCCAACAGGTAGGAAGGTAAACTCTGTCGAGGAGATTTCCTCCTTAAATGAAAAAGTTGACTTGATCATGTCTCTACTTTCGAAGCAATCTTCTGTTGATCCTCGCGATGTTCCTTTAAATTCTTTGATTGCTCAAGAACAAGTAGATGTGAACTTTATCTCTAGAAACAATTTTAACAACAATGCTTATAGGAGTAACTTTGGTAACAATCCTAGACCGTTCCCCTCTAATTCTTATGGGAACAACAATGCTTATCCTAGTACCAAGAACTCCACTACTGAACTAGAGATTACGTTTAAAGATTTCATCACTACCCAAAAAGCCTTTAATAAGAGTGTAGAAGAAAAACTACATAAACTAGATGATCTTTCTTTTAAGGTAGACCATTTAGCCAATGAGGTAAAATTGCTAAATATTAAAACTTCTCCTCTTGAGGAGAGGGAAGTCACTCCTATAAATGCTATTCAATTGCAAATTAATGAAAACATTAGGATGATGGCTAAACTTAAAGAAAGATGGGCTAGAGAAAGGGAGGAAGAGGAAAGAATTAAGAGCCTTCCTACCCACCACACTGTTGCTACTATCCAAGTTGTTAAAGATGTCCAAACCCTTAGCACCCAATGTACTCCTGGTCCCAATGGACCCATTAATGGTGATGCTATGACTATAGAAACTACCAAACAAGTGAACCTAAAGGACACCACTACCACTTTACTTGATGCTAATGACCTTGATTTTGATAATTGCACTTTTACCGAAGTTATTGATTTCCTTCACAAGATGTCTAGAGATCCCCGCACTAGCACGCTTAACCTTGCCTTCACGGAGCATATCACTAATGCTCTCATCAAAGCTAGGGAGGAGAAACTTAGAGTAGAAGCCTCCATACCTAGAAAGCTAGAAGATGGTTGGGATCCTATGATAAAAATTAAATTGAATGACTTCTCTTGCTATGCATTATGTGATGTTGGAGCTAGTACCTCTGTTATGCCCAAAAGAATATATGATATGCTTAAATTGAAACCTTATGATTCTTGTTCTTTTGGTGTTCGTCTCGTTGATTCTTCCATAAAGAAACCTTTGGGGAGAATCGACGATGTTCTTATCATTGTCAATGACAACTATGTTTCCGTTGATTTTACTATTATGGATATTGAATGTGATCCTTCATGTCCAATTATTTTGGGACGTCCCTTTTTACGCACCGTTGGTGCTATCATTGACATGAAAGAGGGTAATATAAAATTTCAGTTTCCTCTCAAGAAAGGGATGGAACACTTCCCTCGAAAGAAGATCAAGTTACCTTTTGAGTCCGTTGTACGGGCTAGCTATTCTTTTACTCTTGATAAAACTTGATCTATATGCATTATGCCTAGCTTAAAGGCATAAAAGAAAGCCCTTTTGGGAGGCAGCCCAATGAATAAATTTATTTTGCTTTTGTTGTGTCTTGATGTTGTTTACTACCGTAGCATCATCATTGTATCTTTGCTTTTCATATTTGTGCCAAGTATAGCCTCTGATTGCTAGAAAGTTCAAAAGTTTGTGAGGTGCTGTCCAGGAAACAGATTCTGTCCTTGGATAGAAAAATTCGTATAAAATCACCAGATCATCTTTTTGGTCTGAATTTTTTCGACAGCGCTCTCTATATAATTGTCTTTCGTGCGTCTGTTCTGAGTTTTTTTATTTGAGTTACATAAGTACCCCGAACAAATCAATTACTACCTGCTGTTCTGTTTTTCAGAGATTCTGTCCTGTTTTGCCTTTCCTTCATTTTGCAAACCAAGAGCTTGCTTTTTCTTTGCAAAAACCTTTCGGCAATCTTGAGAAACAGTAGACCTTCAAGAATATCTTTATTTCCAGCAAGGTATAATTATTTTATTAAGGGTACTAACCTCGCTAATCAGATTATGATGAGTTATGTATGAAGGGAGTTTTCAAGTGTGCGAGGGAAGATGATAAAAAGATTCAGGAGTGTCAAGCGCTCAAGCTTGGGGATGCCCCCATGCACCCCCAAGAAATATTCAAGGAGACTCAAGCGTCTAAGCTTGGGCATGCCCCCGTGCATCCCCTTCTCCATGAACATTATCAGTTCGTCTTTCGTTCCGCTATATTTTTATCACTTCATGTGTTATGTGCTATGCTTGGAGCGTCTTGCTTTTAGTTTTCTTTTTAGTTTTTCATAACGAGTCGGAACTCAGCGTTCTTTATGTGGGAGAGAAACATGCTCCACTTCTACCTAGAACATAACATAGATTTTTCATGTCTATCTTTGCTGTGTGTGTTCTTCGTCTTTTTAATAGCTACTATCATGCTCTGCTCTTAGTATTCATGCTTATCTTTTCAAAGAGCTTTTGTTTAGTTGGTTGCTTGAACTCTCTTTAATTATCATGCTTATCTAATTAAGAGAGTTTGCTTCCGTTGCATTGGTTAATATGTCTATGATAAAGATGTTGCGTGTGTAATGGCGCTTAGTAGTTCGGGTTTTCTTATGGTTAGTCTCAAATAGCTGGGGGATTCCCAATGTGTTATTGGAGTACCAACATGATTTGTTTGCCGATGATGTGGTATGGTTTAGTAATATCTTCCTCCGAGAATTTATTTTGATTGACTTGGCGTATGCTCACGCATATTTAAGACTGTAAAGAAAGTCTGTCAAGCCTTGATGATCTTTTATTTCTGAGTAGCGATATAACTTCCATGCCTGATTCAATGTTGCTTTGTCGCTCTGCATGATTATGACCGTCATTGCTCTCTTAGTTGGTCGCTCCCAGTCTTTTGCTAACCTCCACCTGTACTAAGCAGACTAACCTTGCAATACATAGCTCATGGGAAAGTAGCTTAAAAACTATTGTGGTAAAGAATATGTTGCTTATGTATCTTATTTCTTATAAGTTGCTTGCTGAGCGGTAACCATGTTTCTGGGGACGCCATCAACTGTCACACTTTTGTTGAATATCATGTGAGTTGCTATGCATGTTCGTCTTGTCTGAAGTAAGGGTGATTTGCCATGGGTTGAATGAGTATGCATATTGTTAGAGAAGAACATTGGGCCGCCAACCAAAGCCATGTATCATGGTGGAAGTTTTAGCTTGGACATTAATCCGCAATCTCTTATGAGAATATGCTTAAGCATTAAAGAGGAGTCCATCATCTATTTTCTATGTTGTCCCGGTATGGATGTCCTCAAGTTGAGATCTATCAAAAACGAGAAATCAAATGCGATTTATCTCCTTGGTCCTTTGTACAGGTGGCATAGAGGTACCCCTTTGTGACACTTGGTTGAAACATATGTAATGCAACGATAACCCATGGAAATCCGAGCTAATTAGGACAAGGTGCGAGCACTATTGGTATTCGATGCATGAGACTTGCAACTTATAGGATGTCTTATGCATGACACATATGAAGTACTACTACCGTTGACAAAATTGCTTCTATGTTTTTAAAATAAAAACCTCTAGCACATAACCATTCTTTTACTTTTATGTTGAGTCTCCACCTTCTTTCTTCAAGCACCAACTACTGAGAGCATGATTGTCATTCTGAGTGTAATGTGCATTGTCCCAAAGTAGCATTGTCTTTTGCATGACTGTGATATCGTTTATTTTGAAATCATTGTATCTAGTCATCACTTAAACCTTGAAGGTGCCCCTGCATTTATGTTTTGCATCACTAAAGGGGGCAAGCTAGATATCACTTTATCATATTTGCTCATCATGTTCATTGCAAATCTATTTGATGCTTCAATGTCATGTTGTAAAACTTTCAATCATTTGTGATTTTCTCATGAGGCAACTTAATTACTATAGAATCATTGTCTCAGTAAGCTTTTGTAATATGACTATGAAAAAGTCCTATATGGTTAATAGCATGTCACCATAGAAATTATTCTTGTTATCATTTACCTACTCGAGGACGAGCAGGAATTAAGCTTGGGGATGTTGATACGTCCAAAACGTATCTATAATTTCTGCTTGCTCCATGCCACTTTTGGGTGATATTGCTATGATATTCATACACTTCCTTACACTTTTGATCATATTTGAACTAACCTACTAATCCAGTGCACCCCGGTGCCAGTTTCTGTTTTCGGCTGTTTTTGTATTTCAGGTTTTCACGTTACGAGAACTGCCAGGAAAAATCCAGAAAAATTATATAAAAAATCAGCGTTCCAGAACCTACCTTGCGCCCGAAGGACAGCCGGGGGGGCCACCAGGGCTCTAGGCGCCCTGGCGGCGCGCCCCCCTGGGCCGCGCCGGCGGGGCGCCTGGGCCCCCTGAGCCCCGTCTGGTGCCCCCCTTCGGCATATATTTAGAGCGTCCTTCGAAACCCTCGGGACAGGAACTCTTTTTCGCAATCTCATCACCGTTCCGCCGCCGCCGCCGCTTCCAAGATCGGGAGCACCAGGAGAACTCTTCCCGGCACCCTGCCGGAGGGGAGGATCACCATCAGGAGCTTCTCCACCACCATGGACGCCTCCCGGATGAGTTGTGAGTAGTCTCCCTTGGACCATGAGTCCATGACCAGTAGCTATGTGATGTTCTCCTCCCGTTCTTGTGCTTCACTAATTAGTCCTCGTGAGCTGCCCTACATGATTGAGGCACATATGTAATCCTTATGTTGTTGCTATGATGAGTTTGCCGGGATCCGATGGATTATGAGATTATGTTCAGATTGTTCTTGAGTAATATATTTGATCTACCTCTTTTATATTTATGTTCATAAGTAATTCTTGCATGTTCTCCGTTGTTATTTATTGCTTTGGCCAAGTAATGGGTAGTGACTCCAAGAGGGAACGTTATGCTTGATTGTGGGTTCATGCCCCTCGATGACTAGCTTGAGTGACAGAAACATGAGTCTAGGGGATGTGCTGTTGCCACAAGGGGGAAAACAACGGTGCTTGTGCCCGCGAGTGCAAGGATTGTTTACTTTACGCAAAGTTCTTTTAATGCAGTTGTCTGTTGCTTTGAGTTTACACTATGGGTGGGACTCGCAACTTAATACCAGTGAGATGTTCTGGATAGATATCTCAAGGTGGATGATTAGTAGTAGATATTGATGGATTTCGGTCTACTTACTTTGGCGTACCGCCCATGCTTTGAACCTCAACCTTTCTTGCAATGTAGTCAACATTGGTTTGCGTTCGTGGTCCTGTCAATTTCCCAGCTGTAATTCGTTTACCTCACATAGCTGTTTTATCGTCTTTTGGGAGAGAGACATCACTAGTGAACATCATGAGACTCCGGTCCATATTACCATCATTGATCACATCCGCTATTTACTTTTCGCTTTTATTTACTATTGCAAACATTATCTATCACTACTATCATTTGCGTTTAATCCTTTGTGAACTACAAGGCCGGAGGGATTGACAACCTCTCTGTACTCGTTGGGAGCAAAGTTATTTGTATCTGTGTGCAGGTGCACGTTGTTTGCTAATCCACGCCGTTAGCAGTTGACACCTACTTGTTGAACCTAGGAGTCTCTGGGGATTCGATCCTTGGCATCTTTGCTAAGGGAAAAACTTCCACAACACTGCATCTTACACCTTCCACTTGGGGTAACCAACGAGGGGTTAGAGGCCCATCACATATCACAAAGAGTTTATACTCACAATCAATTAAAATTATTAGTCTTCTTGACATCTCAATTTTTCAAATCTGCATACCTTGCGTCTCAACCAAATGCTGGTTGACACGGTCGAGGTCCACGTTGGCCTCCGAGAGCTTCTGATTTAGTTCAGCAACTTCTGCAGATTGTGTAGTTACCGCAACTAGTGAAGCATGTTCAAATGCAAAAGCATACAGTTTAGCTCTATAATATGCTATATTATGGATACTTCGTCCTATTCTGTTCAGAATCACACAAAGCATCAGGGGCTACTGGCTATATATGTGCATATAAAATAAATAAAGTTCCATAAAGAACATTACATTGCATACCTCGAAGCATGTTAGTAGGTTGTTGAAGGCTTCATTCAGTCCGCCTTAGACGGACTGAATCTTCTTCATCACCGCACCCATTATGGTGCAGTGCTCCTCCACGACGGAAGTACTTTGTAGTGCTCCCTCTAGAGGGTCCGGCGCCTCGGAATTGACATCGGGTGCCATAGGAACAGTTATATCCTCCCCTGCCTTGGGGATCTGGTCTTCGGGCTCCGGAGCTGCACTAGGCTCCGGATCAGTATTCGACGGGGCCCTGGATTGTTTGGGCCCCTCGTCTTTGGTCTCGATGGGGACTATTTCCCCATGGTCAGCGGCAGCCGAGGTGTTACCCTCGGTCACCTTGTCACCTGCCCTGCCCCCATCTCCTTGAGCAGGAGACGCATGCTGGGAGGATACTTCGGTGTCCCCACGGGCCACGGGCGATGGAGCTCGGACCGGTGGGTCGCTCTCCGTCTCTCTAGACGGCTGCGAGTTCCCCTCTGATGAGGAGGCATTGGGGTGTGCACAGGGAGGGCTGTAAGTCAGCATGTGAAAATATTTAAAAATCATTAATATGTTGAATAAACAAAGTACAATAATTAATATATATATCCGAACAACTTATGTTTCGGCTAGGGGCTTCTCCCTAGGCTTTACCACAAAGCTGTGTTCGGGAAATGAGTCCGAACAGGCGGGGAGGTTTAGCGTCCTTCGGGTGCGGTCTTGCCTGCGTCTGCAGGGGCCGCCCTCTTCTTCACCTTGCCCTGGGCAGGGGATTCTTCTTCTTCATCATCCTTCTCCTCTTCGGAGGAGAGGATGTTGATCTGCTCGGACTTCGCATCCGCAGGGCGGGTCCGCTCTTGGCCTCCTTGCCCTTCTTCTTGGACTTCTTGGCAGGCGCCTTGTATGGCGCCGGAACCAGCATCGCCAACAGTTCAGGCATGGCTGGGTCTTCTGGCAAAGGGGTCGGACACTTGATCCGAACTGCCTTCTTCGTCCAGCTCTGTATATCACGTAAAAACTCCAATTCCTATTATCGTTAAAATAAGGAGGGAATATATGTTCGGCGGAGTTTTTGATTACCTCTAGTGCGGTAAACGAAGTGATGTAGCCTGAGTCCTCAGTTTATTCTGGCCACTCCTTCTGGCTCTTGAAGAGGTGTTTCCACATCTCTTCGTGCGTCGAGCCATATACCTGCCGGATCGAACTCCCATAGAGAGGTGTCCTGGCGTTGGCAAGGAAGGACAAGTCGGGCCAGCATTACCTGAACCACAGTTGTGAGTTGGTGGCCTTTGGTGATCATGTCGGACGCGCGGCATTGGAGTGCCACCACCTCAATCTGAGACCCCCAGTTCGGACTCTTATTGGCCCAGGAGGTTAGCCTCTCCAGGGGTCCAGATGTAAAAGCAGGCGCGTCGCGGGGCTCGGTGATATAGAACCACTCCTGCTACCAAACCTTGTTCGTCTCCACGAACGACCCCTTTGGCCAGGTTGCATTCGGGAGCTTGCTTATCATACCCGCACTCCGCATGTTGCCTGTCCACTACCTTCGGCTTCACATTGAAGGTCTTGAGCCATAGGCCGAAGTGTGGGGAAACACAGAGGAAATCTTCATACACCACTATGAAATCGGAGATGTGAAGGATTGAATTCGGGGCTAGATCATGGAAATCTAGCCCGTAGAAAAATAGTAGACCCCGTAAGAAGGGGTGAAGAGGGAATCCTAGCCCTCTTACGAAGTGTGAGAGAAACACGACTCTCTCACCCGCCTCCGGGACGGGAATCACCTGATCCTGGGCGGGGACTCGGTGCGCGATGTTGGCGGCGAGGTAGCCCGCGCTTCGGAGATCCTCCCGGTCTTCTCAGTAACAGTGGAGGCCTCCCACTTGCCTCTGGCGCCGGATCCAGCCATTGCTAGGGAAGGAAGTGGTGGCTGAGGAACTGAGAGCTGCGGGTGCAAGAGATGAGGATGCTGGGGCTAGGAAGATTGGAGAGCTAGGACTTGAGGAAGGCGTGGGGCTGATGGAAGGGATTGATATCCTTTTATAACGCTGTGAATACAGAACGTCCCCCCACTTTAGCCGTAAACCTCGCCGGTTCCCAAAACGGTCGTGCATAATGCGCGGTTTGGATGCTCACGTCACATTGATAAGGATCCCATAATAAGCGGGCACAATCTCTGTTTTGATAAGACGTGTCAGTGGGGTTATACCTTGAAACGCGAAACTAGGACCAAGTAAAACGGTTCGATATGTTAGTGGGATGGACGCAACGCTTCACCAAAAAGTTATCAGTAAAGACAAACTATTCATTTTCTTTCGATGCCTTGCCCTCAAGTCTAAGGGTTGTTCTAACCATGCAGAGCCGGACATAGTACACTCTTTGCAGAAGATAGTGCCTCAATATGTTCGGAAGAAGGAACCCGCCTTGCAATGCCGAAGACAATATGGAAGCCTAACTCATCATCATCATAGTCAACTCCTTGAACTTTTCGAAAACCTTTCGCAACAAGTCGAGCTCTGTAGACACTAACATTACCATCGGCGTCAGTCTTCCTCTTAAAGATCCATTTATTTTCAATGGATTGTCGATCATCGGGCAAGTCAACCAAAGTCCACACTTTATTCTCATACATGGATCCCATCTCAAATTTCATGGCCTCAAGCCATTTTGCGGAATCTGGGCTCATCATCGCTTCCTCATAGTTCGTAGGTTCGTCATGGTCTAGTAACATGACTTCCAGAACAGGATTACCGTACCACTCTGGTTCGGAATGTACTCTGGTTAACCTATGAGGATCAGTAGTAACTTGATCCGAATTTTCATGATCATCATCATTAGCTTCCTCACTAATTAGTGTAGCAATCACTGGAACTAATTTCTGTCATAAACTACTTTCCGATTCGGGAGAAGGTACAATTACGTCATCAAGTTCTACTTTCCTCCCACTCACCTCTATCGAGAGAAACTCCTTTTCTAGAAAGGATCCATTCTTAGCAACAAATATCTTGCCTTCGGATCTGTGATAGAAGGTGTACCCAACAGTTTCCTTTGGGTATCCTATGAAGACACATTTCTCCGACATGGGTTTGAGCTTATCAGGTTAAAGCTTTTTCACATAAGCATCGCAGCCCCAAACTTTAAGAAACGACAACTTGGGTTTCTTGCCAAACCATAGTTCATAAGGTGTTGTCTCAGTGGATTTAGATGGTGCCCTATTTAACGTGAATGCATCAGTCTCTAAAGCATAACCCCAAAATGATAGTGGTAAATCGGTAAGAGACATCATAGATCGCACCATATCTAATAAAGTACGGTTACGATGTTCGGACACACCATTACGCTGTGGTGTTCCAGGTGGCGTGAGTTGCGAAACAATTCCACATTGTTTCAAATGAAGACCAAACTCGTAACTCAAATATTCGCCTCCGCGATCAGATCGTAGAAACTTTATTTTCTTGTTACGATGATTCTCTACTTCACTCTGAAATTTTTTGAACTTTTCAAATGTTTCAGACCTGTGTTTCATCAAGAAGATATACCCATATATGCTCAAATCATGTGTGAAGGTCAGAAAATAACGATACCCGTCGCGAGCCTCAACACTCATTGGACCGCATACATCAGTATGTATGATTTCCAAAGTCAGTTGCTTGCTCCATTGTTCCGGAGAACGGAGTCTTAGTCATCTTGCCCATGAGGCATGGTTCGCAAGCACCAGGTGACTCATAATCAAGTGATTCCAAAAGCTCATCAGCATGGAGTTTCTTCATGCATTTTACACCAATATGACCTAAACGTCAGTGCCACAAATAAGTTGCACTATCATTATCAACTTTGCATCTTTTGGCTTCAATATTATGAATATGTGTATCACTACGATCGAGATTTAACAAAAATAGACCACTCATCAAGGGTGCATGACCATAAAAGATATTACTCGTATAAATAGAACAACCATTATTCTCTCATTTAAATGAATAACCGTCTCGCAACAAACAAGATCCAGATATAATGTTCATGCTCAACGCTGGCACCAAATAACTATTATTTAGGTCTAAAACTAATCCTGAAGGTAGATGTAGAGGTAGCGTGCAGACGGCGATCACATCGACTTTGGAACCATTTCCCACACGCATCATCACCTCATCCTTAGCCAATCTTCGTTTAATCCGTAGCTCCTGTTTCGAGTTACAAATATGAGCAACTGAACCAGTATCAAATACACAGGCGCTACTACAAGCATTAGTAAGGTACACATCAATAACATGTATATCAAATATACCTTTGTTCACTTTGCCATCCTTCTTATCCGCCAAATGCTTGGGGAAGTTCCGCTTCCAGTGACCAGTCCTTTTGCAGTAGAAGCACTCAGTTTCAGGCTTGGCTCTAGACTTGGTTTTCTTCCCGGGAGTAGCAACTGGCTTGCTATTCTTCTTGAAGTTCCCCTTCTTTCTCTTGCCCTTTTTCTTGAAACTAGTGGTCTTGTTATCCATCAACACTTGATGCTCCTTTTTGATTTCTACCTCCGCAGCTTTGAGCATTGCAAAGAGCTCGGGAATTGTCTTCTGCATCCCTTGCATATTATAGTTCATCACGAAGCCTTTATAGCTTGGTGGCAGTGATTGAAGAACTCTGTCAATAACACTATCATCATCAACTGTGACTCCAAGTTCAGTCATGTGGTGGTGGTACATAGACATTCTGAGTATGTGTTCACTAACAGAATTGTTCTCCTCCATCTTGCAGCTATAGAACTTGTTGGAGATTTCATATCTCTCAACACGGGCATTTGCTTGAAATATTAACTTCAACTCTAGGAACATCTCATATGCTCCATGACGTTCAAAACGTCTTTGAAGTCCCGATTCTAAGCCGTAAAGCATGGCACACTGAACTATCGAGTAGTCATCAGATCGCGTCTGCCAGACGTTCTAAGCGTCTACATTAGCGGGAGGGGGCTTGTCACCTAGCGGTGCTTCAAGGACATAATTCTTCTATGCAGCAATGAGGATAATCCTCAAGTTAGGGACCCAGTCCGTGTAGTTGCTACCATCATCTTTCAACTTAGCTTTCTCTAGGAATGCATTAAAATTCAAGGGAACGGTAGCACGGGCCATTGATCTACAACAACATAGATATGCAAAAACTATTAGGACTAAGTTCATGATATATTAATGTTCAATTAATCATATTACTAAAGAACTCCCACTTAGATAGATATCCCTCAAGTCATTTAGATGATCACATGATCCAAATCAACTAAACCATGTCCGATCATCACGTGAGATGGAGTAGTTTTCAATGGTGAACATCTTAAGTTGATCGTATCTACTATATGATTCATGCTTGACCTTTCGATCTCAAGTGTTCCTAGGCCATGTTTGTACATGCTAGGCTCGTCAAGTTTAACCCGGGTATTCTTCATGTGCAAAACTTTCTTACACCCGTTGTATGTGAACGTAAAGCTTATAACACCCGATCATCATGTGGTGTCTCAGCACGACGAACTGTCGCAACCGTGCATACTCAGGGAGAACACTTGTACCTTGAAATTTTGTAAGGGGTCATCTTATAATGCTACCGCCGTACTAAGCAAAATAAGATGCATAATAAGATAAACATCACATGCAATAAACATATGTGACATGATATGGCCATCATCATTTTGATCTCCATCTCCAAAGCATCGTCATGATCTCCATCGTCACCGGCTTGACACCATGATCTTCATCATAGCGTCGTGGTCGTCTCGCCAACTATTGCTTCTACTACAATTGCTAACTCATAGTGATAAAGCAAAGCAATTACATGGCTTTCACAATTCATACAATAAAGAGAAAACCATAAGGCTCCTGCCGGTTGCCGATAATTTACAAAACATGATCATCTCATACAATAACGTATAACTGCATCACGTCTTGACCATATCGCATCACAACATGCCCTGCAAAAACAACTTAGACGTTCTCTACTTTGTTGTTGCAAGTTTTACGTGGCTGCTACGGGCTTCTAGTAAGAACCGTTCTTACATACGCATCAAAACCACAACAAATTTTTGTTAAGTGTGTTGTTTTAACCTTCAACAAGGATCGGCCGTAGTTACACTCAATTCAACTAAAGTTGGAGAAACTGACACCCCCAGCCACCTATGTGCAAAGCACGTCGGTAGAACCAGTCTCATGCACGCGGTCACGTAATGTCGGTCCAGGCCGCTTCAACCAACAATACCGCTGAATCAAAGTATGACGTTGGTGGTAAGCAGTATGGCTATTATCGCCCACAACTCTTTGTGTTCTACTCGTGCATATCATCTATGCATAGACCTGGCTCATGATGCCACTGTTGGGGAACGTAGTATTTCAAAAAATTCCTACAATCACGCAAGATCTATCTACGAGAAGCATAGCAACGAGCGGGAGAGTCTGTCCACGTACCCTCGTAGACCGAAAGCAGAAGCATTTACTAAGGCGATTGATGTAGTCGAACGTCTTCATGATCCAACCAATCCAAGTACCGAACGTACAGCACCTCCGTGTTCAACACACGTTCAGCACGATGACGTCCCTCGAGCTCTTGATCTAGTTGATGACGAAGGAGAGTTTCATCAGCACGACGGCATGGTGACGGTGATGATAAAGTTACCGGCGCAGGGCTTCGCCTAAGCACTGCAACGATATGACCGAGGTGTGTAACAGTGGAGGGGGGCACCGCACATGGCTAAAAGATTGGCTTGTGTGTCTTTGGGGTGCCCCCCTCCCACGTATATAAAGGAGGGAGGGAAGAGGAGGCCGGCCAAGAGGGGGCGCACCAAGGGGGAATCATACTTGGACTCCTGGTCCAAGTAGGATTCGCACCCCATTTCCTATTCCCATTAGGAGAAGGAGGGAAGGAGGAGGAGAAGAGAAGGAAAGGGGGGTCGGCCCCCCCAACCCTAAACCAATTCGGTTTGGGCCTAGGGGGGCGCCCGCCACCACCTGGCTGCTACCTCCTCTCTCCACTAGGGCCCATTAAGGCCCATTGACTCCCCGAGGGGTTCTGGTAACCTCCCGGTACTCCAGAAAAATGCCTGAACATCCTGGAACCCTTCCGATGTCCAAACAAAACCTTCCAATATATCAATCTTTATGTCTCGAACATTTTGAGACTCCTCTTCATGTCCGTGATCCCATCCGGGACTCCGAACAATCTCGTGACTAACTCATTAGTCATTTTCTTGCAAGGCTTATTATGATGTGTATTACCGAGAGGGCCCAGAGATACCTCTTCAACACTCGGACTGACAAATCCTATTCTCGATCTATGCCAACACCACAAACACCTTCGGAAACACTTGTAGAGCATCTTTACAATCACCCAGTTACATTGCGACATTTGATAGCACACAAGGTGTTCCTCCGGTATTGTGGAGTTCCATAATCTCATAGTCAGAGGAACATGTATAAGTCATGAAGAAAGCAATAGCAATAAAACTAAACAATCATAGTGCTAAGCTAACGGATGGGTCTTGTCCATCACATCATTCTCCTAATGATGTGATCCCGTTGATCAAAATGACAACACATGTCTATGGTTAGGAAACGCAACCATCTTCGATTAACGAGCTAGTCTAGTAGAGGCATACTAGGGACACTATGTTTTGTCTATGTATTCACACATGTATCAAGTTTCCGGTTAATACAATTCTAGCATGAATAAAAGACATTTATCATCATATATAAGTAAATATAAATAACAACTTTATTATTGCCTCTAGGGCATATTTCCTTCAAACCCTAATGTCACCTAGATACTCCAATGTCACCACATGTATCTGCGGGTTTGATTATATAATATGCATCACACAATCTAAGATTCATCAATTAAAACCAACACAAAGAACTTCAAAGAGTGCCCCAAAGTTTCTAATGGAGAGTCAAGAAGAAAACGTGTGCCAACCCCTATGCATAAGTTCACAAGGTCACTGAACCCGATCACCAAAACATACATCAAGTAGATCACGTGAATATCCCATTGTCACCATAGATAAGCACATGCAAGACATACATCAAGTGTTCTCAAATCCTTAAAGACTAAATCCGATAAGATAATTTCAAAGGGAAAACTCACTCCATTACAAGAAGGTAGAGGGGGAGAAACATCATATGATTCAGCTATAATAGCAAAGCTCGCAGTACATCAAAATCGTGCCATATCAAGAACACGATAGAGAGAGAGAGAGAGAGAGAGAGAGAGAGATCAAACACATAGCTGATGGTACATACCCTCAGCCCCAAGGGTGAACTACTGCCTCCTTGTCATGGAGACCGATGGGATGATGAAGATGGCCACCGGTGATGGTTTCCCCCTCCGGCAGGGTACCGGAACGGGCTCCCGGTTGGTTTTTCGTGGCTACAGAGGCTTGCGGCGGCGGAACTCCCAATCTATGTTTCCTCCATCCATCGTGATCTCACCCAAAACTTGAAAACTTCAATCACACAAAACTCAACAAAACTTTGTGAGGTCCATTAGTATAACAAAACCAATCTTTACTTTAAGTACTGTAGCAAACCAATTCATAATTTGTTATTGTATTACATCTACTATAAACTTTTCCATGGCAAAAATTCTTCAGAAGAAACCATAGATTCATTAAAACAAGCACATAACACAATTAAAACAGAATCTGTAAAAAACATAATAGTTTGTAAAGACACAATTTTTAGACATACTTCTATAACTCTAATTTTTTTTGAAAACTTTGGACAACATGGAAAATTTGTATTTTGATAATGTGTTAAAACTTCAAGAATTGATAATGTTCTAGTAGCAGTCAACAATTCTGGCACTGATGCAAAAAGTTTCTAATTTTCAATGCAATCAAATCAACTATCAACCAAATCATCCCAAAGGCTTTGCTTGGCACAAACACTAATTTTAACCACAAGAACACATCCAACCAGAGGCATGTTTGTGTAGTTATTGGAAAACTGCAAGAAACCCAAAAAGCAAACAGATACAAGTTGGGTTGCCTCCCAATAAGCGCTATCGTATTACTCCCCTAGCTAGGCATAACACATAGATCTCAAGTGTTGTCATATTTAGTTCTAGATCCATAAGATGCCCTCATGATTGATTCATAAGGTGGCCTAATTCTTGTTCTAGGGAAGTGTTCCATAACCTTTCTCAAAGGAAATTGGATATCAATCGCGACACCTATAGTGCGTAAAAACGGTCTACCAAGTATAATTGGACAAGACGGATTGCAATCAATATCAAGCACAATAAAACCAATGGGCACATAATTCTTATTGGCAAGAATAAAAACATCATTAATTCTTCCCAAAGGGTTTTTAATAGTGGAATACGCCTAGTGCAAATTTAAAGAACACTCCTCAATTCCTATTGGTAAGACCAAGCACATCACATAAAGATTTCGGAATCGTGGAAACACTAGCACCCAAGTCACACAAAGCAAAACACTCATAATTTTTAATCTTGAATTTGATACTAGGTTCCCATTCATCATGTAATTTTCTAGTAATTGAAACTTCTAATTCCAACTTTTCTTCTAAAACTGTCATCATGGCATCAACGTTATGTTTAGTAAAAGCTTTGTTTTGTTCATAGGCATGCGGTGAATTTATCGTGGATTGCAACAAGGATATACAATCAATCAAAGAGCAATTATCATAACTAAGTTCCTTGTAATCCAAAAGATTGGGCACATCACTAGTTAAAGTTTTTACCTCTCCAAACCCACTATTATCAATTTTCTCACCAAGATTTTCACCATCAGAATTATCGGGACGCCTTCTAGCTAAAGTTGACTCTTCTTCAGTCCCTTTATCATCAATTTTAACTTTACTAAACAAAGAATCAATAGAAGAAATACCAATCATTTTAAGATCTTCATCATTTTTATGGAAGCAATCACTAGAAAACACTCTTTCTAAAAATTCTATTTTAGCTCTAAGCATAGCGGTTCTTTTCTTACTTTCATCCATAGAAACATATAAAGCCTTAATTGATTCCTCAACCTTGGGCACAAAAAAATCAACTTGAGATTTTCCACATCATGAGAAATTATATCAATACTTCTAGACATATCATCAATCGTATTCAACTTTTCTTCTATCGAAGTATTGAAAACCTTTTGAGTATTGATAAATTCTTCATTATTATTCTCTAGATCATAGGCATTCCTATTATTGTTGTAAGAAGAATTACCATAGGAATTACCATAATTATTAGAAGAATTTCCAAGAAAACGCCTAGGATTGAAATTACCTCTATAAGCATTGTTATTGAAGTTATTTCGTGAGATAAAATTCACATCTACGGCATCACTATTTTGCTCAATCAAGGTAGATAAAGGCACATCATTAAGATCAATAGGTTCACTTTTACTAGCAACCATTTTCATAAGATCATCAACTTTTTCACTCAAAGAATTAATTTCTTCAACCAAATTAACGTTTTCACTAGTAGGTGCTCTTTTGGTATGCCATTGTGAATAATTTGACATAATATTATCAAGCAATTTGGTAGCATCACCCAAGTTAATTTACATAAAAGTACCACTAGCGGCGGAATCTAAAAGATTTCAAGAGAAAAAATTCAATCCCGCATAAAAAATTGTATGATCATCCAAAGATTTAAACCATTAGTAGGACAATTTATTAGCATCAATTTCATTCTTTCGCAAGATTGTGCAACATGTTCATGCTCAAGTTCCTTGAAATTATTGATTTGCCTTCTAAGGGAAATAATTTTCCCGGGCGGAAAATACTTAGTAATAAAAGCATCTTTGCACCTATCCAAAGAATCGATACTATCGCGAGGCAAAGAAGAAAACAAATTTTTTGTATGATCCCGCAAAGAGAAAGGAAATAATTTCAACTTCACAATATCATTGTCCACATCTTTTTTCTTTTGCATATCACATAATTCTACGAATGTGTTTAGATGGGACGCGACATCCTCATTAGGAGTACCGTAAAATTGGTCTTTCATAACAAGATACAACAAAGCGGCATTAATATCACAAGATTCCGCACTAGTGGCGGGAGGAGCAATCAGAGCGCTAATAAAATCATTGTTATTGGTATTGGAAAAGTCACACAACTTTGTGTTTTCATGAGACATTGTGACTACGCAAACAAGATTGCAAACAAAAATAGATCTGACCAGAAAACGACGAACGAAAAAGAGGGCGAATAAAACGTCAAATTTTTGTAAAGTGGGGGAGATGAAAACGAGAGGCAAATGGAAAATAATGTAAATTGCAAGGAGATGAGATTTGTGATTAGGAACCTGATAGATGTGGGTGATGCCTCCCTGGCAACGACGCAGAAATTCCTTTTGATGTCGCTTGAACTACATCGGTATTTCCCCAAAGAGGAAGGGATGATGCAGCACAAATACGGTAGGTATTTCCCTCAGTGATGAGACCAAGGTTATCGAAACAGTAGGAGGACCAAGCAACACTATGTAAACGGTACCTGCACACAAATAACAAATACTTGCAACCCAACGTGTAAGAGGGGTTGTCAATCCCTCCCGGGTAGTTGATTGGTAAATAGATAGATTGGTAATGGCGAATGCAACAACGGCAAATAAAATTCAGCGAGGTATTTTTGGGGTTTTGATCATATATATCTGAAAATAAAAGTTGCAAATAAAGGAAAAGGAAATGGCAAAATATATCTAAAAGTATATGATAGAAAAATAGACCTGGGGGTCGTAGATTTCACTAGTGGCTTATCTCGAGAAATAGCAAACGGTGGGTGACAAATTACTGTTGGGCAATTGATAGAAAAGCGAATAGTTATGACGATATGCAAGACAATGATCATGTATATAGGCATCACGTCCAAGATTAGTAGACCGACTCCTGCCTATATCTACTACTATTACTCCACACATCGACCGCTATCCATCATGCATCTAGAGTATTAAGTTCATGGAAAAATGGAGTAATGCAATAATAACGATGACATGATGTAGAAAATATCTATTCATGTATAAATAGAGCCCATCTTTTTATCCTTAATAGCAACGATACATGCGTGCCTTGTTGTCCCTTATGTCACTGGGAAAGGATACCGCAAGATCGAATCCATCACAAAGCACCTCTTCACATTGCAAGATAAATAGATCGAGTTGGCCAAACAAAACCCAAATATCGAAGAAGAAATATGAGGCTACAATAATCAAGTATGGATATTAAATCAAGGAAAATCTGATAATAAACTCACAATTCATCGGATCCCAACAAACACACCACATAAAATCATTACCTCAAATAGATCTCCAAGAGACCATTGTATCGAGAAACAAAGAGAGAAGAAACAATCTAGCTACCGCCTACGGACCCGTAGGTCTGAGGTGAACTACTCACACATCATCGGAGAGGCACCAATGAGGATGATGAACCCCACCAGACCGTGTTCCCCTCCGGCGGGGTGCCGAAAAAGGGCTCTAGATTGGATCTCGTGGTTCTGGAACTTGCGACGGCTGGAAAAAAATTGTCGAGTTCCCTAGGGTTTGTGGAATATTTGGGTATTTATAGAGCGAAGAGGCGGTGCGGGAGGCCACCGAGGTGGGCACAACCCACCAGGGTGCGCCTCGGGGCCTGGGCGCCACCCTGGTGGGCCGTGCTCTCCTTGGAGCACCCCCAGGTGCTTCTCTAGCCCATTGAGTGTCTTCTGGTCCAGAAAAATTCTCCAAAATGTTTCATTGCGTTTGGACTCCATTTGGTATTGATTTTCTGCGGTGTAAAAAACAAGCAAAAAACATCAACTGGCACTGGGCACTATGTCAACGGGTTAGTCCCAAAAAATGATATATAAATTTGCTAAAAATGAGTGTAAAACATCCAGAATGATAATATAATAGCATGGAACAATCAAAAATTATAGATACATTGGAGATGTATCAACAACTCATGTCTATTGTTAGAAAACCTTAACCATTTGTTGATCAACGAGCTAGTCTAGTAGAGACTCACAAGGGACACGGTATTTCTTTATGTATCCACACATGTATTTAAGTTGTCGGTCCATACAATTCTAGCATGAATAATAGACCTTTATCATGATTAAGGAAATATAATAATAACCATTTTATTATTGCCTCTAGGGCATATTTCCATCAGGCTTAACCCCCCTCATGCTTATGATCCAAATAATGCTTTCACTAAACATATCGTTGATGCTATGATGAATTTTTCTAAAGAAAAACTTGAGTTGGAAGTTTCAATCCCTAGAAAGTTATATGATGAGTGGGAACCTACTATTAAGATTAAGATCAAAGATTATGAGTGCAATGCTTTACGTGATTTGGGTGCTAGCGTTTCCACTATTCCAAAATATTTATTTGATGCGCTAGGCTTCCATAAACTTGATGATTGTCCTTTAAATTTGCACTTAGCAGATTCCACTATTAAGAAATCTATGGGAAGAATTAGTTATGTTCTTTTATTGCAAATAGGAATTATGTGCCCATATATTTCATTGTGCTTGATATTAATTGCAATCCTAGATGCCCTATAATTCTTGGTAGAGCTTTCCTTAGAACGATTGGTGCAATTATTGACATGAAAGAAGGAAACATTATATTTCAATTTCCATTAAGGAAGGGCATGTAACAATTTACAAGAAAGAAAATTTGGTTACCATATGGATCTATTATGAGGGCCACTTATGGATTGAATACCAAATATGACAATACCTACATCTATGCATTATGCCTAGCTAGGGGCGTAAAACGATAGTACTTGTTGGGAGGAAACCCAATGAATTTTTATTTTTCTTGCTTTTTCTTCTGTTTTGCAATAAATATACCATTATACTTTTGTTATGATGGCATTCGTGTGTTTAATTTAGTGTTTGTGACAAGTAAGACCTTTGAGATGATTTGGAAGATTGTTGATTTGATTCTGTGAGAAAACATAAACTTTTGCATCCAGTAGCAGAATTCTCTGCTATTATTGGAATGTGATAATTTTCTGAAATTTTAACACACAATTGATATACTAATTTCCCAAGTTGTCCTACAGTTTTAGAATTTTTAGAGTTACAGAGGTATGACTATAAATTATGTTACTACAGACCTTTCTGTTTTTTACATATTCTATTTTCATTGTGTTGTTCACTTGTTTTGATCAATCTATGGACTATATCAGGGGGTATAAGCCATGGTGAAATTAGAATAAAGTAGATATAATGCAAATATAAAATTGGAATGAGTTTACAATAGTACCTAAAGTGGTGATTTGCTTTATTATACTAATGGATCTCACGAGTTTTCTATTGAGTTTTGTGTTGTGAAGTTTTCATGTTTTGAGTGAAGTTTCGATGGGCTAAAGAATAAGGAGTGGCAAGAGCCTAAGCTTGGGGATGACCAAGACACCCCAAGGTAATATTCAATGACAACCAAGCGTCTAAGCTTGGGGATGCTCGGATGGCATCCCCTCTTTTGTCTACAATCCATCGGTAAATTACTTGAGGCTATATTTTTGTTCACCACATGATATGTGTTTTGCTTGGAGCGTCATGTATTATTTGAGTTTTTGTTTTATTTTCTTTTTAGTTTGTGACAATCATACTTTCCGGACACACCTTTTGAGATGAACACATTTATCGTGAATTTATTAGAATACTCTTTGAGCTTCACTTATATCTTTTGAGCTAGGCAATTGCTCTAGTGATTCACTTATATCTTTTAGAGCACGGCGATGGTTATATTTTGAAGAAATTGATGAACTCCCATGCTTCACTTATATTATTTTGAGAGTCTTATAAATAGTATGGCAATTTGCTTGGGTTATGAATTTAGTCCTAATATGATGGGTATTCAAGAGGGATATAATAAAAGCTTACATGAAGATCATTGAGTATATGAGAAGTTTGATTTCTTGCAATAGTTTTGAGATATAAAGATGGTGATATTAGAGTCATGCTAGTAGTAAATTGTGGATTAGTAAGAATACTTGTGTTAAGGTTTGTGATTCCCGTAACATGCACGTATGGTCTTTCTGTTATGTGATGAAGTTGGAGCACAATTTATCCTTTATTGTCTTCCTTTGTGCGAAAGTCGGGGGCGCGTGATGGTTAACTCCTTCCAGCCTCCCCCTTAGGAGCATGCATAGTAGTACTTTGGTTCGAGGGCTAATAAACCTTTGCAATAAGTATGTGAGTTCTTTATGACTAATGTTGAGTTCAGGGATTATATGCACTCTCACCCTTGCACTTTTACTAGCCACTCTAGTACCGCGCAACTCTCACCGGTGCATTAAACCCTCATTATACCTTTCCTCAAAACAGCCACCATACCTACCTATTATGGCATTTCCATAGCTATTTTGAGATATATTGGCATGCAACTTGCATCGTTTCGTTATTTTGAGTTGTCACATTGAGTTGTAATTAATAAAAGTGTGATGATCATCAATATTAGAGCACTGCACCATGTGAGGAATAAAATAAAAAGAGGCCAAATGAGCCCAAGAAAAAGAGGCCAAAGTTCTTGCGGATATAGTATTTCAAAAAAAAATCCTACGATCACGCAAGATCTATCTACTAGATGCATAGCAATGAGAGGGTAGAGTGTGTCTACGTACCCTCGTAGACCGAAAGCGGAAGCGTCTAGTGACGCGGTTGATGTAGTCGAACGTCTTCGCGATCCAACCGATCAAGCACCGAACGTACGGCACCTCCGCGTTCAGCACATGTTCAGCTTGATAATGTCCCACGAGCTCTTGATCCAGTTGAGCTTCACGGGAGAGTTTCGTCAGCATGATGGCGTGGTGACGGAGATGATGAAGCTACCGGCGCAGGGCTTTGCCTAAGCAATGCAACGGTATGACCGAGGTGTGTTTCTGTGGAGGGGGGCACCACACAGGGCTAGAACAATGTTTCTTGTGTCTTTGGGTGCCCCCTGCCCCCGTATATAAAGGACCAAGGGGGGAGGTGCGGCTGGCCAAGTATGGCGCGCCAGGAGTAGGATTCCTACTCCTAGTAGGAATAGGAATCCCCCTTCCTATTCCTACTAGGAGTAGGAAAGGAAGGAGGAGAGGAGAAGGAAGAAGAGGGGTGCCTCCCCCCTTTTCCTAGTGCAACTAGGATTTCTAGGGGGAGGGTGCGGCCAGCCCTATGGGCTGCCTCTCTCTATTCCCTCAAGGCCCACTATGACCCATACTCCCTCGGGGGGTTTCGGTAACCCCCTCCGGCACTCCGGTTTTATCCGATAACACCCGGAACACTTCCAATGTCCGAATATAGTCGTCCAATATATTAATCTTTATGTCTCGGACATTCTGAGACTCCTCTTCATGTCCATGATCTTATTCGGGACTCCGAACTACCTTCGGTGCATCAAAACTCATAAACTCATAATAGCGATCGTCATCGAACGTTAAGCGTGCGAACCCTACGGGTTCGAGAACTATGTAGACATGACCGAGACTCATCTCCGGTCATTGACCAATAGCGGAACCTGGATGCTCATATTGGCTCCTACATATTATACGAAGATCTTTATCGGTCAAACTGCATAACAACATACGTTCTTCCCTTTGTCATCGGTATGTTACTTGCCCGAGATTTGATGGTCGGTATCTCAATACCTAGTTCAATCTCGTTACCGGCAAGTCTCTTTACTCGTTCCTTAATACATCATCTCATGACTAACTCATTAGTAATTTGCTTGCAAGGCTTATTATGGTGTGTATTACCGAGAGGGCCCAGAGATAGCTCTCCGACACTCGGAGTGACAAATCCTATTCTTGATATATGCCAACACCACGAACACTTTCGGAGACACCTGTAGAGCATCTTTATGATCACCCAGTTACGTTGTGACATTTTATAGCACATAAGGTGTTCCTCCGGTATTCGGGAGTTGCATAATCTCATAGTCATAGGGACATGTATAAGTCATGAAGAAAGCAATAGCAGTAAAACTAAACGATCATAGTGCTAAGCTAACGGGTAGGTCTTGTCCATCACATCATTCTCCTAATGATGTGATCCCGTTCATCAAATGACAACACATGTCTATGGTTAGGAAACATAACCATCTTTCATCAACGAGCTAGTCATGTAGAGGCATACTAGGGATACTCTGTTTTGTCTATGTATTCACACATGTACTAAGTTTCAGATTAATACAATTCTAGCATGAATAATAAACATTTATTATGATATAAGGAAATAAATAATAACTTTATTATTGCCTCTACGGCATATTTCCTTCAGTCTCCCACTTGCACTAGAGTCAATAATCTAGTTCACATCCCCATGTGATTTAATATCGATAGTTCACATCGTTATGTGAATAACACCCATAGTTCACATCGCCATGTGACCAACACCCAAAGTGTTTACTAGATTCGATAATCAAGTTCATGTCGCCATGTGATTAACACCTAAAGAGTACTATGGTGTGATCATGTTTTGCTTTGTGAGAGAAGTTTAGTCAGCGGGTCTATTACATTCGGACCTGTATGTATTTTGCAAATTTCTATGTCTACAATGCTCTGCACTGAGCTACTTTAGCTAACTGCTCCCACTTTCAATATGTATCCAGATCGAGACTCAGAGTTATCCAGATCAGTGTTAAAGCTTGCATCGATGTAACTCTTTACGATGAACTCTTTATCACCTCCATAACCGATAAATATTTCCATACTCCTCTAAAGATAATTTTGACCATTGTCCAGTGATCTACTCCTAGATTAAAATTGTACCCCCTTACCAAACTCAGGGCAGGGCATACAATAGGTCTGGTATATAGAATGGCATACATTATAGAACCTATGGCTGAGGCATAGGGAATGACTTTCATTCTCTCTTTATCTTCTGCAGTGGTCGGAGTCTTACTCAACTTCACACCTTGCAACACAGGAAAGAACTCTTTCTTTGACTATTCCATTTTGAACTACTTCAAAAACTTGTCAAGGTATGTACTCATTGAAAAAACTTATCAAGCGTCTTGGTCTATCTCTATAGATCTTTGATGCTCAATATGTAAGCAGCTTCACCGAGATTTTCTTTGAAAAACTCCTTTCAAACACACCTTTATGCTTTCCAGAAAATTCTACATCATTTCTGATCGGCAATATGTCATTCACATATACTTATCAGAAAGGCTGTAGTGCTCCCACTCACTTTCTTATAAATACAGGCTTCACCACAAGTCTGTATAAAACTATATGCTTTGATAAAATTATCAAAGCATATATTCCAACTCCGAGATGCTTGCACTAGTCCATAGATGGATTGGTGGAGCTTGCATATTTTGTTAGCACCTTTAGGATTGACAAAACCTTCTGGTTGCATCATATACAACTCTTCATTAACAAATCCATTAAAGAACGCAGTTTTGTTATCCATTTGCCAGATTTGATAAAATGCGGCAATTGCTAACATGATTTGGACAGACTTAAGCATCGCTACGAGTGAGACAACCTCATCGTAGTCAACACCTTGAACTTGCCAAAAAGTTTTCGCAACAAGTCGAGCTTAGTAGACAGTAACATTACCATTGGCGTCAGTCTTCCTCTTAAAGATCCATTTATTTTCAATGGCTTGCCGATCATCGGGCAAGTCAACCAAAGTCCACACTTTGTTCTCATACATGGATCCCATCTCAGATTTCATGTCCTCAAGCCATTTTGCGGAATCTGGCTCATCATCGCTTCCTCATAGTTTGTAGGTTCATCATGGTCTACTAACATGACTTCCAGAACTGGGTTGCCGTACCACTGTGGCGCGGAACGTACTCTGGTTGATCTACAAAGTTCAGCAGAAACTTGATCCAAAGTTTCATGATCATCATCATTAGCTTCCTCACTAATTGGTGTAGGAAACACTGGAACTAGTTTCTGTGATGTACTACTTTCCAATTTGGGAGAAGGTACAAATACCTCATCAAGTTCCACTTTCCTCCCACTCACTTCTTTCGAGAGAAACTCCTTCTGTAGAAAGGATCCGTTCTTAGCAACGAATATCTTGCCTTCGGATCTGTGATAGAAGGTGTACCCAACAGTCTCCTTTGGGTATCCTATGAAGACACATTTCCCCGACTTGGGTTCGAGCTTATCAGGTTGAAGCTTTTTCACATAAGCATCGCAGCCCCAAACTTTAAGAAACGACAGCTTTGGTTTCTTGCCAAACCATAGTTCATAAGGCGTCGTCTCAACAGATTTAGATGGTGCCCTATTTAACGTGAATGCAGTTGTCTCTAAAGCATAACCCCAATACAATAGTGGTAAATCGGTAAGAGACATCATAGACCGCACTATATCTAATAAAGTACGGTTACGACGTTCGGACACACCATTACGTTGTGGTGTTCCGGGTGGCGTGAGTTGTGAAACTATTCCACGTTATTTCAAATATTCACCTCCACGATCAGGTCATGGAAACTTTATTTTCTTGTTACGATGATTCTCTACTTCACTCTGAAATTCTTCGAACTTTTCAAATGTTTCAGACTTGTGCTTCATTAAGTAGATATACCCATATCTGCTTAAATCATTAGTGAAGGTCAGAAAATAACGATACCCACCGCGAGCTTCAACACTCATTGGTCCACATACATCAGTATGTATGATTTCCAACAAATTTGTTGCTCGCTCCATTGTTCCGGAGAACGGAGTATTAGTCATCTTGCCCATGAGGCATGGTTCGCAAGCACCAAGTGATTCATAATCAAGTGATTCCAAAAGTCCATCACTATGGAGTTTCTTCATGCGCTTTACATCAATATGACCTAAACGGCAGTGCCACAAATAAGTTGCACTATCATTATTAACCTTGCATCTTCTGGCTTCAATATTAGGAATATGTGTATCACTACGATCGAGATCCAACAAGAATAGACCACTCTTCAAGGGTGCATGACCATAAAAGATATTACTCATATAAATAGAACAACCATTATTCTCAGAGTTAAATGAATAACCGTCTCGCAATAAACAAGATCCAGATATAATGTTCATGCTTAACACTGGCACCAAATAACAACTATTCAGGTTTAAAACTAATACCGAAGGTAGATGTAGAGGTAGCATGCCGACGGCGATCACATCGACTTTGGAACCATTTCCCACGCGCATCGTCACCTCGTCCTTAGCCAATCTTTGTTTAATCCGTAGTCCCTGTTTCGAGTTACAAATATTAGCAACCGAACCGGTATCAAATACCCAGGTACTGCTACGAGCATTAGTAAGGTACGCATCAATAACATGTATATCACATATACCTTTGTTCACCTTGCCATCCTTCTTATCCGCCAAATACTTGGGGCAGTTCCGCTTCCAGTGTCCAGTCCCTTTGCAGTAGAAGCACTCAGTTTCAGGCTTGGCTCCAGACTTGGGTTTCTTCACGGGAGTAGCAACTGTCTTGCTATTCCTCTTGAAGTTCCCCTTCTTTCCCTTGCCCTTTTTCTTGAAACTAGTGGTCTTGTTAACCATCAACACTTGATGCTCCTTTTTTATTTCTACCTCCGCAGCCTAGAGCATAGTGAAGAGCTTGGGAATTGTCTTTTGCATCCCTTGCATATTATGGTTCATCACAAAGCCTTTATAGCTTGGTTGCAGTGATTGAAGAACTCTATCAATAACACTATCTTCATCAACTTTGCAACCAAGTTGAGTCATATGATTGAAGTACCCAGACATTCTGAGCAAGTGTTCACTGATAGAACTATTCTCCTCCATCTTGCAGCTACAGAACTTATTGGAAATCTCATATTTCTCAATCCGGGCATTTGCTTGAAATATTAACTTCAACTCCTAGAACATCTCATATGCTCAATGACGTTCAAAACGTCCTTGAAGTCCCGGTTCTAAGCCGTAAAGCATGGCACACTAAACTATCATTTAGTCATCAGACCGCGTCTCCCAGACGTTCAAAGCGTCTACATTAGCGGGAGGGGGCTTGTCACCTAGCGGTGCTTCAAGGACATAATTCTTCTGTGCAGCAATGAGGATAATCCTCAAGTTACGGACCCAGTCTGTGTAATTGCTACCAGCATCTTTCAACTTAGCTTTCTCTAGGAAAGCATTAAAATTCAAAGGAACGGTAGCACGGGCCATTGATCTACAACAACATAGATATGCAAAAACTATCAGGACTAAGTTCATGATAAATTAAAGTTCAATTAATCATATTACTTAAAGAACTCCCACTTAGATAGACATCCCTCTGGTCATCTAAATGATCACATGGTCCAAATCAACTAAACCACGTCCGATCATCACGTGATATGGAGTAGTTTTCAATGGTGAACATCTTATGTTGATCATATCTACTATATGATTCACGCTCGACCTTTCGGTCTCCAGTGTTCCGAGGCCATATCTGCATATGCTAGGCTCGTCAAGTTTAACCCGAGTATTCTGCGTGTACAAAACTATCTTACACCCGTTGTATGTGAACGTAGAGCTTATCACACCCGATCATCACGTGGTGTCTCGGCACGACGAACTTTCGCAACGGTTCATACTCAGGGAGAACACGTATACCTTGAAATTTTGTAAGGGATCATCTTATAATGCTACCGCCGTACTAAGAAAAATAAGAAGCATAATAAGATAAACATCACATGCAATCAAAATATGTGACATGATATGGCCATCATCATCTTGTGCTTTTGATCTCCATCTCCAAGGCACCGTCATGATCACCATCGTTACCGGCGTGACACCTTGATCTCCATCGTAGCATCGTTGTCGTCTTGATAACTATTGCTTCCACGACTATCGCTACCACTTAGTGATAAAGTAAAGCAATTACATGGCGACTGTATTTCATACAATAAAGCGACAACCATATGGCTCCTGCCAGTTGCCGATAACTTTACAAAACATGATCATCTCAGACAATAACGTATAACTCATCATGTCTTGACCATATCACATCACAACATGCCCCGCAAAAACAAGTTAGACGTCCTCTACTTTGTTGTTGCAAGTTTTACATGGCTACTACGGGCTTAGAAAGAACCGTTCTTACCTACGCATACAAAAACCACAACGATTTTTTGTCAAGTATATGATGTTTTAACCTTCATAAGGACCGGGCGTAGCCACACTCGATTCAGCTAAAGTGAGAGAGACAGACACCCGCCAGTCACCTTTAAGCAACGAGTGCTCATAACGATGAAACCAGTCTCGCGTAAGCGTACACGTAATGTCGGTCAGGGCTGCTTCATCTCACAATACCTCTGAACCAAAGTATGCATGCTGGTAAGCAGTACGACTATTATCGCCCACAACTCATTGTGTTCTACTCGTGCATATCATCTACGCATACACCTGGCTCTGGTACCACTGTTGGGGAATGTAGTATTTCAAAAAAATTCCTACAATCACGCAAGATCTATCTACTAGATGCATAGCAACGAGAGGGGAGAGTGTGTCTACGTACCCTCGTAGACCAAAAGCGGAAGCGTCTAGTGACGCGGTTGATGTAGTCGAACGTCTTCGCAATCCAACCGATCAAGCACCGAACGTACATCACCTCCGCGTTCAGCACACGTTCAGCTCGATGACGTCCCATGAGCTCTTGATCTAGTTGAGCTTCACGGGAGAGTTTCATCAACACGACGGCATGGTGACGAAGATGATGAAGCTATCGGCGCAGGGCTTCGCTTAAGCACTGCAATGGTATGACCGAGGTGTGTTTCTGTGGAGGGGGGCACTGCACACGGCTAGAACAATGTTTCTTGTGTCTTTGGGTGCCCCCTGCCCCCGTATATAAAGGAGCAAGGGGCGAGCTGCGGCTTGCCAAGTATGGCGCGCCAGGAGTAGGATTCCTACTCCTAGTAGGAATAGGAATCCCCCTTCCTATTCCTACTAGGAGTAGGAAAGGAAGGAGGAGAGGAGAAGGAAGAAGAGGGGTGCCTCCCCTCTTTTCCTAGTCCAACTAGGATTCCTAGGGGGAGGGTGCAGCCAGCCCTATGGGCTGCCTCTCTCTATTCCCTCAAGGCCCACTATGGCCCATACTCCCTCGGGGGGTTCCGGTAACCCCCTCCAGCACTCCGGTTTCATCCGATAACACCCGAAACACTTCCGATGTCCGAATATAGTCGTCCAATATATTAATCTTTATGTCTCGGACATTCTGAGACTTCTCGTCATGTCCATGATCTCATCCGGGACTCTGAACTACCTTCGGTACATCAAAACTCATAAACTCATAATACCGATCGTCATCGAACGTTAAGCGTGCGAACCCTACGGGTTCGAGAACTATGTAGACATGATCGAGACTCATCTCCTGTCAATGACCAATAGCGGAACCTAGATGCTCATATTGGCTCCTACATATTATACGAAGATCTTTATCGGTCAAACCGCATAACAACATACGTTGTTCCCTTTGTCATCGGTATGTTACTTGCCCGAGATTCGATCGTCGGTATCTCAATACCTAGTTCAATATCGTTATTGGCAAGTCTATTTACTCGTTCCTTAATACATCATCTCGTGACTAACTCATTCGTCATTTTCTTGCAAGGCTTATTATGATGTGTATTACCGAGAGGTCACAGAGATAGCTCTCCGACACTCGGAGTGACAAATTCTATTCTTGATCTATGGCAACACCACGAACACTTTCGGAGACACCTGTAGAGCATCTTTATGATCACCCAGTTACGTTGTGACATTTTATAGCACACAAGGTGTTCCTCCGGTATTCGGGAGTTGCATAATCTCATAGTCATAGGAACATGTATAAGTCATAAACAAAGCAATAGCAGTAAAACTAAACGATCATAGTGCTAAGCTAACGGAAGGGTCTTGTCCATCACATCCTTCTCCTAATGATGTGATCCCGTTCATCAAATGACAACACATGTCTATGGTTAGGAAACATAACCATCTTTGATCAACGAGCTAGTCAAGTAGAGGCATACTAGGGATACTCTGTTTTGTCTATGTATTCACACATGTACTAAGTTTCCGATGAATACAATTCTAGCATGAATAATAAACATTTATCATGATATAAAGAAATAAATAATAACTTTATTATTGCCTCTAGGGCATATTTCCTTCAAAAGTGCCCAACAAAAAATTTAAAAAATGAGAGAAAAAGAGGGAAGGTACAATGTTACTATCCTTCTCAAATGCCCGAGGTATTTATGAGCAAGAGAGTTGGATGCACACCCACTTAGTTTTATTTTGAGCTTTCATACACTATAGCTCCAGTGCATCCTTTGCATGGCAATCCCTAGTCCCTACTCACTCACATTGATATCAGTTGATGGGCATCTCCATAGCCCATTTAATTTGCTTAGTTGATGTGAGACTTTCTCCCTTCTTTTTTGTCTACTACCACCTTCTATTCCACTTATAGTGCTATATCCATGGCTGACACTCATGTATTGCGTGAAGATTTGAAAAGGCTGAAGCGCGATAGAAAGTATGAACCAATTGCTTGGCAAACACCGGGTTAGTACATGATTTATACTTTGTGTTGAGAAGAGGGAGCATAAAAAGGCTATGTGATTTTTGAAGGAAATATGCCCTGGCGGCAATAATAAAGATGTTATTTGTATTTCCTTATATCATGATAAATGTCTTTTATTCATGCTAGAATTGTATTAACCGGAAACTTAGTACATGTGTGGATACATAGACAAAACAGTATGTCCCTAGTATGCCTCTACTAGACTAGCTCATTGATCAAAGATGGTTATGTTTCCTAGCCATAGACATGCGTTGTCATTTGATCAAAGAGATCACATCATTAGAGAATGATGTGATGGACAAGACCCATCCGTTAGCTTAGCATTATGATCGTTTAGTTTTACTGCTATTGCTTTCTTCATGACTTATACATGTTCCTATGACTATGAGATTACGCAATTCCCGAATACCAGAGGAACACCTTGTGCGCTATCAAATGTCACAATGTAACTGGGTGATTATAAATATGATCTACAGGTGTCTCCGAAAGTGTTCGTGGTGTTGGCATAGATCAAGAATAGGATTTGTCACTCCGAGTGTCAGAGAGGTATCTCTGGGCCCTCTCGGTAATGCACATCATAATAAGCCTTGCAAGCAAATGACTAATGAGTTAGTCACAAGATGATGTATTATGGAACGAGTAAAGAGACTTGCCGGTAACAAGATTGAACTAGGTATTGAGATAGCGACGATCGAATCTCGGGCAAGTAACATACCGATGACAAAGGGAAGAACGTATGTTGTTATGCAGTTTGACCGATAAAGATCTTCGTAGAATATGTAGGAGCCAATATGAGCATCCGGGTTCCGCTATTGGTTATTGACCGAAGATGAGTCTCGGTCATGTCTACATAGTTCTCGAACCCGTAGGGTCCGCATGCTTAACGTTTGATGACGATCGGTATTATGAGTTTATGAGTTTTGATGTACCGAAGGCAGTTTGGAGTCTCGGATGAGATCACGGACATGACGAGGAGTCTCGGAATGTCCGAGACGTAAAGATTGATATATTGGTCGACTATATTCGGACACCAGAAGTGTTCCGGAAAAGTTTCGGATTAAACCGGAGTGCCAGGGGGGTTACCGGAACCCCTCGAGGAAGTATTGGGCCCTAGTGGGCTTTAGGGGAGAGAGAGGGCCGCAGCCTAGGAGGTGGCGTGCCCCCTCCCAAGGGGGATCCGAATTGGACTAGGGGAGGGGGGCGCGGCCCCTCTTTCCCTCTCCCTCTCCCTCTCCTTCCTTCCCCCTCTCCCTCTTGGTGGACTCCTACTAGGAATAGGATTGGAATCATATTCCTAGTAGGAGTGGCCCTCCTAGGGCGCGCCATAGGGGCCGGCCGGCCTCCCCCTTGCTCCTTTATATATGGGGGCAAGGGGGCACCTCTAGACACACAAGTTGATCAACTTGATCTCTCCCAACCGTGTGCGGTGCCCCCCTCCACAGAAACACATCTCGGTCATATCGTTGCAATGCTCGGCGAAGCCCTGCGTCAGTAGCTTCATCATCTCCATCACCATGCCGTCGTGCTCACGAAACTCTCCCACAAAGTTCTACTGGATCAAGAGCTCGTGGGACGTCATCAAGCTGAACATGTGCTGAACGCGGAGGCTCCGTATGTTCGGTGCTTGATCGGTTGGATCGCGAAGAAAGTTTAACTACATCAACCGCGTCACTAGACGCTTCCGCTTTCGGTCTATGAGGGTACATAGACACACTCTTCCCTCTTGTTGCTATGCATATAGTAGATAGATCTTGTGTAATCGTAGGAATTTTTTGAAATACTACGTTCCCCAACAATGGCATCAAGAGCCAGATCTATGCGTAGATGATATGCACGAGTAGAACACAATGAGTTGTGGGTGATAATAGTCATACTGCTTACCAGCATGTCATACTTTGTTTCGGCGGTATATTGAGATGAAGCGGCCCAGACCGACATTATGCATACGCTTACGCGAGACTGGTTTCACCGTTACGAGCAATCGTTGCTTAAAGGTGACTGGCGGGTGTCTATCTCTCTCACTTTAGCTGAATCAAGTTCGGCTACGCTCGGTCCTTGTGAAGGTTAAAACAACACATAGTTGACGAAAAATCGTTGTGGTTTTTGTATGCGTAGGTAAGAACGGTTCTTGCTAAGCCCGTAGCTGCCACGTAAAACTTGCAACAACAAAGTAGAGGACGTCTGACTTCTTTTTGCAGTGCATGTTGTGATGTGATATGGTCAAGACATGATGAGTTATACGTTATTGTATGAGATGATCATGTTTTGTAAATTTATCGGCAACTGGCAAGAGCCATATGGTTGTCGCTTTATTGTATGAAATACAGTTGCCATGTAATTGCTTTACTTTATCCCTAAGCGCTAGCGATAGTCGTGGAAGCAATAGTTGGCGAGACGACAACAATGCTACGATGGAGATCAAGGTGTCGCGCCGGTGACGATGGTGATCATGACGGTGCCTTGGAGATGGAGATCAAAAGCACAAGATGATGATGGCCATATCATGTCACATATTTTGATTGCATGTGATGTTTATCTTATTATGCTTCTTATTTTGCATAGAACGTCGGTAGCATTATAAGACGATCCTTACAAAATTTCAAGGTACAAGTGTTCTCCCTGAGTATGCACCATTGAGAAAGTTCGCCGTGCCGTGACACCACGTGATGATCGGGTGTGATAAGCTCTAGGTTCACATACAATGGGTGCAAGCCAGTTTTGCACACACAGAATACTCGGGTTAAACTTGACGAGCCTAGCATGTACAGACATGGCCTCGGAACACTGGAGACCGAAAGGTCGAGCGTGAATCATATAGTAGATATGATCAACATAAGATGTTCACCATTGAAAACTACTCCATCTCATGTGATGATCGGACATGGTTTTGTTGATTCGGATCACGTGATCATTTAGATGAGTAAAGGGATGTCAATCTAAGTGGGAGTTCTTTAAGTAATATGATTAATTGAACTTTAATTTATCATGAACTTAGTCCTGATAGTTTTTTTGCATATCTATGTTGTTGTAGATCAATGGCCCGTTCTACCGTTCCTTTGAATTTTAATGCATTCCTAGAGAAATCTAAGTTGAAAGATGATGGTAGCAATTACACGGACTGGGTCCGTAACTTGAGGATTATCCTCATTGCTCCACAGAAGAATTATGTCCTTGAAGCACCGCTAGGTGACAAGCCCCCTCCCACTAATGTAGACACTTTGAACGTCTGGCAGACGCAGTCTGATGACTACACGATAGTTCAGTGTGCCATGCTTTACGTCTTAGAACCGGGACTTCAACGACATTTTGAACGTCATGGATCATATGAGATGTTCTAGGAGTTGAAGTTAATATTTCAAGCAAATGCCCATATTGAGAAATATGAGATTTCCAATAAGTTCTACAGCTGCAAGATGGAGGAGAATAGTTCTATCACTGAACACTTGCTTAGAATGTCTAGGTACTACAATCATATGACTCAACTTGGATGCAAAGTTGACGAAGATAGTGTTATTGATAGAGTTCTTCAATCACTGCCACCAAGCTATAAAGGCTTCGTGATGAACTATAACATGCAAGGGATGAAGAAGACAATTCCCGAGCTCTTCGCTATGCTCAAAGCTACGGAGGTAGAAATCAAAAAGGAGCATCAAGTGTTGATGGTTAACAAGACCACTAGTTTCAAGAAAAAGGGCAAGGGAAAGAAGGGGAACTTCAAAAAGAATAGCAAGAAAGTTGCTACTCCCATGAAGAAACCCAAGTCTGGATCCAAGCCTGAAATTGAGTGCTTCTACTGCAAAGGGACTCGACACTGGAAGCGGAACTGCCCCAAGTATTTGGCGGATAAGAAGGATGGAAAGGTGAACAAATTTATATGTGATATACATGTTATAGATGTGTACCTTACTAATGCTTGTAGTAGTACCTGGGTATTTGATACCGGTCCGGTTGCTAATATTTGTAACTCGAAACAGGGACTACGGATTAAACAAAGATTGGCTAAGGACGAGGTGACGCTGCACGTGAGAAATGGTTCCAGAGTCAATGTGATCACCGTCGGCACGCTACCTCTACATCTACCTTCAGGATTAGTTTTAGACCTGAATAGTTGTTATTTGGTGCCAGCGTTAAGCATGAACATTACATCTGGATCTTGTTTATTGCGAGACGGTTATTCATTTAAATCTGAGAATAATGGTTGTTCTATTTATATGAGTAATATCTTTTATGGTCGTGCTCCCTTGAAGAGTGGTCTATTCTTGTTGGATCTCGATCGTAGTGATACACATATTCATAATATTGAAGCCAAAAGACATAAGGTTAATAATGATAGTGCAACTTATTTGTGGCACTACCATTTAGATCATATTGGTGTAAAGCGCATGAAGAAACTCCATGGTGATGGACTTTTGGAATCACTTGATTATGAATCACTTGGTGCTTGCGAACCATGCCTCATGGGCAAGATGACTAAAATTGCGTTCTCCGAAACAATGGAGCGACCAACATATTTGTTGGAAATCATACATACTGATGTATGTGAACTGATGAGTGTTGAAGCTCGCGGTGGGTATCGTTATTTTCTGACCTTCACTGATGATTTGAGTAGATATGGGTATATCTACTTGATGAAGAACAAGTCTGAAACATTTGGAAAGTTCAAAGAATTTCATAGTGAAGTAGAGAATCATCGTAACAAGAAAATAAAGTTTCTACGATCTGATCGTGGAGGCGAATATTTGAGCTACGAGTTTGGTCTTCATTTGAAACAATGTGGAATAGTTTCACAACTCACGCCACCCGGAACACCACAGCGTAATGGTGTGTCCGAACGTCGTAACCGTACTTTATTAGATATGGTGCGGTATATGATGTCTCTTACCGATTTACCACTATTATTTTGGGGTTATGCTTTAGAGACAGCTGCATTCAAGTTAAATAGGGCGCCATCTAAATCCGTTGAGATGACGCCTTATGAACTGTGGTTTGGCAACAAACCAAAGTTGTCGTTTCTTAAAGTTTGGGGCTGCGATGCTTATGTGAAAAATCTTCAACCTGATAAGCTCAAACCCAAGTCAGAGAAAAGTGTCTTCATAGGATACCCAAAGGAGACTGTTGGGTACACCTTCTATCACAGATCCGAAGGCAAGATATTCGTTGCTAAGAATGGATCCTTTCTAGAGAAGTAGTTTCTCTCGAAAGAAGTGAGTGTGTAGCGACCAGACCTCAAACAGTCTGATCTCCGTGCATCAGTGTCATCCCTGGATCAGTAATGCAGACACGCACGGTACTTGAAGGATTTATAACAGAGTAGCAATCACACACTTATTACATCGATAGTCCAACGATGAATTTATTACAAATAAATATGGCTGAAGGCCATCTAACACGATAACAACGGAAGGCTTGGAAGATAAGTGAGTCCATCAATTCCAGCGGCATCACTGAGTATAGAACCACGACCTAAAAGGGCATCTTACTCGTCGTCTGAAAAGTCTGCAACATGAAACGTTGCAGCCCGAAAACAGGTCAGCACATGGAATATGCTGGCAAGGTAACACAAGAGATGCAATGAAAGTAAAGCTACACTATATGCAATATGGCTGGTGGAAAGCTCTATGGTTAAGTTTTTGCGTAAAGCCAATTTTTCCCTACTTCAAAGGAATGTATTTTAATTACCTATCATGGTAGTTGAAACATCGTTGAGAAGATAGACATCCTCTCAACCCCAATTAAAAGTAATCATTAAACCCAACAAAATTAAATTAAAGTAACATGTTGAGATGCACACGATAATCCAAGTACCAGATACTCAAGATGTCCATAACCGGGGACACGGCTAATCATGATCAGTTTGTACACTCTGCAGAGGTTTGTGCACTTTCCCCACAAGACTCGATCGCCTCCATTTGGCTTCTCGCACTGCATGGTGTTTGAGAAACGGATGACCGAGACACAGTCTTTCCGAAGAGGTCCCCTTAACCAGATAGATAGGCCGGTACACCTACAAAACCCAACTACATCTGCTAGACCATCATGGAAAGGTTTCCCACAACTTAGTCAACTATGCCAGAGCCCATATTGGCATGTGGCTGCACACGGAAGTTTCTAGTATGAAAAATCTCATGATCCCTTTGAGCCTGGGTGGCGGTCCAAAAGAAAAACAGGCAATCCTGGAATACCCAGATGCCTCAATCCACCCAGATGTGTATTAAAGTTGCCACCTTAAGTTGAATCATTAATTAACAACTCACATATGTCATGGATTTCACTCAAACCCAAACCACGTCTACGAGCATGGCATGTCCTAACAGCAAACGTAGAAGTAACTCCCAAGGGTTTGAATGTAATGCAGGTAATAGGTACTACCTCAAACTACTTCCCGATCCCACAAGTTAATTGATCCTACTCATGCAATGTGTGAGGGTTGGACTAATGCAATGAAAACTGGGTAATTGGAAAGTATGATCAAAGTGTTACTTGCCTTGCTGATGATCCGCAAAACCTAGAGACTCAAAGTAGCAAGCGGCGCACTCCGGGTACTCTATCGCAATCAAACAAACAAGCATACAATAAGTACTTAACTAAAGCATGGGCAAAACTCAAATAAGAGATCTAACCAGAAAGTTCAACTTAAAAACTCCGGTTTGCAAAAAGAATCAACTCGAAAGAAGCAACGAAACTCAGACTGCAAAAGAAACAAGCTCTGAATTACTAGTTGGCCTAAAGTCAAATTTTACAGTAGCCAAAACTTTGATCAAGTTGATCTAACGTAAAGAGGGCTTCGAGACGAAGATCTAGGATTTTGAATCACCTGATTCCGACTCTCGAGCGAAAAGAAAAACGAAAAACAAGATCAGGGCAGAAATCGCGATCGGAAAAATCGCGGTTAAATACCCCGAAAAGGGTGCGGCGGCGGCGGCGTGCGGCGGCGTGGGGCGGCAGGGTGCGGCGGCGGCGGCGTTGCGGCGCGGGGCGGCGGGGCGCGCGGGCTGGCGACGGCGGCGGCGGCGCGAAGGGCGGCGGCGGCTAGGGTTCGGCGCGAGGGCGCGCTGCGGGCTAGGCGTAAATGGGCCGGCTCTGGCGCTATTTAAAGCCCAGAGTCCTGGTCCTTTACTAGTCCTAGTCGGTTTCTGTTTTTTTTTCTTCTAAAAGATTCCCGGCGCAGACTAACTAACGAAAGAAATACCAAACGGACTCCAAAATTCCCGAAATAAATTTTCACCGTCCTCTAATAATATTTTGGACAAAGTGAACATTTTTCTCGGACCTAAATGCAATTTTGAAAAACGCGTATTTTTCCTATGCAAATAAATCCGCGAATAAATCCAGAAAAATTCCAAAAGTGATTTTAGCATATTTTTTTTCCTCCAATATTTCTGTTATTTTGGAGAAGTCATATTATGTCCGCTCATATATTTTATTTAGAAATATTTTTAGGAGAGAAAAATAATTAGAATCACACTGTCCTCGTACTGGTATTCGAGCGAACTCAAATACGAAAACGGTAAAATTCCCAACTGTCTCCGTAGGTCCTTGAGTTGCTTAGAATTTCGAGAAACGCCACGAAAAAAATGCAAAAACTATGAAATGCAATTATGTTCTATGTATAACATTCCAAATTGAAAATTTGGGTGTTACAAACCTACCCCCCTTAGAATGAATCTCGCCCTCGAGATTCGACTTGGCTAGAGAACAGGTGTGGGTGGTCCGTGCGTAGATCATCTTCTCGTTCCCAGGTGGCTTCTTCCTCGGTGTGGTGACTCCACTGAACTTTGCAAAACTTGATAACCTTGCTGCGAGTAACTCTGCTCGAAAATCCGAGAATCTTAACAGGCTTCTCCTCGTAGGTCAGATCACGGTCCAACTGAATTGCTTCCAGGGGTATTGTGTCTCTAAGCGGTATATCGGTCATCTCCGCATGACACTTCTTAAGCTGCGAAACGTGAAACACGTCGTGCACTCCTGACAATCCTTCGGGCAATTCCAACTTATAGGCAACCTCTCCCATGCGTTCCAAAACACGGTAAGGTCCCACAAATCTCGGGGCTAACTTCCCTTTAACTCCGAAATGTTTAACTCCTCGCAGAGGCGATACCCTCAAGTATGCTCTGTCTCCGGTCTCATAGGTTATCTCCTTGCGCTTCGAGTCGGCATAACTCTTCTGCCTGGACTGAGCTACCTTCAGTCTATCTCGAATCAACTTCACCTTCTCCTCAGACTCTTTGATTAAGTCTGGTCCAAACAACTGTCGGTCTCCAACTTCATCCCACGACAACGGTGTTCGGCATCTCCTTCCATACTGTAATGCCCAGGATGGAGTTATACCTCCTACGTGTCGAGGCACGACTTAAAGGCATAAATCCATCCTAGAATGATCTCAAGTTTGGTATCTTTGCACAACTCATGTAAAAGAGGGATTAAAATGCAAAAGGGGATAGTTGGCTTACACTCGCCACTTCACACAATACATTACATAAACAATACATCAAACAACATCACAACCCGACTACGGGTGAAGATCCAAAGAAAGATACCAAAACAACATAAAGCCACAGGTCAGGATCGAATCCTAGTAGAAACCACTACTGAACATCGAAACGTCACGAGCAAACAGCCAAACTCTTCATCGAGCTCCCGGTGAAGAACCTGAACCATCTCCTGCATCAAACTCGGCTGAACCTGCATCTGGTGTGGTGAAGTAACTGTGAGCCACAGTGGACTCAGCAATCCCGTTCCCGGGTAACAAGACTATTTAAGCCTTGGGTGAGGACAAGGCTGAAGAAAGAACGAGAGGTGAAGGATCAAACAAGAGTCTGCAGCAGCAACTAGCACTAACTTACGCAAAAGAGAGCGAGAAGAGATGAGCATCGGTCGAAAGATGATCACGAAGTGATCCTAACTAAAGCCGGTCAAACATAACCCCACCGTGTTCAACTCCCGAATCCCTATTCGGAAATTGACAGTCACGGTACACACGCTGGTAGTGTATTGAAACATTGTGTCAAGTTATCTACAACCGGAATTAACAAGCTCCCATCTGCCACATAACCGCGGGCACGGCTTTCGAAAGTTCAAACCCTGCAGGGGTGTTCCAACTTGGCCCATTACAAGCCCACGATCCGCGGAGTCGCAACTCCATAGTTGGGAAGACCCGAGTATTCTCGGAATCCCGTGCTCAAGTTAAACCGAACTAAGGTAAGGCTAATCCAGCAAATCCTCCCGGCGTGTCGACACCCTGATAGTAGCCGCGCGTATCTAGGTCTCAGGACACGACCGGATGGGCGAAGCTACAGGACCCAAATACCTCGGGTTGCCCCAAGGCGGTTCCCGCAGGCTCCCCGTTTGGGACCAACACCATCGGCACTGGCCCCCCCTGCTATGTAGAAATAAAGGATCCTCGAGGGAGCGACCCTCTATGCAAATTTAATTAATTAATTAAGTTGTTATTATGGGCAAATAGTACCAAAAGTTGGGACTTGCTGGAAAAGACTTAGCACTTAGCGGTTTATCAAGGGGGTCCCATACACCCCAACCGTGTTAGGAACGCATAATCAAGGAACATAACACCGGTTTATACGGTTCCTAACGGCAAGAGTGGAACAAAACACCAAGCAAAAGGCTTAGCCTTCCACCCTGCCAATATATAGGTGATTTCATTTTAAGCATTTATATAGTGTGATATAACCCAACCAAACTTCAACATGAAGCGAGCATCTTCAAACTTCACCTGCAACTAACAATGCTATAAGAAGGGCTGAGCGAAGCATACTTAGCCAAGCAACGGTTTGCATAGGTAGGGTGGTTAAACATGGTAGTGGTTACAAGTAGGAGGCTGACAGGAAAGACATGGGCATCGAGGCAAATACTACAGAGCGATACTCTAGCAAGAGGCAAAAAATAGTAATGGTATCCAGGTTCGGTCATCTTGCCTGGGATTCCACAAGGGAGAAGAACGGATCCAAGAAGAAGACGGAGCAACAGTCGAGCGGATCCTCACAACTCCGGAACGAAACCGAAGCTATCAAGAGAAGCAAACCGGAAAGAAAACAAACAACACGGTAAACACACAAGCATCAACATGGCATACGATGCACAAACAAGTATGATGCATGTCCGGTTTAATTATGCATGGCATGGCAAAGTGCACAAACAACACTACAAGTTAAGTGGAGCTCAATATGCAACAAGTTGCATATTGACGAAACACCACATTTAATTATTTAGTTGACTCTCGTTATCTACAAGACAAGATTTAATGTTTTTTTAGCATGGCAAGAGGTGAAGCATAAAGAAACTACACTATTTAAGCATTTTAAATGAGGCCGGAAATAACAACAACATATCCGGAAAACCCCATAAGCATGTTTAAGTAATTATAAGCAACCAACAATTAAGCATATATAATGTTGTTAAATGATGCGGATGACATGATCAAGTTTATGCAAGTTATTAAAAGGTTGACAATTAACAAGATATGAAGCATTGTCACCGTGGTGGAATGAAAGGGTGCCACGGCAACGATCCGAAATGAGGCAATGGCATCATATCGGTACCGGTAATTCGGTGAGGGACCGGTGCAAAAGGTAAGATGGCGTGAGCGAGTCAAACGAGATGAAAGAGGTGGGGCGATCCCGTCACCGGGTTCCCACGAGTCGGTGACGAGGCAACCGAGGAACATGACAAAAGGTGGAACGGGCACGAAGCACACACGAGGAGCATTCATACAACACAACAAGCATGCATTCCACGGGTCATCGACGGGGTTATACCTTCGAAACACTCGTTTCGGGACGGTTCGAGATCGTAGTGGAAGTAGCCGTAGTAGAGGAAGTAGTGGTACACGGGGCGACGGTAGTCGTTCACGTAGGCGTTTTCGTTCCCGAAGAGGTACTTGTCGCGTCGGCGTTCGTAGTGGAGGTAGTGGTACTTGTTCCGTAGCCGTTCACGAGCTCGTTTTTCCGTAGATGATCGGTTCGTCGAGGTACTTGGTCGTAGGGGTACTTGCCGGGTCATGTAGAGGTACTCGGTGTCCGTCGTGGTACTTGGCGCTTCCGGCGACGGTAGTGGAGGTAGTGGTACAGATCGCATTGGTAGGGGTACTCGTTCACGGTTCATCTGACAAAACAACAGTACAACACAAAACAAAAAAAAAACAAAAAAAAACAAAAACAGGAGCTAAACAAAAGGGCAGCACGGCGCTGCGGGAAGGGCCACGACAGCAGCACGGCGAGGCAGGGCCGCGGGATCCGGGTTCCTGGCCGGTCTGGCTGCTGGAGACCGAAGAGGAGGCGCTGCACTTGGCCGAGGCAGGGCGCTGGTTGAAGGAGGGACGAGGCCCTGGTGCGTCGGGGTGGCCGGGCGCTCGGGCCAGGGGGCCGGCGAGCTGGGCGCTGCGCAGGACGACGGCGACGGCTCCCTGGCCGGGCCGGACCTGAGGCTGGGGCGCTCCAGCGAGGGAGGCCACGGGAGATCGGCTCGAGGGGAGCATCTGGAATGGAGGGAGGCCGACAGGGCGAAGGATGGCCGCGGTCGCGCGGCGCGGTGGCGACGGAGAAGGGAGGCAGGGGCGCGGCGCGGCCACCTGGCGATGCGGCGCGGAGGGGCTCGGCTCCCTGGTCGACGGAGGCGGGAGGCCACGACACGAGGGAGGCGAGGCCGCGGGAAATCGGGCCTCGGCCGCTGCGGGCGAGGGACTCGCGCGAGGGACCGCTCCTGGCCGGCCCTGTCGATGCGGGCGAGGAGTGAAACGGGGCTCGGGGGAGAAGAGAGCGCCGAGGGAGAGAAGGGAAGCGAGGCAGAGCGGGGGAGGAAAAGGAAGGATCGAACGAGGGGGGTCGGCGCTGGGTCGAAGGGGTTTGAGATCGAAGGGAGGCTGCGGCGGCTGAGGGGGAACGAGGGGAGAGCGATGGGGAGTGGCTGGCGGCTAGGGTTCGGTGGGGGAAGCGGGCTGGAGGCTAGATGGGCCGGCTGAGGGGGGAAGGAGGCCCAAGAGGGAAAAGGCTGAGGAGAGATGGGCCAGAGAGAGGAGGAGAGGCCTGAAGGCTGGCTGCCTCTGTTTTTTTTATTCCTTAGCAGAAATAAAAAATAAAAGGAGAGAAAAGAGAAAGAGGAGGACGGTTAGGGACAAGATAAACAAAGGACTATTTTTCTCGGGCATCATAAAATGAGCAAAGTCCGAGAAAAATAAGAAAGGCATGAACGGAAAAATAATTCAAACATATTTGAATTTAATTCAAATAGTTTGAACTAAGACTTGAATATTGAAGTGTTCAAAAATGTCCGGAATTTTGGAGGAGCCTCGAAACAACGGAAAAGAATTATTGGCAAGATTTAGAAGGTGAAACTCGAAGTGAAAAGACATGGGGAAATTATGCAAGTGTGTTATGGTGATTCCGGAGCAATGGAATATTATTTATATAGCTCCCTAACTATTGAGAGACTTATATAAGTTATAAAGAGAAGTCACCTTCCCTCGATTTAAATGGACCGAAGGTCCACACAATTTATTAGGTTGAGATGCAAAAATAAAATGACATGATGGCATGATGACATGATGCAATGCAAAAATAAATAACACAAGCACAAAGCAACCCACGGGAGGACCCGGAACATCTGGAATCTTCGGGAAGCTTCTGGAATCTTCTGGGACGTCGGTCTCGGGCGTCACAACTCTCCCACACTAACAGAGGATCTCGACCCGAGATCCTAGAGATATCACCGGGTAAAAACGAAAGAGGAAGAGGTAAAACAAAGTTGCTTCTTTGACAGACGAGTGAAACCAAAGAACCTTGAGAGGTTGAACAAGTTGAAAGAAGAAAGCAACGGAGATAACGAAGAGGAAAAACACTCCTTTAGAAAAGAGGAACAAAGAGCACTATGAGAACCCTGAAGGTTGAAAGACATGAAACAAGAGCTTACGAACCAAAAAAATATGAAACTGCAATGGTATGGCCAAGGAATAAGAATGACAGAATTTGGACAGCACTTCGTCTGAAAATGGAATGAATTGAACAAGAACTTAAGGAGATGGAGTGATACTTGATGAAAACAACAACATATTGCCTCCGAAACAATTAAAAGAATGGCACAAGGTTAAGAAGGATTCAGACAGCACTCCGGTTAAAGATAGGCAAAACTTGATGAGATGAGAGAACTTGAATGAAGAATACAACACTCCGGTTAAATGATAAACAAGGGTAAGAACATGATCCTGATAAAAACGAGATGATGGTTAAAGAGAGCAACATCACAATGCCTCCGGAATGAAAGAATAGCATATAGATCAACGAAAGAAAAGAATGGAGAAGAAAAGACAACTTCTCCGGCAAATGAATTGAAAGAGCATCCTTACGAAGAAGGGTAGAACGGAGTTGTTGGAAATTCAACAACGAAAGAATAAGCTTGAAGTGGGCTTATGGAAAACATCTCAAAATTATGAGGTGACAACCAGCCACTAACGAAAACAATTGAGTGGGTTGAGATCAACAAGGATACGATAACTTATCTCACCGGAATGATAATGAAGAACTTGGGTCATTTATAAGCACCATAATATCAACAATCCTTAGGGAAAGCTTTTAGGTGAATTACAACCCAAGATAACTCCAATGAATAAATTGAAGGGTTGAAAAGATCTCCTAAAGAAAAAAGAAATGATGGTTTTAATTATCTCATTCTTGACAACTTGTGAATCATGAAACATGAATGAATTGACAAGAATGACATAACACCATCTGAAAAGATAAGGTAGAAAGAATTGCAATTGGAAAGCATGATGAAGAATGCTTGAGCTCCAACAAGAATCTTGATGAAGACTTCGAGGATGAATTAAATGATGATGAACCACCATGAAGAACTCCGGTAACAAAAGGATGAGAAGTGGAAGATGAAAAGAATAAGATTCAAGGCCTGTGATGAATTAGGTGGAGCTTTGCAATGATAATTGAAATAACTTGGAACTCCGGAAAACAAGATGAAGAAATTTAGAACCAAGGATATGATATGATGAACAAGCTCCAGACAAAAGAATTAAACACTTGGAAGGAACAAGAATAAGAATTATGCCATGCATCTCCTTCACCAATTTAAATTGATGACAACCAAAGGATTTGGCATACTACTTATTCTCGTTGGAAAGAATTAAAGAGAGATCTAGCACAAGCTCAGATAATTATTCAACAAAGCACCGGTAGGAATTGTGAAAAGAACAAATGAATTAAAACGATAACAACGGAAATGTAATCTTGAAAGAACCACCGTAGAAATATAGAGACGAACGAAGAGACATCAATGAAGAATATTTGTAGGACGAAGTTGAAAACTGAGAACGAAGAAATATTCTGAAATGATGGCCTTCGGAGGATCACAATGGAAAGAATTCATTAAAAGCTCCGGATGGGTATAAAAGGATTCCTCACAATTTGAACAATAATGAGGATGGCATGAAGCTAGAACCACGAATCTTGAAGAAGACGGGCCAAGATTTAAGAGAAACACTTCTCCGGTCTCCAAATGTTGAGAATGAAGACGAGAAATGCCAAAAGAATTGTTGAGCACTCCGGAAGGAGAATTAAAAAGGTTGAACCAACGATGAAAAGAATTTGAAAGCGATCTTGGAAAAGGATTGTGACTGATGAAGATCATTCTTACGTCACACTTTGAAAAGAATGTGAGTATAACTCCGGAAAAGAAGAGTCAGGTAAGATCCTGGGAAAGACCTGTGGGTTAGGGCCCACTAAAGAAATCACCGTTGGAAAGATTGCTTAAGAGATATTGCACCGGTTGAATTAAATGGCTTGAATAAGATAACAATCTCAAAATAGCTTGAATGGATTAAGAATGGAATTATGGATCTTGAGCACTCCGGATATGAATAGCAAGAGGAGAATGATTAATTGGTGCATCGGAATAAGAAAGCATTGTGAAAAGAGGAAAAGGATAAGATCAACACCAAAATCTTGAATTACATCCACCGGAAGAATTAGAGAACAGAAGAATGATGAACTTGAAGCTGTTGAGCATCTTCACGATAAATCACCGGATAAGAACAATGAAGGAAAAGAATGAAGAAAATATCACATGAATAAAATCGATACTTCATTTGAGAATTTCTGCTCCAAGAAGAAGAAGGGTGGGAGGGTGGGGAAAACAAAGACAACTTGGGATGAACAAAATGGACACCGGTTGAAAAGAATTAACATGAAGGTCTCGATGTGAAGAAGAACTAGCACTCCCATAGAAATATGAGAACACCGATTAGGAAAGGTAAGGAATCAACATTTGACATCGAAGCAACTCGAATACCAGAATCAAAACAAGAACAAAGGATAGATATGCAGCATGATCTTCACAACCTCATTCGAGCAAGGAATTGAACGAATGAATTCTGTAGGTACATCACTGGTCGAGAAGCCACTTGAAGAACAAAAGGTAAATAAAAAAGGAACAAGGTGCAGAAGAACAAATACAAGATAGAAGTTTCGTTCGACATCTTCGTGCTGAAAGCTAATGGAACATGTTACAAAAGGGTTTTGCAATCCCCGGATCAGCATAGCCAAGGACCCTTTAAGATGCAACTCCCGATCAGAACAAGTCCATAAAACCACTTCACTCAATGTAGAACCCCAAACTTCATATCGAGCATCCGTTGGAAGAATGCCTAGAACTACTAGATGAACCCACCTATTAATTTCCGAAAGTTTCCAGTTATGCAATCAGGTGTTGGGGATACACGGGAAGCACCGCGCAATCAACTCTAAACCTACATCCAGGTGTATCCATCCTTCAACACATAACCAGTCTTTCTCGGAAACTGTGTACCTCGGACCTTCGAAAAGCATCCACTATAACAAGCTATGGCAATACTCTCGAACTACCTCCCCAGTACTGGGTGATGTCGGGGTTATCTTGCCACTGGCCGTATAGGAGAGATTTTCGATGTCGGCCGTCTTAAGTATTTAGTACTGTCGCGATATGCTTGTGTCAATGATACCCCGAAGCTCAACTCCTCGGTAACAGGAGGCATCGGGAACAATATCCTTGTCACAAGAACATCGAAACAATCCCAGAATACTCGCGGGATCCTAAAAAAAATTTGGTGCAATTTTTGAAGATAGGAGAGACAAGAGTAATCGTCAGGAGTCCTCACCAGAGAGAAAGGGGATGAGAAGCAAAGAAATCCTACTCTCCGATATAATATAGGACTCAAAAAGTTTTCAGTGTGTGCCTAGACTCAACCGTCAACGATTCGATCAATCAGTGGGGGCTTCTAGGTCGGAGAAGGCTCTGAATACCAACTTGTAATGCCCAGGATGGAGTTATACCTCCTACGTGTCGAGGCACGACTTAAAGGCATAAATCCATCCTAGAATGATCTCAAGTTTGGTATCTTTGCACAACTCATGTAAAAGAGGGATTAAAATGCAAAAGGGGATAGTTGGCTTACACTCGCCACTTCACACAATACATTACATAAACAATACATCAAACAACATCACAACCCGACTACGGGTGAAGATCCAAAGAAAGATACCAAAACAACATAAAGCCACAGGTCAGGATCGAATCCTAGTAGAAACCACTACTGAACATCGAAACGTCACGAGCAAACAGCCAAACTCTTCATCGAGCTCCCGGTGAAGAACCTGAACCATCTCCTGCATCAAACTCGGCTGAACCTGCATCTGGTGTGGTGAAGTAACTGTGAGCCACAGTGGACTCAGCAATCCCGTTCCCGGGTAACAAGACTATTTAAGCCTTGGGTGAGGACAAGGCTGAAGAAAGAACGAGAGGTGAAGGATCAAACAAGAGTCTGCAGCAGCAACTAGCACTAACTTACGCAAAAGAGAGCGAGAAGAGATGAGCATCGGTCGAAAGATGATCACGAAGTGATCCTAACTAAAGCCGGTCAAACATAACCCCACCGTGTTCAACTCCCGAATCCCTATTCGGAAATTGACAGTCACGGTACACACGCTGGTAGTGTATTGAAACATTGTGTCAAGTTATCTACAACCGGAATTAACAAGCTCCCATCTGCCACATAACCGCGGGCACGGCTTTCGAAAGTTCAAACCCTGCAGGGGTGTTCCAACTTGGCCCATTACAAGCCCACGATCCGCGGAGTCGCAACTCCATAGTTGGGAAGACCCGAGTATTCTCGGAATCCCGTGCTCAAGTTAAACCGAACTAAGGTAAGGCTAATCCAGCAAATCCTCCCGGCGTGTCGACACCCTGATAGTAGCCGCGCGTATCTAGGTCTCAGGACACGACCGGATGGGCGAAGCTACAGGACCCAAATACCTCGGGTTGCCCCAAGGCGGTTCCCGCAGGCTCCCCGTTTGGGACCAACACCATC
>LR738712.1:155772372-155824758 GCA_902687465.1 Secale cereale | reverse complement strand
TTTTTTTATTCCTTAGCAGAAATAAAAAATAAAAGGAGAGAAAAGAGAAAGAGGAGGACGGTTAGGGACAAGATAAACAAAGGACTATTTTTCTCGGGCATCATAAAATGAGCAAAGTCCGAGAAAAATAAGAAAGGCATGAACGGAAAAATAATTCAAACATATTTGAATTTAATTCAAATAGTTTGAACTAAGACTTGAATATTGAAGTGTTCAAAAATGTCCGGAATTTTGGAGGAGCCTCGAAACAACGGAAAAGAATTATTGGCAAGATTTAGAAGGTGAAACTCGAAGTGAAAAGACATGGGGAAATTATGCAAGTGTGTTATGGTGATTCCGGAGCAATGGAATATTATTTATATAGCTCCCTAACTATTGAGAGACTTATATAAGTTATAAAGAGAAGTCACCTTCCCTCGATTTAAATGGACCGAAGGTCCGCACAATTTATTAGGTTGAGATGCAAAAATAAAATGACATGATGGCATGATGACATGATGCAATGCAAAAATAAATAACACAAGCACAAAGCAACCCACGGGAGGACCCGGAACATCTGGAATCTTCGGGAAGCTTCTGGAATCTTCTGGGACGTCGGTCTCGGGCGTCACACATACAATGCCTCGAACGGTGCCATCTTCAAACTGGCTTGGTAGCTGTTGTTGTATGAGAACTCCGCGTAGGGCAAGTTGTCATCCCAACTAGATTCGTAATCTAATGCACAGGCTCTTAGCATATCTTCCATAATCTGATTGACTCTCTCCGTCTGTCCATCAGTCTGCGGGTGAAACGATGTGCTAAACTCTAGTCTGGTTCCCAAAGTTTCATGTAACTGATTCCAGAACTTTGAGGTAAACTGGGTTCCTCTATCTGATACGATGCTCCTCGGAACTCCATGAAGACACACAACTCTGGTCATGTATATCTTAGCCAACTTTGCACTGGTATAAGTGGTCTTCACCGGGATAAAATGGGCTACCTTCGTCAATCGGTCTACTACTACCCAGATTGAATCATATCCTGCTTTGGTCTTGGGCAATCCGGTGATCAAATCCATACCAAGCTTCTCCCACTTCCATTCGGGTATTGGCATAGGTTGTAACAATCCTGCTGGCTTATGATGTTCTGCCTTTACTCTCTGGCATACATCACAAACTGCTACATACTCCGCAATATCCTTATTCATACCGGTCCACCAGAAAATATCCTTCAAATCCGAATACATCTTAGTATTTCCTGGGTGAATCGAGTATGGCGAATCATGGGCCTCCTGTAAAATCAACTTCCTAATCTTCGGGTCATTGGGCACATAGATTCGATCCTCAAACCATAGGGTGCCGTGTTCATCCTCACGAAAACCTTTAGCTTTTCCTTCGCTCATTCTCTCCTTTATAGCGACAGCCTCCTTGTCAGCTTTCTGAGCTTCTCTGATTTTATCCATCAGGGTAGACTGGATTTCTAGTGTTGCTACATAGTCTCTCGGAACTATCTCCAACCGTAGTTCTCGTAGGTCCTCGGCTAACTCCTTTGTAAACTCCTCCATCATCAGGGTATTGACATGGCTCTTACAGCTTAGCGCATCAGCTACTACGTTAGCCTTTCCGGGATGGTAATGCAGTCTCATGTCATAATCCTTAATGAGTTCCAGCCATCTCCTTTGCCTAAGATTCAACTTCTTCTGAGTGAATATATACTTCAGACTCTTATGATCCGTATATACTTCACAATGGTTTCCAATAAGAAAATGTCTCCACGTCTTCAATGCATGCACTACGGCTGCCAACTCCAAATCGTGGGTGGCATAGTTCATCTCATGAGGTTTTAGTTGTCGTGAAGCATACGAAACAACTCTTCCTTCCTGCATAAGAACAGCTCCAAGTCCTCGAGGTGAAGCGTCGCAGTACACCTCATAATCCTTATGTTGATCTGGAAAGATCAACACAGGGGATGATACCAACCTTTTCTTCAACTCCTGGAAACTAGTCTCACATTCTTCGGTCCAACTGAACTTGGTGTCCTTCTTCGACAACTCCGTCATTGGCTTTGCAATCTTCGAGAAATTCTCGATAAATCTTCGGTAGTATCCTGCGAGTCCAAGAAAACTTTGGATTTCTCCAACGGTCGTCGGTGCTTCCCAATGGGTCACAGTGTCCACCTTGGCGGGATCTACTGTTATTCCTTCTCCGGATATAACATGTGCGAGGAATCCGACTTCCTTCAACCAAAACTCACATTTGCTAAACTTGGCATACAACTGATGTTCTCTGAGCTTCTCCAATACCAAACACAAATGCTCTTCATGCTCCTCTTCATCCTTCGAGAAGATCAATATATCATCTATGAACACCATGACGAACTTATCCAAATACTCCATAAACACTTTGTTCATCAGGTTCATAAAGTATGCCGGTGCGTTTGTCAGACCAAACGACATAACGGTATACTCATACAACCCATACCTAGTGGTAAAGGCCGTCTTAGGGATATCTTGCTCTCGAATCTTCAATTGGTGGTACCCTGATCGCAGATCGATCTTGGAAAATATCTTAGCTCCTTGCAATCTATCGAACAGATCATTGATCATTGGCAATGGGTACTTGTTCTTGATCGTTACTTCATTCAATCCTCGGTAATCAACAACCATCCTTAACGATCCATCCTTCTTCTCCACTAGAAGTACTGGCGAACCCCAAGGCGAAGAACTTGGGCGTATGAATCCTTTATCCAGTAACTCCTTAATCTGCTTCTTTATCTCCTCCAAATCTTTTGCGGGCATCCTATATGGTCTCTTAGAAATTGGCCCGGTGCCTGGCAAAAGTTCAATCAAAAACTCTATATCTCTATCCGGTGGCATGCCAGGTAACTCCTCTGGAAACACATTCGGATAATCCTTCACTACTGGCACTTCCTCCTGAACAACTCCCGTGAGAGAATATACTTGAGTCCTTGTGGGCGAATGCCTAGATACGTACTTAATCCTTTTTCCCTCCGGGGTGGTGAGCAAAATAGACTTACTGGCATAGTCAATGTTACCTCCATACTTCGATAGCCAATCCATGCCTAATATCACATCCAATCCTTGTGACTCCAAAACTATTAGGTCAGAGGGGAAAGTATGGCATCCTATGATGAATGGCATCTGAAAACATCCTTGGTGTGCCATATAATCTGCTCCAGGTGAACTTACTAACATGGGGGTCTTAAGAACTCGGGTGGACATCCTATGTCTATTTACGAATCCCCTTGAAATGTATGAATGCGATGCACCAGTATCGAAAAAAACTATTGCGGTAAAATGTCTTAACCAAAAACTTACCGACAACAGCATCTGGTTGCTCTTCTACCTCCTCCACGATCACGTGGTTCACTTGTCCTTTGTTGAACGGGTTGGGCTTCTTCCCGACGCTTCCATTGCCGTTCCCATCCTTAACTTCTGGGCATTCATTGGCATAATGTCTAGTCTTCCCACACTTGTAACAGGTGACATGGCTAAAATCCCTCTTGGTGGGTGTGGACGGTGCAGGGCGGTTCTGGTTTCCATTGGCTCCATTCCCATTCCCATTACCATTGCCATTCTTGGTGCCATTGTGGTTGTGTGAGCTATTTCCTCCATGGGTATGCTGAAACTGTCCTACTGCTTTAGGGGTAAAGCGAGGCTTCTGCTGAGCTCCAGAGTTATACTTTCCTTGCCCATACTTCCTCTTGCGACTCTCAATCTGCTGATGCTTCCTTTCAATCATTAGGGCGCGGTCAACCAACTCCTGGTAATTATTGAAAGTTGCCACCATCAACGGTACACTCATCTCATCATTCAGCCCTTCCATGAATCTCTCCTGCTTCTTGGTATCTGTGGCCACATCATCTGGGGCATAACGAGATAGGGTACTAAACTCATCCACGTACTGAGCCACAGTACGATTCCCTTGGCGCAAATTGCGAAACTCCTGCTTCTTCATACTCGTGGCTCCAGTCGAGACATGGGCAGTACGAAAAGCTTGCTGAAACTGATCCCAAGTCACATTGGCTACGGGGTAAGTGGCTGTGTAATTCTCCCACCATGCTGCGGCTGGTCCAGACAACTGGTGTGCGGCAAATCGCACCTTCTCAGCATCCGAGCAATTGGCGGTGGTCAAATCCCTTCCAATCTTGCGTAGCCAGTCATCAGCCACAATTGGTTCGATGCTGCTAGTAAACACGGGTGGTTGCAACCTTAAGAAACGTGTCAGGTTGTCCATGGGTGGTGGTGGTGGAGGGTTGTTGTTGTTATTGTTCTGGTTGCTCTGAGTGTTCTGGACAAGAAGTTGCATCAGGGTGTTCTGTTGCTGGATCAACTGGGTGAGCTCAGGGGGAAACACGAATTCACGTCTTGGAGGCATCTGATGGGTGTAGAGGGAAGAGATTAGAATAGAAAATAGGTCTAAGGGAAAATCACTACACATATGCACATGAAACAAACACACAATCATATCACACCAATCAATTTCAAACAAGGTCTTACAAATCTAACGATCGTTACAAAGGTGCTCTAAATCTAATATATGGAGGTATACTACTAGTCATAGGGTGGTCATCTAAAAATATTGATCGGCAGAGGATTCCATAATATCTGCCCCAGCTTCATCTTCATAGTCTTCATCCTTGCTATCCTCAGCTTCCGAATCTGTGTCATCTATGATGATATAATCTTCCGGTGGAATCTCCTTGGGTTCTTCTTCCTCGTCTTCTTCTCCCATGAGTATCCCTAACTTCCGAGTCAAATCATCATTCTTCTCCACGAGTATCTTCATCTCCTCCTCATAACCGTCGCGTGTAGACTTGAGTTCTTCCTCTAGCTCCAAATTCCTATTCAGGGCCTTCTTCAAATCTATCATCCCAGCACACATCTGGTGCTCCTGGCGACGAATGTGGTGGTTCAACTCCTGGATGAATGCTGCAATGGACATACCCTTCCTAGTGCTGGTCATATCCCAATTCTCATCTTGGTGTCCACAAATCTGATAGATGGTGTCCTTTAGCTCCTGCTTGTAGACTTCTCCAATCCTTCCCATAGCAATGTGGGCTGCCATGCTCCTTCCTAAGCTCCATGTAGGTGCATTAAAGGAAAATGCTATGAGTGAGGTGACGGGTGCGAACGTCCTTCCTGGAACTTGAGCTTGAATCAACCAACGCTCCTCCTCTGGTAAAGTGGCATTGTAGGTTCCAGTGAAACTTGGTAATCCAATGTGTAGATATCTGGTTACTTCCTTCAGGTGTCGTCCAAAGGGTGTATCATCATCCGGTTGCATGAACTTGTGCTTTGCTTCTACCATCCTAAAGAATAGAAAAGATGAGGAGTCAGAAGAGAGAAGAGTGAATAGTGTTCTAGGGCTTGTCTTAGTGGTCGTGTCCTATAGTCAGCGTGTGCTCTGATACCATCTTGTAGCGACCAGACCTCAAACAGTCTGATCTCCGTGCATCAGTGTCATCCCTGGATCAGTAATGCTGACACGCACGGTACTTGAAGGATTTATAACAGAGTAGCAATCACACACTTATTACATTGATAGTCCAACGATGAATTTATTACAAATAAATATGGCTGAAGGCCATCTAACACGATAACAGCGGAAGGCTTGGAAGATAAGTGAGTCCATCAACTCCAGCGGCATCACTAAGTATAGAACCACGACCTAAAAGGGCATCTTACTCGTCGTCTGAAAAGTCTGCAACATGAAACGTTGCAGCCCGAAAACGGGTCAGCACATGGAATATGCTGGCAAGGTAACACAAGAGATGCAATGAAAGTAAAGCTATACTATATGCAATATGGCTGGTGGAAAGCTCTATGGTTAAGTTTTTGCGTAAAGCCAATTTTTCCCTACTTCAAAGGAATGTATTTTAATTAACTATCATGGTAGTTGAAACATCGTTGAGAAGATAGACATCCTCTCAACCCCAATTAAAAGTAATCATTAAACCCAACAAAATTAAATTAAAGTAACATGTTGAGATGCACATGATAATCCAAGTACCAGATACTCAAGATGTCCATAACCGGGGACACGGCTAATCATGATCAGTTTGTACACTCTGCAGAGGTTTGTGCACTTTCCCCACAAGACTCAATCGCCTCCGTTTGGCTTCTCGCACTGCATGGTGTTTGAGAAACAGATGACATAGACACAGTCTTTCCGAAGAGGTCCCCTTAACCAGATAGATAGGCCGGTACACCTACAAAACCCAACTACATCTGCTAGCCCATCATGGAAAGGTTTCCCACAACTTACTCAACTATGCCAGAGCCCATATTGGCATGTGGCTGCACACAGAAGTTTCTAGTATGAAAAATCTCATGATCCCTTTGAGTCTGGGTGGCGGTCCAAAAGAAAAACAGGCAATCCTGGAATACCCAGATGCCTCAATCCACCCAGATGTGTATTAAAGTTGCCACCTTAAGTTGAACCATTAATTAACAACTCACATATGTCATGGATTTCACTCAAACCCAAACCACGTCTACGAGCATAGCATGTCCTAACAGCAAACGTAGAAGTAACTCCCAAGGGTTTGAATGTAATGCAGGTAATAGGTACTACCTCAAACTACTTCCCGATCCCACAAGTTAATTGATCCTACTCATGCAATGTGTGAGGGTTGGACTAATGCAATGAAAACTAGGTAATTGGAAAGTATGATCAAAGTGTTACTTGCCTTGCTGATGATCCGCAAAACCTAGAGACTCAAAGTAGCAAGCGGCGCACTCCGGGTACTCTATCGCAATCAAACAAACAAGCATACAATAAGTACTTAACTAAAGCACGGGTAAAACTCAAATAAGAGATCTAACCAGAAAGTTCAACTTAAGAACTCCGGTTTGCAAAAAGAATCAACTCGAAAGAAGCAACGAAACTCAGACTGCAAAATAAACGAGCTCCGAATTACTAGTTGGCCTAAAGTCAAATTTTACAGTATCCAAAACTTTGTTCAAGTTGATCTAACGTAAAGAGGGCTTCAAGACGAAGATCTGGGATTTTGAATCACCTGATTCCGACTCTCGAGCGAAAAGAAAAACGAAAAACAAGATCAGGGCAGAAATCGCGATCGGAAAAAATCGCGGTTAAATACCCCGAAAAGGAAAAACGACGAACAGGCTAACGAACCAACGTTCGCTGTCTGCGGTTAACTAACGAAAACCGTTCGTTAAAACGAACGTACGGACGAACGTCCGCTGTCTAACTAAACCGGCGGAAAATAAAAAAACCGAACTGATCTAATCTAAAAAACGAATCTACTGGTTTATTTCTAAATCGATCGGTTTTCTAAAAAAAACTACCTCGACGAACTCCGGCGACTCCGGCGGCGGGCGGCGGGTACTCCGGCGGGCGGGGCGGCGGCGGCGTGCGGCGGCGCGGGGCGGCGTGGTGCGGCGGCGACGGCGCTGCGGTGCGGGGCGGCGGGGCGAGCGGGCGGCGGCGGCGCTGCGCGGCGGCGGCGGCGCTGCGCGGCGGCGGCGCGAAGGGCGGCGGCGGCTAGGGTTCGGCGCGAGGGGGCGCTGCGTGCTGGGCGTAAACGGGCCGGCTCTGGCGCTATTTAAAGCCCAGAGTCCTGGTCCTTTACTAGTCCTAGTCGGTTTCTGTTTTTTTTTTCTAAAAGAGTCCCGGCGCAGCAAAACTAACGAAAGAAATACCAAACGGACTCCAAAATTCCCGAAATAAATTTTCACCGTCCTCTAATAATATTTAGGACAAAGTGAACATTTGTCCCGGACCTAAATGCAATTTTGAAAAGCGCGTATTTTTCCTATGCAAATAAATCCGCGAATAAATCCAGAAAAATTCCAAAATTGATTTTAGCATTTTTCCTCCAATATTTCTATTATTTTGGAGAAGTCATATTATCTCCACTCATATATTTTATTTAGAAATATTTTTAGGAGAGAAAAATAATTAGAATCACACTGTCCTCGTACCGGTATTCGAGCGAACTCAAATACGAAAACGGTAAAATTCCCAACTCTCTCCGTAGGTCCTTGAGTTGCTTAGAATTTCGAGGAACGCCACGAAAAAAAATGCAAAAACTATGAAATGCAATTATGTTCTATGTATAACATTCCATATTAAAAATTTGGGATGTTACAGAGTGGGAGGAAAGTGGAACTTGATGAGGTATTTGTACCTTCTCCCAAATTGGAAAGTAGTACATAACAGAAACTGGTTCCAGTGATTCCTACTCCAATTAGTGAGGAAGCTACTAATGATGATCATGAAACTTCGGATCAAGTTTCTGCTGAACTTCGTAGATCAACGAGAGTACGTTCCGCGCCAGAGTGGTACGGCAACCCAGTTCTGGAAGTCATATTACTAGACCATGATGAACCTACGAACTATGAGGAAGCGGTGATGAGCCCAGATTCCGCAAAACGGCTTGAGGCCATGAAATCTGAGATGTGATCCATGTATGAGAATAAAGTGTGGACTTTGGTTGACTTGCCCGATGATCGGTAAGCCATCGAAAATAAATGGATCTTCAAGAGGAAGACCGACGCTGACGGTAATGTTACCGTTTACAATGCTTGACTTGTTGCGAAAGGTTTTCGACAAGTTCAAGGAGTTGACTACGATGAGTCTTTATCACCCATAGCGATCCTTAAGTCTATCTGAATCATGTTAGCAATTGCCGCATTTTATGATTATGAAATCTGGCAAATGGATGTCAAAACTGCGTTCCTGAATGGATATCTCAAAGAAGAGTTGTATATGATGATTTTTTATTGTTCCATGCTATTATTTATGAAGTCTTGGATGTTTAATGGGCTTTATCATTCACTTTTATATCATTTTTGGGACTAACCTACTAACCCAAAGGCCCAGTTCAGATTGCTGTTTTTTTGCCTGTTTCCGGGTTTTGCAGAAAAAGAATATCAAATGGAGTCCAAACGGAATGAAACTTTCGCGGGAGATATTTTTGGAGAAAATCACGCACGGAGAACTTGAGAACCACGTCAGAAGAGCCACGAGGGGCCCACGAGGGTGGGGCGCGCGCCCCCCTTCCCAGGGCGCGCCCCCCTGCCTCGTGGAGCCCCTGTGACTCCCCCGGTGCCCTCCTTCTTCCTATATAAGTCTACGTATCCCAGAAACTCCGTGAACAGAGAAAAAACCCTAATTCCACCGTCGTACCTTCTGTTCCCATGGAGATACCATCTTGGAGCCTGTTCCGGAGCTCCACCGAAGGGGGGTCCATCACGGAGGCCTTCATCATCATCATTATCGCCCTCACCATGAGTTGTGAGTAGTTTACCACAGACCTTCGGGTCCATAGCTAGTACCTAGATGGCTTCTTCTCTCTCTCTGGATCTCAATACAAAGTTCTCCTCGGTCTTCGAGGAGATCTATTCGATGTAATCTCTTTTTGTGGTGTGTTTGTCGAGATCCGATGAATTGTGTGTTTATGATCAAGGTTATCTATGAAAGATATTTTGTTCTTCTCTGAACTTTTTATGTGTGCTCATAATATCCTTGCAAGTCTCTTCAAATTATTGGTTTGGTTTGGCCTACTAGATTTATAGTTCTTGCAATGGGGAAAGTGCTTGGCTTTGGGTTCAATCTTGCGGTGTCCTTTCCCAGTGACGGTAGGGGCAGCAAGGCACGTATTGTATTGTTGCCATTGAGGATAAAAAGATGAGGTTTATATCATATTTCTTGAGTTTATCCCTCTACATCATGTCATCTTGCTTAAGGCGTTACTCTGTTCTTATGAACTCAATACACTAGATGCATGCTGGATAGCGGTCGATGTGTGGAGTAATAGTAGTAGATGCATGCAGGAGTCGGTCTACTTGTCTCGGACGTGATGCCTATATACAATGATCATGCCTAGATAGTCTCATAATTATTCGCTTTTCTATAAATTGCTCGACAGTAATTTGTTTACCCGCCGTAGAATATCGCTATCATGAGAGAAGCCACTAGAGAAAACTATGGCCCCCGGGTCTATTCTCAACATATCAATCTGCATCTACTTTACTTTTATCGCTTTTATTTGTTGTTCTTATAAACTAAAAAAACCAAAAATATAAACTATCATCTCTATCAGATCTCACTTTTGTAAGTGACCGTAAAGGGATTGACAACCCCTTATCGCGTTGGCTGCAAAGTTCTTATTTGTTTGTGCAGGTGCGAGGAACTCGCGCGTGGTCTCCTACTGGATTGATACCTTGGTTCTCAAAAACTGAGGGAAATACTTACGCTACTGTGCTGCATCTCCCTTTCCTCTTCGAGGGAATACAACTCAAGCTTAAGAGGTAGCAAGAAGTATTTCTGGCACCGTTGCCGGGGAGGCTTACGCAAAAGTCATATACGAAGTACCTATCACAAACCCTTATCCTTCGCATTACATTTATTTGCCTCTCGTTTTCCTCTCCCTCACTGTAACCTTGCTGTTTTATTTGCCCTTCTTCCGCCGTGTGTTTATCGTTCGCTTGCTGCTTGCTTGCTCGCCCTCATGTCTGAGATGGGGGATGATTTTATCGAGAAGGGTAGCAATGTCGAGAGTAACGTTCATGTTGACCCCCCGGATGAAGCTACCACTTTACATATTAAGAAGTTCCGGGTTGGTATTGGTAATATTATTGGGAAAGGAGTTCTTCAAGACTTCTTTACTTGTGACGCTGCTTTGCCCACTATGGGTGGCTCTATTCTTCACAGAACTAGTAGCCTTGCAGATGATGTATCTATGCTCATAGTAGAAATTGAAAGGCAATTTATCCATATGCATCCCTGTATTCATAGAATATTTTTGGAGTTCTCCAATATTGAGCATTCTTCCGTTAAGCGTGCAGCTACTATCTTTTTGGCTCATGAATTTAGATATATCATGAAAGAGGCCAGAGAAATCTTTGCTCATTACGAATTAGATGTCGGTTGACCTCCTATAGAGGCTATCTTGTTCAATCAAGAAGACCTAATGTGGTTGCGATCTCCTGATCATGTTGCTTTTGATGAAAACCTTAGAAAAAAAGGTTCCTGTTGAGATCTTGATTGATAGAATTTATGAGATAAATGATGATTTTGCTGTTCAAAATAATGGGTTCGGCTTCTCCCTTGAGCGAAGGCTTATGACCTTCTGCCAAAAGAATGCCTATAATTATGAATTGGTCATCCACTACAAAGGGCCAAAGGAGGAACCTGTTCCTCCTGAGATTGATGTAGGGGACTTTTGTCCCATTAAATTTAGCCCTTTTGATTACTTTTGCTTGCCACAAAGGAAGCTTGCTGCTGAACGTAGGGAATATGAGATGAGCTTTCGCGACATATCGTACCACTATGGCTATCCCTAGATCTATCTTGTATCGTGCCTAGCTAGGGGCGTAAAACGATAGCGCTTGTTGGGAGGCAACCCAATTTTATGTTTTTTTTGTTGCTGTTAGGGAATAAATATTACATATAACTTCTGATTAGATGTGGTTTCATGTTTTGTTTAGTGTTTGTGCCAAGTAGAACCTTTAGGAAGACTTGTGTGAAGTTTATATGATCTTGCTGTAAAAAACAGAATCGTTGGCGCTCGCTAAAGTAGTCTTCAGATATTACTGGAGCATGCTTTTTAGTTGATTATTTTTTCAGATGATTGGTAGACAAATTCCACAAATTTACCAATTTATTTTGAATTTTTTGGAGCTTCAGAAGTAGGCGAAACCTGCAGATTACTACAAATTGTTCTGTTTTTGACAGATTCTGTTTTTCGTGTGTTGTTTGCTTATTCCGATTCATCTATGAGTAGTATTGGAGGATATGAACCATAGAGAAGTTGGAATACAGTAGGTTTAAAACCAATATAAACAAAGAGTGAATTCATTGCTGCACCTTTGAGTAGTGGTCTGCTTTCTTATACTAACGGAGCTCACGAGAATTTTTGTCTAAGTTTTGTGTTGTGAAATTTTCAAGTTTTGAGTATTGCTTTGATGGACTATGGAATAAGGACTAGCAAAGGCCTAAGCTTGGGGATGACCATGGCACCCCAAGTAAATTCAAGATAATCAAAAGCCTAAGCTTGGGGATGCCCCGGGAAGGCATCCCCTCTTTCGTCTTCATCCATCGGTAACTATACTTTGAGTTATATTTTTATTCGCAACATGATATGTGTTTTGCTTGGAGCGTCTTGTATAATTTGAGTATTTGTTTGTTAGTTTTCCACAATCATCCTGCTGTACACACCTATTTGAGAGAGTTAAACATGCCCTAGAAAGTATTAGAACACTCTATATGCTTCACTTATATCTTTTGAGTTGAATAGTTTTTGCTCTAGTGCTTCACTTATATCTTTTAGAGCACGGTGGTGGTAATATTTTGTAGAAATAGTTGAACCCTCATGATTCATTTATATCTATTTGAGAGTCTATTCAAACAGCATGGTAATGTGGTTAGGCTAAAGAAACTAGTCTTCACATGATAAACATCCAATGTCAATGTAGTAAAAAAATCACACTAAGTGCATTGAATAGAATGAGATGTTGGATGCTTGATAATTGTTTTGAGACATGAGGATAGTGATATTAGAGTCATGCTAGTGGAGTTATTATGAAATTGAGAAATACTTGTGTTAAGGTTAGTTATTCCCGTAGCATGCACGTATGGTGAACCGCTATGTGACAAAGTTAGAGCATGAGGTATTTGTAAAGTGCCAACCTTTGTGTGGAGGTCGGGGGCGCGCGATGGTTAACTCCTACCAACCTCCCCTCTAGGAGCATGCGTTGATTGCTTTGTTTTGATGACTCGTAGATTTTTGCAATAAGTATATGAGTCCTTATTGAAAGTGCAGTATATCGACTAGAGGGGGGGGTGAATAGGCGATTTTTATGAAATGCTTCAAAACATGGTAGTTTCAAAGACAAACAATAAACTCAATCCTATTAGTATGCAGCGGAAAGTGGACTACACTAGATAAGCCATAGTCATGTATTCAATGAAGTGAAAGCATGAGGACTAAAAGCAACTAGGCAGTAGGGATCATAAGGGAAGAAGGAATGAAGCCAATCACAACAAGTAGATACTCAGTGAAGACAATCAGATAAGGCAAGCATGCAATGACTTCACAACGTATGGTAGTAAGTAAAGGAAGGGAAGGATAGAACCAGTAGCTCGGGGAAGACAGTGATTTGTTAGACCAGTTCCAGTTGCTGTGACAACTGTACATCTGGTTAGGGAGGATGAGATTTAACTTAGAAGACCGCGTCTTCACCTTGTTCCCCTTGAGCTAAGGACACCTAGTCCTCGCCCAATCACTCTGGTAAGTCTTCAAGGTAGACTTCCAAACATTCACAGAGGTCGTTCACCGGCTATCCACAATGACTCTTGGATGCTCAGAACGCGACGCCTAACCGGCTGGAGGAAACACAGTCCTCAAGTGTAATAAGTCTTCAGGTCACACAGACAGAAAGACTTCAGTGATGCCTAACACTCTTTGGCTCTGGGTGTTTGGGCTTCGTCCTCGCAAGGATTTCTCTCTCAAATGCTTCGGAGGTGGGTTGCTCTCAAATGACAAAAGTCGTGCAATAACTCTGAGCAGCCACCAATTTATGGTGTAGGGGGTGGGCTATTTATAGCCACTGGGCAACCCGACCTGATTTGTCCGAAGTGACCCTGGGTCACTGAGGAACTGACATGTGTTCCAACGGTCAGATTTCAAACACACACGGCAACTTTACTTGAGCTCCAAGTAAAGCTGACTCATCCGCCTCTGGATAAGATTTGCTCTCATAGTCTTCACTCGAAGACATAGGATTTGGTTGAGCATCACTTCAGTCACTCTGACTTAGTTCACTTGGACCCCACTTAACAGTACGGTGGTTCCTATGACTCAACAAAGAAGAAAAGGAAACAACAAAACATCTACGTCTTCGCTCTCCATAGTCTTCACACAATGTCTTCTCATGTCATAGTCTTCAATATGATTATCTTCATATACCACCACTGATATTGATGTCTTCATACATTTTTAGGGGTCATCTCCGGTAGGCTAACCGAATCAAAGAGGGACTACTACCTGTGTTATCCTGCAATTCTCACAACCACATTAGTCCCTCAACCAGGTTTGTCCTCAATACTCCAAAACCAACTAGGGGTGGCACTAGATGCACTTAGAATCTCCCCCTTTTTGGTGACTGATGACAAACTGGTTGAAGTTTTCAACGGGGATAAAGATATGTGAAATTGTAAAGGATAGAGGTATTGTCTTCGTAAGTAGCAAAAGGCTCCCCCTGAAGATGTGCATATAGTTGATTTGCCTTTGAATGCAAATGCACATGGCAGGTTGTACTTGTGGAGATCCTCTTCAACTTATGAAGACAATTCATCATGCACAATTGATATGTCGAAGATAATGACATGCATAATGAAAGATGGACGTCTGCAATAATGGCTAAGTGCGGAATATAAGATAGCAGATGCGTAATTTATCATCGCATTACAGAGTAGCATAAAAACGTAGCAGACGACCATCAGTTTAAGTGTTACAACTCAAAGAACCAAATGTAGCAAAACGAGAGTTGTAAACACTAGGCAAATTATAAAGCACCCGCCCATATGGACCCGCTTGAAGACTATCAACTCATATGCTTCTCCCCCTTTTGTCAGTAAAGACCAAAAAGGTTTGAAGACATAGAGCCTCTACTCGTTCCCAGTTGGAGCAGAAGAGGATGCAGGGTCGGTGTTGTTGTTTGGCGGTGCAGAAGTAGTTGGTGCAGTGTCGATGCGCGCTGAAGTAGGATGCGGTGAAGTAGCATCATCTTGATCATCGATCACCCTGGCATCAATTGTGGCAGCGGAGGAGGAGTATTCAGAGTCTTCAAGGGATGGAGTTCGACGCATAACAACAGCCCTTGGAGGAGTGTTGTCAAACTTGAATCTCTCTATGAAGCCATCGTCTTGAAGATCCGCTTCAGCACTCAGCAGGATCAAACTCTTCCAAGACCTCCGACACGTTTCATGAGCAACAAAGGCATTCTTGGTGGCAAGATTGCAAATGTGATTGACTTCCACCAAGAGGCTTTGCATCTGACACTTTAACCAGAGGTGATGCTTGTCCTGTTTCTGATGAAGGGCTACTAGAAGCTCTCGGTTATTCAGGACACGAGATCGCTTCTGAGGCCTTTGAGCGATGGTGCTTTCAGTGGCTTTGGTTTCAGTGTGGCGAGGTAGACGAGTACGGACAGCCAGAGGATAAACGCGTGAAATTGCTGGGACACCTTCAATCTGCTGAGCGAAACTCTGGTGATCAGCGTTGTGAAGACTAATAGGCTCTTTAGCAGGCTCTTGGTAGATAGCTTCAGGTGACAGATCAACCTCAGGCAAGAAAATCTGATGGTTGCGAGCAGAGGGCTGATAGGTGACAGGTGAATGCAACTTGATGAGGCGCATTATCCAAGGGGCATAAAATTTCGGACCAAATAGATCAGCTCCAGACATGGCCATTTGCCTAATGAAGAAATCTTGTGCATTGAAGCTGATGCCATTGAAGATATAGAAGACCAGAGTCTTCATAGTGCCTTCAAGCTTGGCTGATGAAGAATGTCCTTTGATTGGCAATAGAGTACGCCTGATGATATGATAGATGGTGCGAGGCAGGTACTCTAGGTCTTCAACAAAGAAGTCCTTAGGATATTCAGCATCACTTGACAGAGGCTTCATCATGCTCAGCATTTGGCTCATGTTGGGCTGGCGCTTCTGAAATATACTCTCCAAGGCTTCAGTATGCAATTGACAGGCAGACTCATATAGATCTCCTGGAGTGGGCAGGCTAGTAAGCTCAATGAGATCAAAGGCTTTAGCTTTATGATGCACATTGCTTGTCATCCACTCAAGGACCCATGTCTTCGGATCCCTGCTGTAGCCTCGGATGTGGAGGGTTGCATAGAATTGTAGAAGCAGCTCTTTGTCTGTGACAAAATTGAGTAGGCCAGCATCACGAAAGCAGTCAAGAGCTTCCTCCAGGCAAGGCAGACCAACAATAGCTTCAGTGTCAAGACGCATATGAGGGAAAATGCGCCTTTGATCATAGAGTACTCTTGAGTAGTAGATGCGCTGTTGATGGCTCCAGAACCTATCTGATGATATTCTTGGCTTGGAATATGGGTTCTTGGCGCTGTCAAAGAAGGTGTTGTGCGCAGTGAAGCTATTGGCATTGAATGACCCTGAAGAGGTTGCAATACCTGGAAACCTTGGCAGTCTTGGCTTAGGCTTCTGAACTTGGGGCCTGTGAGCAACATGATGATCAAACTGAGGACCAGCAGCACGTGGTTCAGTGGTAGGTGGCGGAATCAGAATGGGCCACCGGATAGTAACAAGCTGATCATCCTTGTTGTATGCTTGCTCAATGGTATGGGGCCGTGGAGGCGGAACAGGAGCAGAGGCATTATCTTCAAGCTACAGATTTGCGTCAGGTGCAGCATCGGCTTCAGGCGCAGCACTGGCTTCAGTCGCAGTCACTCAGGCGCAGTCACTTCAGGCGCCACTGTGTCTTCAGGTGCCACATTAGCTTCAGCCATGACCTCGTCATTGGCTTCAGTGTTGGTGGTGGCAGCCTCTGAATTTGTAGCCTCCACTTCAGGAGCTGGAGGGTCGGACACGTTCTCCTCGAGAACAGGGGGTGTTGCAGTACGTTCCTCTTCAACTTGGGGTTGTTCTTCTCCTTGGGGTGGTTCTTCTTTGGCTGATGCAGCCGGAATATCTTCAGCCTCTTTGGCTTCAACATGATGATGAAGTACACCAGAGCAGAGAGCTTGGATCAGCATCAGCAGGCTGAGGTCCTCTGACCATGCAAGGATAGAAGCCTTGAGCAATGGCTTCAGCACGAGTCTTGGGGGGAAGATTTTTATAAGTGATATCTCCCCATGGATGCTTGATGGCGTTCTTCTCAGCATACTCTTGGGTCACGAACCTATACTTGAACCACTGTTCAGCCCAGTATCTTCGAATCCATTGGATTCGTGTCTTCCTTTGATTGCAATCCTCCTCTGGATCAGTCTTGTATATCTCACTGAGATCAGGAGGCAAATCAATGGAGGTGTTGCCACGGCGCTGTCTGCCACCCTTTCTAACTATCTTGTCAGTTGCCATTTGCTTCAACCTGAAGGGCTTCAAACTGAATGGCTTCAAAACAGACAAATGCTTCGGTCTGCTGGTCAGACAGGAACTGTCTTCAGGGGAGTGAATGTGACGCTGCAAAAATTCTTCAAACGAATGCAGACTATGAGAACCAAGGGATTTTCCCACGGACATGTACCTGTGACAGCATTAGAGATGCGAGGGAAGGGGAAGAGGTCATATGCATTCTCAGAAGGTTTGAAGATTAAAACAGTTTTGAAGACTTTGACCTCATAGTGCGAAGACATTCACTCATGAGAGTTGGTTCCAGATTTGTACAAATCCACGAATTGGTACAAGTGAGGAATCTAACTATGGTTGAAGCATATGTGAATGTACTAGGCAAGATATGAGATGCAGAAAGGATAGATCTATATATCTAAGTAGGCAGAAACTTCTTGTGATAAAATAGATGACTCTTTATGGATCTAGAAGATGGTAAAAAGCAAGTTTTATTTACCACACGATGAACTGCTTAGACGGAGAGGAGTTGGATGCCCAGCAGTTCGGTCTTCCGTGCCCTAACTTGGCGACGGAGGACAGCTACGGCGACGGCGGAGTAGAAGATATCCGCGGCCGGCGTGAGGACGGCGTCGACAAAGTTGCGGCAGCGAAGCGCTTCGTCGCCGGCGTCGTCGAAAGCTAGCGGAGGCGCTAGGGTAGGTCTAGGTGGAGAGGTGGTAGAAGAAACTTTTGACCGTGATGGGACGTGCATTTATAGGCATGGGAGACGGCACAGCGCAATTACGCAGGTGCCCCTGACGGTTCACGTACGAGTGACACGTGGCATTCATGTAACGCATTGGGAGTTGTCCCACGATCCCACGTTCACCATGACTGTCGGAGTGGTCGTTCCGGCTTCTCCGGGTTTCGGGCATAAAGGATGGAGCATTAAAATCAGATTTAAAGTTTGTCTCCGTATCTTCTGCTGACAAGGACGCAGAGAAGATATTCGACAGTTTCAACAGAATGCATATGATTTGGCCAGACAGAGTGAGAGATAAGAAAGCATAGAGAGGTTAGGGTTCGATCACATTCACTTAGTCCAAAGGATTCAAATACGAAGACATAGCTATAAGTGAATGTTGTTGAGGACAGAACACAACTCTATATATTTATATGTCCTATATGAAGATAAACCAAGTGCGAAGACTTTGCAAATGTAACGCCACGAGAAACACTTCAAACAAGAATTTGGTGGTGGCGTTACCCACCGTATAGGAAGTATTAGACCCAGACACGGTGCACAATTATCGTGGCGCTCCGAAGTCAATTTCCATGTCAATGTATTCACACTTAGAATGTAAGTCTTCATTGATTGAAGATATACTTTACTTCGTGTGTTGCACATCTAAGTCATCAATATGCATAAGTGTTAGGATGTGTGCCTGATTACTGGACATTTGAGGATTCTAAGATATTTAACTCACACCGCAACTTGCAAAACCTTTTCTCATCCAAGGGCTTTGTGAAGATATCTGCCAGTTGCTCTTCAGTGTTGACGTGTATGATATCAATATCTTCCTTCATAACATGATCTCTGAGAAAGTGATGACAAATTTCAATGTGCTTTGTCTTCGAGTGCTGAACTGGGTTGTTGGCAATCTTGATGGCGCTTTCATTATCGCAGTAGAGTGGCACATGCTTCAGATGGACTCCATAGTCCTTGAGTGTTTGCTTCATCCGGAGAAGCTGAGCGCAGCAAGATCCAGCAGCAATGTATTCAGATTCAGCAGTGGAGAGTGATACACATTTCTGCTTCTTTGAAGACCAACAGACAAGTGATCGTCCTAGAAAGTGACATGTGCCTGATGTGGACTTGCGATCAACTTTGTCACCAACATAATTAGCATCTGAAAATCCTACTTGATCAAACTCTGAGCCCTTTGGATACCATAATCCTAGTGTTGGGGTGTAAGCCAAATATCGAAGTATTCGCTTCACAGCTAAGTGATGCGACTCCTTTGGTGCCGCTTGATATCGAGCACACATGCAAACACTAAGCATAATATCTGGCCTAGGTGCACATAAATAAAGTAAAGAACCAATCATGGAGCGGTATACCTGTTGATCGAACTCTTTACCATTGGCGTCGGGACCCAGATGATGTTTAGCAGGCATTGGCGTCGAGTACCCTTTCCAGTCTTGCATTCCAAACTTCTTCAGGCAATCTTTAAGGTAATTTTCTTGAGATATGAAGATGTCGTTGCTTTGCTGATGAATTTGAAGACCAAGAAAGAATTTCAGCTCGCCCATCATGGACATTTGATATTGCTCTTGCATCATGTGACCAAACTCATCACTGTATTTCTTGTTCGTGCAGCAGAAGATAATGTCGTCCACATAGATTTGGCAGACAAATAGCTCATCATCATATGTCTTCGTGAAGAGCGTGGGGTCTAATGATCCAGGTTTGAAGCCTTTGCTCTTCAGGAAGTCTTTGAGTGTGTCATACCAAGCACGAGGCGCTTGTTTGAGGCCATACAGTGCCTTGTTGAGCTTGTATACCATATCAGGACGTTTTGGGTCTTCAAAGTCAGGTGGTTGTGCAACATACTCTTCTTCTTCAATTCTTCCATTGAGAAAGGCACTCTTTACACCCATTTGATATAGGAGTATGTTGTGATGATTTGCATAGGCTAGCAGTATACGAATAGCTTCAAGTCTAGCCACATGAGCAAATGTTTCATCGAAGTCAATCCCTTCAACTTGAGTGTATCCTTGAGCAACGAGACGAGCTTTGTTTCTGACCACTTGACCATGCTCATCTTGCTTGTTGCGATAGATCCATTTTGTGCCTATTATGTTCTGCTTGCGAGGATCAGGACGCTTGACAAGTTCCCATACATTGTTCAGCTCAAACTGTTGAAACTCTTCTTGCATTGCTTGAATCCATTCAGGCTCCATAAAAGCTTCATCAACTTTCTTGGGTTCAGATATTGAGACAAAAGCAAAATGCCCACGGAAATTTGCAAGTTGTGTTGCTCTTGAACAAGTCAGTGGACCAGGAGCATTTATGCTATCAATTACCTTTTCAACTTGTACTTCATTTGCAACACGAGGATGAGCTGGACGAAGATTTTACTCTTGCTGTACATTGTCATCATCAGGAGTGTTGTCTTCAAGCTGAGCATTATCGTCAGGTTGATAGGGAGCAGAGATGATGAGTTCCTCGTCATGTTGTGCTTCAGAAGGCATGATCTCACCAGTTCTCATTAGCTTGATGGATTCATTTGGTGAAGCTTCATCTAGCACATTTGGTAGGGACTCTCTTTGTGAACCATTTGTCTCATCAAATCGCACATCCACAGTTTCAACAGTTTTATAGAGAAAGATGTTGAAGACTCTGTAGGAGTGTGAATCCTTTCCATATCCTAGCATGAAGCCTTCATGGGCTTTGGGTGCAAATTTTGACTTATGATGAGGATCCTTGATCCAGCACTTAGCTCCAAATATTCTCAAGTAACTTACATTAGGCTTCTTTCCAGTGAGGAGTTCATAGGATGTTTTCTTCAGAAGCTTGTGAAGATAAACGCGGTTGATGATATGACATGCAGTATCAATAGCTTCGGGCCAGAACCTTCTTGGTGTTTTGTATTCATCGAGCATCGTTCGAGCCATCTCAATTAGAGTTCTGTTCTTGCGCCCAACGATCCCATTTTGCTGAGGTGTATAAGGGGCTGAGAATTCATGAGTGATTCCCATCTCATCCAGATAAAGATTGAGGCTAGTGTTTTTGAATTCAGTGCCAGTGTCACTTCTGATATGCTTGATCTTGACGCCATAGTTGTTCATGGCACGGTTGACGAAGCGTCTGAAGACATCTTGCACTTCAGTCTTGTAGAGTATTATGTGCACCCATGTGTATCTTGAGTAATCATCAACAATGACGAAGCCATAAAGACAGGCTGTGGTGAAGAATGTGGAGTAGTGAGTAGGGCCAAATAAGTCCATGTGAAGCAGCTCGAAGGGTTTGGATGTCGTCATGATTGTCTTCGAGGGGTGCTTGGCTCTAGTCATCTTCACAGGCACCACATAGATGATCTTTCTTGAACTTGACTTCCTCGATGCATATGACATGCTTCTTCTTTGCGAGAGTGTGCAAGTTCCTCATGCCAGCATGTCCTAGCCTCCGATGCCAGAGCCAGCACTCTGAAGCTTTTGCTAGTAGACATACGGCCATCTGCGGTCCTGCTGAGAAATCTACCATATACAGATCACCTTTTCTGTATCCTTCAAATACTAAAGACTTGTGAGATTCCATTAGTACAAGGCAACAAAATTTACCAAAGATCAAAATCATGTTTAAGTCACAAAGCATTGAGACAAACATTAAGTTGAAGCCAAGAGATTCAACAAGCATGACTTTATCCATGTGCTGATCTCTTGAGATTGCAACTCTACCTAGACCCAACACTTTGCTTTTACCAGTATCAGCAAATGTGATGTGACTCTTGTTAGATGGACGTAAGGTTGAGTCCATGAGAAGATTTCGATCACCAGTCATATGATTTGTGCATCCGCTATCCATAATCCATTCTGAAGACTTTGGTGTCACTCCCTACAATGCAGTTAGGAGGATAGGCTTCACCAAAAACCATTGTGAAGCATAAACATGCTTCACCAAATCCCATTACGGACAGCCTTATTGAAAATCAGGCTAAGATATAACTCATTGTAGACATGTTTTTGTCATCTCTAAATTACATACAAGACTTAAGATAAGATTATCTTGTCAACTGTTGAGTATAATATTTATTAGGAAAGAAAAGATAGACTAGGATTTGTTCTGTCTTGTCTTGTACTCCAAGTAGATCATTGTACTCCTATATATATGCCCACGAGGCTCAAGCAATACAACAACTATTTCACCAAACCCCTCTCTCCCTTCTAACATGGTATCTATCGCAAGTCGATCCTAAACCCTAGCCGCCACCGCTTCCGCACCCGCGCGCCGCCCCCGGGGCGGTCGGCCTCCATGACCGCCGCCGGGGGCCGCGCCGCCCGTACCTAGGGTTCGTCCGCCGGCCGTGTTGGCCGGCTGACCTAAAGAGTCTTTTTCCCGAGCCATTGCTCCGGTTTTTTCGCTCTCTCGCCGGTCGTTTTGATCGGCGTCTTTCTTTTTGATTTTCCGATCTAATCATGATCGGTTTGCGTCGCCCGCCGCCGCCGTCGACCCCCGTGAGCCTCTACTCCGACCCTGGCGCGACCTGCCGGCCTCTCCTCCGACCCGGAGGCCACGCGCGTCGAGGCGGCCCGTCCGGGCCAGCCGCCGTCCGCGCGTCGGTCCGCCTGTCGCCCTGCGCCGGCCGTCACCGTCCTACTCCGACCGAAACACCTGCATCGCCCCGACCCAGCGGCCTCGCGCCATGCGACGGCCAATCATAGTCGTCGCTCGCGCGTCGGCCCGCCCATCGATTCACACCACCCGCCTCCGTCGTGTCTGCACGGCGGCCCTGCGGTCTACCTCGCCGACCTCGTCCTCGACTGCATCAGGCTCGTCCGCTGCCTCAACTCGGGCGCCACTGCTCTGTTGGTCGCTCGGGCCTCGCTGCCCGGGCGCCGGCGCTGCTGTCCCACGCCGTCCGCCGACGCCGGCCTCATCCAGGACTCCGCCGCCACCACTCCTCCATCGAGCGGCGTCCCCGACCTCGCGCGCGATCGACTTGATCACCCGCTCGCCGCCGCGATCCGCCTCATCTACGCCGCGCGATCGACCTGGCCCGTCGGTCACGCGCGCCTCTGCAGGTCCCGTGAAGATCGTCCCGAGTACTATGCACCTCTCCGCCGATCGAGCATCGGGCTGCCGCTGTGTCGCCCCGTCGGGCCGCAACGCCGCCGCCCCCGTGGTTCTCCTCGCGGCTGCATCGACTCGTGCTTCTCCGCCCCCGTGGTTCTCCTCGCGGCTGCATCGACTCGTGCTTCGCCGCTGCGTTGCCCCTTCGGGCCGTAATGCTGCGATACGCAGTCCCCGCCGCCGCCTCGAGGCCGTCCCCGCGGTTGCACCGACTCGCGAACCGCCGTTGCGTCGCCCCTTCGGGCCGCAGCGTCGCGGCCCGCGGTCCCCGTTGCCTCCCCGAGGTCTTCCCGCCGTCGCCCCTACCCACCTGCCGCCGCTGCGTCGCCCCTTCGGGCCGTAGCGTCGCGGCCCGTGGTCCACTCCGCCGTCACCGCGCGTCGACCTCCCGTGGTATATGCCGCGCCGTCTCCCTTGGCGCGGGAATGCCACCGTCCGCGCCGGTCTTCGTCACGCTGTCAGGGTTCTTCGCCTACTTCGAGCACCGCCGCTGCAAACCTAACCTAGCCGCCGCCGCCGCCGTCAGGCCGCCGCCGCTCTTCTTTGGCTGCCGCCTCCGCTACCTTCGTAGCCGTCGCCGTCGCCCGTCCACCCCCTTCGTCTTCGTCCAAGCACCAGCCCGTCGCTAGCGTCGCCGTCATCTACCCCGACCACTTCGTCTACTCCGACCACCGTTGGTGACGTCGGCCCCGCGCCGATGGACGCCGCAACCGTCGTCGAGTTCTTCTCTGCTGGCCCCTCCGACTTCTCCGACATGGCGTACATCTCGTGCAGGTCCCTCGTCTACGCATGCCCGGTGCTGGCAACACCGATGCGTTCCTTCATCCACGACGTGTCCCCGGGCCTGGCAAGCCTGGTCTGCGCTTCGTCAACTTCGTCTTCGTCCGTCTACGCATGCCCGGTGCTGGCAATACCGGTGCGTGCCTTCGTCTACGATGTGTCCCCGGGCTTGGCAAACCCGCCGCGACGCGTCGTCAACAACATCTTCCCGGCGCACCACTACTTCGACACCACAGCGTCCATGCTAACTCGGCGCCTCCTTGCGCCCGCGGCTCCACGGCAACTTCCTCGACACCGGCTACCCCGACTCGACATCGACCACGGCATTCTTCGCACGGCTACCTCGACAACGGCTCCACCACCCTACGCTCTCGGCTACATCGACAAACGGCACAAAGGGCTACCGCCTGCTTGAGCAACCTCGTTGGTTTCCACTCCAGCCACGACTCCGCGATGCGTCGACCATTTCGACTGTGGGGGGTGTCCGTCGGCTTGCCTTCGGATTCTTCTCCAGTCTCACCGTCTGCGTCGCTACCGTTGTGACTGCGGGGGATGTTGAGTATAATATTTATTAGGAAAGAAAAGATAGACTAGGATTTGTTCTGACTTGTCTTGTACTCCAAGTAGATCATTGTACTCCTATATATATGCCCACGAGGCTCAAGCAATACAACAACTATTTCACCAAACTCCTCTCTCCCTTCTAACATCAACCATTGTACATGCCTTAAGGCATTAAAAAAACAAAAAGAGATTTTTCTAAGGCAAGACGAAGGAATACAGTTTTTTTGTTTGACCTGACGAAGGGGATAAAGTTGGCAACCCACAAACAGATTTCGTATACAAGAAAAGAGATCAAAGTCGGGCCGGGGTGGCGCATGCCGGTGATTGATTTCGTTCGAGGAGTCAGTCCACTGTTTCCCGTAAAAAATAGTCAGTCCACTCAGATTGCGTAGAGGGAGGTCAATGGCATGGAGCCCATGGGCCCGTGCGCCGAGCTGTAGCAATGCGGCCGTGCTCCCCGGGAGAGAACCGCCCCCTGCCCGGCCGTACACCGCCACAGCGACCACATGCACCTCACCTACCAACACAACACAAGAGGGGACACGTCTATTTTGCTCTCGATTATCTTCTCTTTCTTTTTTCAAAACACATCGACTGTTACACACTCCGACCACCGAAACGTGTATGAGAAATCGTCTCCTCCGTGGTTTTGCACATACTCCCTCCTTCCCAAAATACAAATACAGGTGCATACAAGGTTTATCTTAAGTAAAAAAAATGAACTTTACAACATGAAATATTCAATGGATATATATTCAATATCGTAAATGTTCATATATTTTTTTATAAATTTGATCAGAGTTTATAAAGTTTAACTTAAAAAAACAATATACACTGTATTTAGACAGAGATGGAGTACGGTTTCATTTTTTTTAGTATGTTAACGCCAATATCATTGATTGTGTATCTATGCAGACTTGTAAAGGTGGGCCATCACAATGGTAATTCATAGTTGATCTTGATCATGGGCAACGTCAATTAAAGAAGTGGTAGAGATCTATTGTCAAGCCTCAGGACAATGAATTAACTTTGCAAAAAGTTCTATTCACTTCAGCAAGGGATGTCCAAACACTATAAGAGAAAGTATCAAGGTAATCTTGGATGTTCCTAATGAAAGTTTGAATGAGCAGTATTTGTGTATGCCCTCGGACGTTTTAAGGAGCAAGAATGGTATGTTTAAATATCTAAAGGACAGGGTGTCGAACGAGATCCAAGGATGGATGGAGCAAATTCTCTCGGCAGGGGGCAAAGGGGTGCTTATAAAGTCAGCTGCACAGGCAGTTCCAACTTATTCGATGGCTTGTTTTAAACTGCCTAGAGGTCTATGTGAGAAGTTAAATTCGATGATAAGAAGCTTTCGGTGGGGAAGCAAGAATGGCAAGCGGAAACCACACTAGGTCTCATGGGACACTACTAGGGAAAAGCCTAGCAGTAGCGCGGGTTGTAGGTGTATCAGTAGCACCTACGCTACTGATACGACGCTACAACTAACCTATACCAGTAGCGCTCTCCCACACGCGCAACTACTATAGTTGTTTAGCAGCAGCGTTCTTTACTAGAAAGCGCTACTGCTAATAGTTGCAGCGCCGTGATGTAGACCGCGCTACTGGTAGGAGTGCGCTGCTGCTAACTTCGTTTCCCTTGCTGCTGCTAGTTCTATTTGTTTCTGATTTTTTTCCATATTTGTTTTGTATTTCAACAGGTTTTATACAATAATCTTTAGTATATCATACACATACAAATGTAATTATAGCATATAAATACAAATAGTCTCATCAAATCATGTCATCATCATAATCATCATCCAACAGAAAGTGATCTCTCGTCATCATCTCGAAAATAGCGATATAAGTCTTGAATACTTCCAACAACATCATCATCCATCTAAAGAATGATATACACGAGAGAACCTAAACTAACTATTGGTTGTCGTATACTCCTGGGCCTGACACTTCGGCCACTCGTCGTATATATATAGTCCTGGCGTAGCACCTATTCGCCATCGATGATCTATGCACTCCGGTCTCGATGTCGGTCTCGGATGTAATAAGTGGGCCCTGCAACAACTGTTGCTCGTCGAGAAGGTTTAAATAAGCGCCAGCCGCGTCGTATATGTTGCAATCACCAGAACCATGTCCATCATCGTTGCTAGCCAGGTTTCCTAGGATTAAATCTATTCAATTAATTATATACCTAATAAAATAAATAATGACATAAAAAAGACCTATGTTTTGCAGGAACGTTGATTCATTCCCGGTGCGGGAAATCCCGGGCACTCGATATGTCCTAGTTTGTAGCACAAGTCATGCCGAAATTCACAGAAAATTTCGGCATGACCTTTGCTAAAAAGTGGACAAATCGAGCATCTGAAATTTGTCGGAACGGAAATGAATCAACATTCCGGCAAAACATAGGCCACTCAGCTTCATTCCCTAGAAACAACAAAAGGCCACTTGGGCACAATTGAACCACTTCAATGAAAAGATATAACATGACCACTTCAATGAAAAGATATAATCAAGAATAATGGAATATGCAAATGAACATCAATGACATATATCATATAACATCAGTTCTGTTTTTTATTCTTAGCTAAATGCTTGTTAACCTAACGAACATAATGAACCTAATTAACCTACCTAGTTAACCTAGCTAGTTAACCTAGTTTTCCTAGATAATTAACCTAATTAAACTAGTTAACCTAGCTAGTTCTCTCTCAAAGCCCTAACTAATTTTTTGCACTAACTTAGATAATTAACCTAATTAAACTAGTTAACCTAGCTAGTTCTCTGTCAAAGCCCTAACTAAATTTTTCACTAACCTAGATAATTAACCTAATTAAACTAGTTAACCTAGCTAGTTCTTTGTTAAAGCCCTAACTATTTTTTTGCACTAACCTAGATAATTAACCTAATTAAACTAGTTAAACTAACTAGTTCTCTATCAAAGCCCTAACTAAAATTTTGCACTAATCTAGATAAGTAACCTAAGTAAACTAGTTAACCTAGCTAGCTAGTTCCTTGTCCAATGTTTGTGCTATGCATGAGAGAGAGGAGGGGTGGGGGCTTACAGAGGATGGCTCCGGTGGTGGCGAGGTAGGCAGTGGTGGCGAGGGAGGCAGGGGCGTCTCCGATGCTGGCGAGGAAGGCAGTGCTGGCGAGGGAGGCAGGGGCGTCGAGGGTGGCTCCAGTGGCGGAGAGGGCTGCTCCGGTAGCGTTAATGGAGCCGCGTGGCTCCGGTGGCGTTGGGAGCGGCTCTGGTGGCGTCGACGGCGTGCGGCTCTGGTGGCTCCGGGGCGTCCACGTCGGCAGGAGACGACGGTGAAGTGGGGCGACGGCGAAGTGGGGAGATGGCAACAAAGTGTGGTAAGGGATTTGGGGGAGAAGTGGTGGCCGGGGGGAGGGAAACCGCTCGGGGGTTAAGTCAAACATAGCGGTAGCGCTGGTAGGAAAAAAAGCGCTATAGCTAAGTTAGCTATAGCGCGTTTTCTCAAACGCGCTACTACTATAGCTATTTATTTTCCTCTTCTTTTTTTATTTCCTTTTCTCTTTCTATAGCGGGGGTCTAAAACACGCGTTGCTGCTATATTATCTATAGCGCCTGTTATGAACAAACGCTACCGCTACGTCTTTCTCCTTTATTTTTATTTTTCTTTACATTTTATTTTTTCCTTCCTTCTTTTTCTATTTCTTTCATTCTCATTTACTTTTCTATTTGTTTTTCATTTTATTTAATTTTCATTAGCAGCAACGTTTTTCCAGAAATACGCGCTGCTACAATAAACTTAGCGGTAGCGGGGTTTCCCGAAGATTGCTGCTACTATTCGTAGCCTACCGGCTTAGTGGTGGGAATTTTAGTAGCAGTGCTTTTCCTCGAAGACGCGCTACTGCTACACCCGTATCTGTAGCGCGGTTCAACTGCGCGCGTTACTACTAAGTACCAGTAGTGCTGGATTTTAACCGGCGCTACTACTAAAGTTTATTTTAACTGGCGCTACTACTAAAGTTCTGTGTATAAGGTTTTCCCTAGTAGTGTCGATGCCAAAATATATGGGCGGATTGGTCTTCAAGGATTTTGAATTATTCAACTTGGCCCTCCTAGTGCGCCAAGAATGGTGCATTCTCTAGTTTCCAGAGACCCTGAGTAACTAAAGCAATATATTTCCCTTGGTCAGATATCATGGAAGCATCGTTAGGCTCTTCTCCATCTCAAGTGTGGAGATCCATAGTTGAAGGGTGAGACATGCTAAAGCTTGGTTTGATCGGGAGAATAGGCAATGGTGCAACAACGAAAAAATGGGGAGATAATTGGATACCGAGGACCAAAAGGCTCTGACCAGTGGCAGCCCTAGTATCAGACACACCAGAACTTGTGACCGAATTAATTGACTCGACTTCTTGCCAGTGGAACGTGGCAGAGTTAGAGAGAGTTTTCTTGCACATGGACGTACAAGCTATTTGCGCCATTCCGATCAGCACGTCATCGTAGACTGATTTCTGGGCATGGCATCACGGAAAATCTGGTAACTTCACTGTCTGTTCAGCATACAAAATGATGGTAAGAACGAAAAAAGTCAAGGAAGATTGGCTTGAAGGCAGACCAAGCACTAGTTCGAACAGGGCGGAGAAGGCATGGTCATAGCTATGGAAGATCAAGGGACCATCTAAAGTGTGAGTATTTGTTTGGCGGCTCGCACAACACTCTTTCCCTTCGGGCTCAGAGATGCATCATCGGAAAATGGCCACTAGCCCTCGTTGTGTTATTTGCCAAGCAGATAATGACTCTTGGAGACATTCGTTAATAGACTGTACTATGTCACGTTGTGTTTGGGCATTACTTGATGAATCCCTCATAGAGAACATGTGCGTGAATTCTTGCGCGGATGTGAAGGAGTGGCTGTTCCATATGATGGAGACTACAAGACATGAAGAGTTCATCAAAATTTTATTGACACTTTGGGCGATCTGGGGTGCGCGCCGAAAGGCAATTAATGAGTCTATCTACCAAAGCCCAGTGACTATTCATGGATTTGTTACCAGTCTCATTGCCGATCTTCAAATTGTGAACACAAAACCAGATAAAGCTGCTCCAAATCCACAAGCAGCAGCGCCGAGATGGAGGCCACCGTCGGAGGGCTGGGCCAAAATTTACGTTAATGGTGGTACAAATAAGATAGGATCAAAGGGACCAGTTGTCGTCATCTGCAGGAATGATACATGGAAGTACCTGGGGTCTTCAACGAGGGTATTGAACAATTGCACAGACCCAGCAACTCTTGAAGCAATAGCATGGTGTGAAGCGCTGACTTTGGCGGAGGATTGAAACATTCAGAAAGTCATTATCGCATGTGATGCTTCCACAGTTATCAAGAACATCAACGAAGGTAGTAGATGCAAGTATAGCTTGGTTCTTACGGAGATTAAGGAGCGATCGGGACATTTTCTTAGTGTTAGTTTTGTGCACGAGGGTAGAGCAACAAATATAGAAGCTCACAATCTTGTAATAAGTGCTTTATCACTCGAACATGGTCGATTCCTATGGCTACTCCAGCCATGGGATCTCTCTATTGTACAATAAAATGACTGTGTGATCCTAAAAAAATGAGAAGATGCTCCCAAGTAAGTAGTACAATCAAAGAAAATATCAAAAAAAAATCTGATTTTTTAATCAAAGATTAATAAGTTTTCTAAGGGTGTGCAGAATTTCATCTTGATTTTTTTACATCGGGCGAGCTTGGGACAGGGAAAAAAATTATTGCTCCAAAATAAAATGTTTGAACCTTTATCAAAATGACGTTATTTTTTGTCCATGGCTTCTTAGTCAAATTGCCACGAAAATTTGCACACTCTTAAAAAACTTGTCCATCTTTGAACCATTTGAAAAAAAGATATTTGATTTATTTTGCAAGCAGACACTCCCTAGCACCGAAACATCGTCCCCTCATCACAACATCATCTCCTAGGATGAGCCAACGCCTCGACTATCATTCTTCTTTCACATTTTCCCTCCCTCACCATCGTTAAGGGTCGCCGCCAGCAAAGACAAGATGAGAAATGGCAATGCGAGGGCCGCTCACCTCCTCGTATGGGGTATAGTTTTTTTGAAGTTGGCAATAGCGTAGCATATTGGGCTCGCACCTTTTGGTAGGGTCACAATGGGTGGCCAGCTTGGGGGAGACCATCCCCTGTCTCCGTCCACGCCTTGCACAGTGACACATTGTTTGTTGATTAGTTGTGACCAGGGAGCATCCGTTTGTGGATGGTGAACATATCCAGTGCACCAAAGGAATCTATGCACGGGGTGCAACAAGTTGGTTTGGACCATTGGACGGATATTCGACAGATGCAGTCTAGTTGGTAAATGGACTATTGGCACATTAGCAAAAAAAAATGCCCTCACACAATATGAAAATCAACCCACACTCCATAATTTTCCTCTCTCATCATTAAATGCAGATTTGTAATTTCTTTCTTCAAACTTAGAAATGACCATATATGTTGAACCGTATATCCGAATGTAGATCTGATTGACAATCATCTTTTTTATGATATGTTCGATACAAGATTAATGTTGGATATATATATTTTCTATTTTTGTTTTGTTTTATAACTTGACCACAACAATTATAAGTTTCTAGTCAAATCAAAAAATGTAGTAAATATTGGTCTTGTTCCAAGGATCCCATCGAAAGAAATATTATAGCCAAAACGGATCCAAAATCAGACATTTGGTTAAAAATATATAACCCTTTTGTATCTAGACCAACAAAAATAAACATACATATTTATTGATGCGAGAATAAGATGTGGACTGTAGGTTGAATTCGAAAAACCAGAAGGACAATTTTTTTGCGAATGTGCCAACAATCCACCTTCTAGCCAAGCCACACTCGTCGTGTTTTCATCCAATGGCCCGAAATCACATGGATAACTCTCTATTTCCCTATGTGCACAGATTAGACCTCATCTAGGTGCACAGATTAGCCCGTTTCACGGGATACGTTCTTGGCTGCAATGTGTAGTGCACCCCCGTAATTCTCCAACTGTTCATGGAATTCTTATGTGGCATGGATAACTGTCCATTTCCCTATGAATGGAGGTTTGCGTCATGTCATACATGTTGGTTTGTAAGATAGCCAAGGGTCTATTTGGTTGTCGGCATCATTTTTTGCCTCCTTGCATTTGTGACTTAGTTCAGCCTCGCTGAGTAAAAATAGGCTAGCATGTTTGGTTGCCAACATTTGGGCAGCAATTTCCCGACAATATTTCTCTTCCCGCATTTTGTGATTTTCAGCTGGGATCGTGCACTACACGACGTTCGGTTGCACACGTTCGGCTTGATGTAGTAACATTGCACCCCTATGTGGTGAGCTTACCATCTACTACCTCCCTAACCACTGTTCATTGCATGTTACATACGATTACATCCATCATGGGATAAAAGTGATACCACAATGACGACGAACTGAATGAAGACTACAAAGTAATTCATCTCACACAACCCTATATGACCTGCACCCTTGCCTACTCTAGGATAGCTCTTCTCTCTGAGCATGAACTTGGAGTGGCCATCCTCTGCATCCTTCTTACTCTTAAATCTTTTGTAGCAGTTGTCTTTGGAACCACTCACTTGTTCATGCATGTATCTCATGAACCATAGACTCCTGGAATCATCCCTGAGTACACCACATATCACTTCATATACCACTACAGAAAATCAAAAAATCTAACATCAGGCAAAGTGACACAACATATGAAAAAGAAGCAAGATAGGCATACGTGATCATATACCCAAAAAAGCAGCATAATTTCATCCTAACTACTATAGTGTCATCCTGCCATCTGATACGTCCAAAACGTATCTATAATTTCTGCTTGCTCCATGCTTCTTTTGTGTGATATTGCTATGATATTGATGCACTTCCATACACTTTTGATCATATTTGGACTAACCTATTAACTCAGTGCACCACAGTGCCAGTTCCTGTTTTCTGCTGTTTTTCTATTTCAGGTTTCCCCCATATTAAAAGTGCTCTAAAAATTCCGGGAAAAATACAGGAAAAATCAGCGTACAGGAAGCTTCGAGAAAAACCAAAGCGGGGCCAGAGGGGAGCCAGGGGTGGCCCAGGCGGCCATCTGGCGCGGCCCCACCCCTGGCCGCGCCAGGGGGGCGCCTGGGGCCCCGGCTCCGCCTCTGGTGACCCCCCTTCGCATATATATTCCTCGCGTCCCGAAACCCTCGAGGACGGAACCCTTTTTCGCGATCTAGCCTCTGTTCCGCCGCCGCCGCGCTTCCAAGATCGGGAGCATCAGGAGAACTCTTCCCGGCACCCTGCCGGAGGGGAGAACCACCACCGGGAGCTTCTCCACCACCATGGACGCTTCCCGGATGAGTCGTGAGTAGTCCACCTTGGACCATGGGTCCATGATCAGTAGCTATGTGATGTTCTCCTCCCCTCTTTGTTATTCATGGTTTAGACCTCGTGAGCTGCCCTACATGATCGAGGCACATATGTAATTTTTATGCTATTGCTCTGCTGAGTTTGCTGGGATCCGATGGATTATGAGATTATGTTCAGATTGTGTGTGAGTAATATATTTGATTCACCTCTTTTATATTTATGTTCTTGAGTAATTCTTGCATGTTCTCCGTTGCTGTTTATTGCTTTGGCCAAGTAGTAGGTAGTAACTCCAAGAGGGAGCGTTATGCTTGATTGTGGGTTCATGCCCCCTGATGACTAGCTTGAGTGACAGAATCATGAGTCTAGAGGATGTGATGTTGCCACAAGGGGGAAAACAACGGTGCTTGTACTTGCGGGTGCAAGGATTGTTTACTTTTCGCAAAGTTCTTTTAATGCAGTTGTCTGTTGCTTTGAGTTTACACTTTGGGTGGGATTCGCAACTTAATACCAGCGAGATGTTCTGGATAGATATCTCAAGGTGGATGATTAGTAGTAGATGCAGATGGATTTCGGTCTACTTGCCTTGGCGTACCGCCCATGCTTTTGAGCCTCTACCTTTCTTTGCAGCATAGTTAGCATTGGTTTGCGCACATAATCCTGTCAATTGCCCAGCTATAATTTGTTTACCTCGCTTTGCTGTTTTATCGTCTTTTGGGAGACAGACATCACTAGTGAACATCATGGGACCCCGGTCCATATTACCACCACTGATCACACCCGCTATTTACTTCATGTCTTTATTTCCTAGTTGCAGTCATACCTATCATTATTATCTCTTGTGTTTGATCCTTTGTAAACAACAAGGCCGGAGGGATTGACAACCTCTCTGTACTCGTTGAGAGCAAAGTTATTTGTATCTGTGTGCAGGTCCTGTCAACCGCTAAGTTTCTGGCGCCGTTGACACCTTCTTCTCGACCCTCGGAGTCTCACGGGATTCGATCCTTGGTATCTTTGCCAAGGGAAATTTGCTGCTACGCTACATCTCAAACCTTCCACTTGGGGTAACCAACGAGGGGCGAGAAGCCATCAAGCAAAGTTTCTGGCGCCGTTGCCGGGGACTCCACTCTTCGAGATAGGGGAGTTGCACGCTATCTTTTATCTTTGCTTTTTAGTCTTGTTAGTTTACCTTTCAGTTTTTGCTTTAGTGTCCCTTACCAAAAATCACAAAAATAGTTATCCTGCTTGCTGCTGCTATGGGTTCCACCGAGAACACCAAGTTGTGTGACTTCACTAGTCATAACAACAATGACTTTATCTGCACGCCTATTGCTACACCTGCCACTTCAGCACCTTCTTATGAGATTAAACCTGCTTTACTGAACCTAGTTATGAAAGATCAATTCTCCGGTGCTGGAAATGATGCTGCTTTGCACTTAAATAATTTTGTTGAGCTCTGTGATATGCAAAAGTACGAAGAAGTAGATGGTTATATTGTTAAGCTTAAGCTTTTTCCTTTCTCCTTGAGAGGAGGAGCTAAAATCTGGTTTCAATCCTTGCCTAGGAATAGCATAGATTCTTGGGACAAGTGCAAGGATGCCTTTATTGGGAAGTACTATCCCCCTGCTAAAATTATCCAATTAAGGAGTAACATAATGAATTTTAAACAATTGGATAATGAACACGTTGCCCAAGCTTGGGAACGCATGAAATCTCTTGTCAAGAACTGCCCTACTCATGGTTTGACTACTGATACGGTGTATCCTAGGGCCATCACCATGGACCCTCCTTCACCCCCTCAAGTGCCTCAAGGACCGATGACACGTGCTCGTGCTAGAGCTTTCGAGACCGAGGTGACGTCACTCCTAGCCCAACTTCCTTATGAATCTTGCGAGACATGGTTGCTACCTCAAGCGAGTGTGCTTTGTGTGCTCAGGTGTGAAGGAGACCGCTTCGGAGAAGAGCGTGAAGGTGAACAAGTCCCCAAGGCCACGGACGAACTGACGCATCGAGAAGGGCAGAAGGGAGCTCCAGGCCCCGGACATCCGGCTCCATGGCCCGGACATCCGGCACCTGGGCCATCATCTACAGAAGACCAGCAGCGACTGAAGCTACAGGGCCCGGACATCCGGCCAGGGCCCGGACATCCGGCCAAGCGCGGCCCGGACATCCGGCCCCGGGCCCGGAAATCCGGCGCCTCTGTCCAGAGAGCACCCGAGACCAGGCCACTCCAGCCCGGACATCCGGCCCATGGCCCCGGACGTCCGGCGTCCCTCGAAGCCCCGGACATCCGGGCCGCCGCCCGGACATCCGGCCCCTGATCTGCCTGCGTGCAGCCCCCTGGGTCGAGGCCCATGTACCCATTCGCCCCGTAGACTATATATACTCCTCTCCTCTTTCCGTTTAGGGTTAGCTGTGGTTTTAGCTCATTTGACACTTGTGTGGATTTCTCCCACGAGACCATTGCGCCTCTACGGAGAAGATCCACCTCTGGATTCAAGACCCCTAACGGGAAGATCCCACGGGATTCCAAGACCTCCTCCGGGAGAAGACTATCTGTATCACCGTTGTTGACTTTGGATCATGTATCTCGACCTTGTATCGCGAATCTAGCACTTGTGTGATTGCTTCCGTGTTGATTTGAGTGTTCTCTCTTGTGTTTTCCCCATCTTTCTCCGTGTTTTCCCCGTGTTCATCGTGTGCCAACCTCCAAACGTGAAAGATCCGCTGATTAGGGTTCCACCCTACATCAATGCACCACCGGTCTACCACTATTGCCATGACTTTGAGCATGAGTATATCAACACTCCTTTGGCACATGGCACCCAAAGCTTCATATTTATTGATTGTGCGCTCATATGCCATGCTCCTTGGACATATCATTCCCATAACAAATTTGCATCTTGTGCATGGATTGACTCCCATTATGATTGCCTTGTTGCATCTTGTATTCCCATGTCATCCATGATATACGAGCTTGTGCATTTTCTTAGCAAATTTGTTGTGATCTTTCTTGATGGACTCTTCATACATATTGATCACATTGCCAAGCATCAATTGCATGATCACATACTCACATTGAGCATCATTTACCATGTTGATACGGAGTATCCCATGATCATCCCCATGTTCACTCGACGAGACCTCAACTACACACAATTGGACACAAGGTTCACTCGCTCCTCTCTGAACCTCCACTTTCTACATGTGAGACATGCCTACTACCTCAAATATATGTGCTATGCATGTTCAGGAACACCCAAGGAGACCATGGAGAACCCAAGGACCAAGGCCAAGTGCGCGCGGGAGAGAAGGAAGAAGGGCCAGCACCTACAGGCCCCGGACATCCGGCCCCCAGGCCCGGACATCCGGCGCCCCGGACATCCGGGCCCTGGCCGGAAATCCGGCGCCACTGTCCAGAAGACACCCGTGGCTCAACCCCTCCAGCCCGGACATCCGGCCCCTCGGCCCGGACATCCGGCGTCTCGGGAAGGCCCGGACATCCGGCCCCCGCCCGGACATCCGGCCCCTGTCTGCGCACAGTGTATCGGGCCTGAGGCCCATGTATCCCTCTCCCACTTACCCCTTCGTGGACCTAGACTATATATCCTCCTCCCCCTCCTCCATTTGAGGGTTAGCTTAGAGATAGCTCATTTGATACCTAGAGCTTTGCTCATCTAGTGGTTCATCTCCTTGTGAGTGACTGCGGCCCCTCCACGGAGAAGATCCACACGGATTCAAGACCTCTGCGGAGAAGATCCTACGGGATTCAAGGCCCCTCGCGGGAAGATCCTACGGGATATCATCAAGACCTCCTCACGGAGAAGAACCGGTTACCCTTTGTATCGTCCCTTGTTGATCATGGATCTTGTATCTCTTTGTGTTTTGAGGATCTAGCATATGTGTGACTTGTTCTTGTTGGTTTGAGTGATTCTCTCGTGTTTTCCCTCGTGTTCCCCTCTCGTGTTCTTCGTGTTCATCGTGGGATCCCCTCCATTTCGTGAAAGATCTGTTGATTAGGGTTCCACCCTGTATCACGTGTTGATTGAGTGTTTTCCTCTTGTGTTTCCCCCTTCTTTCCCCTGTGATTCCCCGTGTTCATCGTGTGCCAACCTCCAAACGTGAAAGATCCGCTGATTAGGGTTCCACCCTGTATCATATGGTATCTAGAGCAAAGGTTTCTCACGATTTTGGAGCCCCACACTTCGTTTTCTAGCCTGTTTTTGTCGTGTTCTTCCTAATTTCGAAAATTGACCCACAAAAAGAGCCCCAAAAATTTTCTGTGATCTGTTGATTTGGCAAGATTTTGTTGAATTTGTTCCATGGATTTGCTGTGCCACGTGTGGATCTAGCTTTTCCTCCACTTTTCCCCAAATTTCATCCGAAAAACCCGCCGAATTTTTGCCACGAAACCACCATTGCAGCGTGTTCTTGCTGGCTCGGGCACCCCGGACATCCGGCCCGTGCCCCGGACATCCGGCCCAGCCCGGACATCCGGCCTTTGGCCCGGACATCCGGCCTCCCGCAGCCATTTCCCCACCTCTCCGCCATTTTCGCTCGGTACTCCACCATTTCTTCCGCATACCACCACCTTTTCCGCATCCACCATCACTTCACCGCTTCGAGTTTCGAAAATTTGTCTCCATTTGCCGTGGATACTTGAGTTGTGGTTTCACCGTTTCCTTGGATGTTTAGGCTACCTTGGGACGGCAAGACTTCGACAACACCACCGCTCAACTTCGGCAAGGACGGTAACATCGACGACACTTCGATCATTTTATCTTGCAATTGCATTGTCACCCTATGAACCATCTTTGCGTAGCTTTCCCATTGAGACTAGCCATTTGAGTATTGCCGGGCCACGACACTTGTGCACATTAGTGATAGTCATAGATATTGCATACCACATCATTGTGAGTAACATCACATCATCTTGGTATCTTGCATGTCCCCGTGTGCCACAAGAGTGCTCCGCATACACAATAGCTACCTTGATACGTGAAGCATACATATGTGCCAAAAGAAAGAGCTCCAAAGCTTTTAAGCAAAAGAGCCAATCCAAGCAAAGAAACAATAGCATCATACGCCTTGCATCCAAAGAGATCATACATAGCAACATCACCTTGTGCTCAAGCATCGGCACATCATACACTCATAGCATACTTGTGATAGATAGTCGTTACGTTTTGCCCATATAGGTCGTGCACAAGTGCGTATCCGCCTATTAAGCAATCGGTTAGCGTCTCTCTAGCGTTGTGCAACACGAGCATTTTCCGTGGTTTACCACATTTTTCGCTCATCCTTGGTTGCACAACCACATTTATCTATCCGTGCGTGTGTTCCGTGTGCTACCCTTTGCTAGTGATCTACTTGTTGCATGAGCAAATTGTGAACCATTTTCAACATCTTTGAGTCATTTTGACGATTGCATTGAATTTGTGCCACATCCTAACCAAGCTCCTCTCAAAGCTTTACTTGTGTAGGTGTGAGAATCGACACGAAGTGATACCAATAGTGCTATTTCCGGGTTACATTGTTGAGTGATCATTGATCCATTTTCAACCTCGGTTAAGGTACATTGATATTGTCTTCTCCTTTCTCCACTCACTTACGTGCTTGTGATGATGGATAGGCCAAGTTCATCTACCAACCCGATCTTCGATGACCCTCAAGAAGCGAACAACTACGTCACCAAACTACATCTATTCGGTGTCCAACGAGCTCTACGTCAAGAGAGCGAAGCTATGCGAGAGTACATTGGTCAAGTTGCCGAGGACGCGCGACAATTCCAACAAAGCACCAAGGAGCAAATCGACCTCATCAACACCAACATGTCTACTCAATACAATGAGCTACGGACATTGATCATCAACCGACGTTCTTCCTCAACATCATCTCATCGACGAAGCCGCTCAAGTCGACATACCGACTCAACGCAAGACTCAAGTACACCTACGTCAAACACTCTTCGTCAAGCCGCACGTCAAGCTCGACATGAACATCGGCAACCTCTACATGACAAGAGTTCCCAAGAGCTATTCGACGAACAAGAAAATCGACGTCGTCACAACCAAGCTACACTTGAGCAAGCACAAGACCGGCAACGACTACGCCAACAACAACAAGAGCGAGCTCGTCAATATCAAGAAGAACAAGATGCCGAGGCTAACCGCCAAGCACAACAACGTCGTGACGCTCAAGCTATGGAGGCGCAACGTGCTCTACAAGATGCACATCGCAATGTGGCAGCCCGCACTCGTCACAATCGTCAAGAAGAGGACTTCCTTCGCGATGAGATGCAAGAAAGGCGCCATCAAGCAAGAAGGCAAGACGAAGCTCCTCCTCAAGCGCGACATGAGCAACAATATCAACAAGAACATCAACTCCAACAAGAACGTCTACATCCTCAAGAGCAACACGATACGGCAAACCGCCAAAATCGAGATCATCCTCCCAATAGGCAAGGAAACAATGATGAGCATCGCTATGGCAAGCTCAAGTTCACCATGCCAAAGTTTTCCGGAAGCATTGATCCCGAAGACTACCTCTCATGGGCATTAAAAGTTGACAAGATCTTTCGCCTTCACAACTTCGATGAAGAGAAGAAGATCGCTATGGCATCACTTGAGTTCCAAGACTATGTTCTCATTTGGTGGGAGCAAATCATAGAGAGAAGAGAAGCCAAAGGCGAACCTCCTATCACCACTTGGGCTCAAATGAAGGAAGTGATGAGAGCACGTTTTGTGCCTACACACTACAACCGCGACTTGTTCAAGAAGCTCCAACTCCTCAAGCAAGGAACCAAGTCCGTCGAAGAGTACTACAAGGAGATGGAGATTGCTATGATAAGAGCAAACATCATGGAAGATGAAGAGCAAACAATGGCGAGATTCTTGAATGGACTCAACTACTCCATTAAGAAGATTGCGGACTTCCAACCATACAACAATCTCCTCGAGCTAGTACACCAAGCAACCAAAGCGGAGCGACAAGTTCAAGAGGACTACAAGTACTCCAAGTTCACCTCCAAGAACTTCGGCTCCTACAACCAAGCTTCAACGACTTCGGCTACTCCTCCTACCTCTTCCAAGCCTCCTACAAACTTCGGAGACAAGCAAAGCTACAAGAATGCGACTACTTCGAGTCGTCCTCCTTCTACCAACAACTTCAAGCCAAGAGCTTACTCAACCACACCTCCAACCGAAGATAACAACAAGACGAGCTCCATCAAATGCTTCAAGTGCCAAGGACGAGGCCACAAGTCATTTGAGTGCAAGACCGTTCGCACCATGATCATCAACGACGACGGATCTTATGACTCCATGAGCGATGATGAGATGGAAGCACTTGAGCATGTCGCTATGCATCGCCAAGTCAATGAAGAAGAAGACAATCAAGTATTTTGCGACAATGACTCAAGCCCCAACCTTGTTGTCTCCAAAGTCTTGACACTACAACATCAACAAGATGAAGACCAACGTTGTCACATTTTTCATACGAAGGCCGGCATAAATGGACGCTCCGTCAAGGTTATCATCGATGGCGGAAGTTGCCACAACTTGGCAAGCGAAGAGCTATGCGACAAGCTTCATTTGGTCAAGACGAAGCATCCTCACCCCTACAAGGTCCAATGGCTCAACGACGCCGGAATTCTTCGAGTCGAGCACACCGTGCAAGTCTCTTTCAAGATTGGCGCTTACGAGGACACTCTTGAGTGTGATGTGATACCCATGTCCGTGTGCCACCTTATTCTTGGACGACCATGGCAATATGATCGTGGAGTCACACACAATGGACGGACGAATCACTATCACTTCAAGATGAAGGGCAAGGAATTCGTGCTCCGACCAATGACTCCAAGTCAAGTAGCCGCCGACAAGCTTTTACCTACTACCCATCGTGGAGAGAATGGTGAGAGAGCGAGCCACCAAAAAGAGAGCGAGAGCCACAAGCCAAATATGAGCGACTCCACGATGAGTGATACAGGGTGGAACCCTAATCAGCGGATCTTTCACGTTTGGAGGTTGGCACACGATGAACACGGGGAAAACACAAGGGGAAGACGGGGAAAACACAAGAGAGAACACTCAAATCAACACGGAAGCAATCACACAAGTGCTAGATTCGCGATACAAGGTCGAGGTACATGATCCAAAGTCAACAACGGTGATACAGATAGTCTTCTCCCGGAGGAGGTCTTGGAATCCCGTGGGATCTTCCCGTTAGGGGTCTTGAATCCAGAGGTGGATCTTCTCCGTAGAGGCGCACCGGTCTCGTGGGAGAAATCCACACAAGTGTCAAATGAGCTAAACCACAGCTGAGTCTAAAGGAAAGAGGTCCACAGTATTTATATTACACACGCGGTCGCCGTCGTAGCGGACGTCCGGAGGTTACCGGACGTCCGGTGGTTCCGGAGGGACCGGACGTCCGGTAATCCTCGGATTTCCGCTATTTAGCTTCTGTTGCCGAAGTCACGGACGTCCGGTGGCTTCCGGTCGTCCGGTCGTCTGGGAGGGGCCGGACGTCCGGTGTTCTCCGGTCGTCCGGTGCCTGGGAGTCGCCGGTCGTCCGGTGCAGGCCGGACGTCCGGTGCCTGTAGCATCTTCAGCATTCCTTCTTCTTGTCTCGAGCACTTGTCGGTCCTGTCCTCTTGAGCATCATATAGAGCTGTCCCGCGGCCTTCGTCCAAGTACCTGAGTATGCATAGAGTCTCTGATGAAGGTAGAGGCCGTACCTCAAGTGAATCCGAAAGATGTAAAGAGAGGAGCGAGGTCACCTCGGTCTCAAAAGCTCTTGCACGTGCTCTAGTCATGGGTCCTTTGGGCACTTGGTGAGGCGATGAAGGGTCCATGGTGATGGCCCTAGGATACACCGTATCATTTGGCCTCCCCTTTGCATAGAAGCACAAGGTGGAAGACGCTCGATGGGTTCTCACACACTTCTCTCATCTCACGTTTTGTAGCAAATAGCACTAGTTGCTTCTTGTCGCTCATCGTGGAGTCGCTCATATTTGGCTTGTGGCTCTCGCTCTCTTTTTGGTGGCTCGCTCTCTCACCATTCTCTCCACGATGGGTAGTAGGTAAAAGCTTGTCGGCGGCTACTTGACTTGGGGTCATAGGTCGGAGCACGAATTCCTTGCCCTTCATCTTGAAGTGATAGTGATTCGTCCGTCCATTGTGTGTGACTCCACGATCATATTGCCATGGTCGTCCAAGAATAAGGTGGCACACGGACATGGGTATCACATCACACTCAAGAGTGTCCTCGTAAGCGCCAATCTTGAAAGAGACTTGCACGGTGTGCTCTACTCGAAGAATTCCGGCGTCGTTGAGCCATTGGACCTTGTAGGGGTTAGGATGCTTCGTCTTGACCAAATGAAGCTTGTCGCATAGCTCTTCGCTTGCCAAGTTGTGGCAACTTCCGCCATCGATGATAACTTTGACGGCGCGTCCATTGATGCCGGCCTTCGTATGGAAAATGTGACAACGTTGGTCTTCGTCTTGTTGATGTTGGAGTGTCAAGACTTTGGAGACAACAAGGTTGGGGCTTGAGTCATTGTCGCAAAACACTTGATTGTCTTCTTCTTCATTGACTTGGCGATGCATAGCGACATGCTCAAGTGCTTCCATCTCATCATCGCTCATGGAGTCATAAGATCCGTCGTCGTTGATGATCATGGTGCGAACGGTCTTGCACTCAAATGACTTGTGGCCTCGTCCTTGGCACTTGAAGCATTTGATGGAGCTCGTCTTGTTGTTATCTTCGGTTGGAGGTGTGGTTGAGTAAGCTCTTGGCTTGAAGTTGTTGGTAGAAGGAGGACGACTCGAAGTAGTCGCATTCTTGTAGCTTTGCTTGTCTCCGAAGTTTGTAGGAGGCTTGGAAGAGGTAGGAGGAGTATCCGAAGTCGTTGAAGCTTGGTTGTAGGAGCCGAAGTTCTTGGAGTTGAACTTGGAGTACTTGTAGTCCTCTTGAACTTGTCGCTCCGCTTTGGTTGCTTGGTGTACTAGCTCGAGGAGATTGTTGTATGGTTGGAAGTCCGCAATCTTCTTAATGGAGTAGTTGAGTCCATTCAAGAATCTCGCCATTGTTTGCTCTTCATCTTCCATGATGTTAGCTCTTATCATAGCAATCTCCATCTCCTTGTAGTACTCTTCAACGGACTTGGTTCCTTGCTTGAGGAGTTGGAGCTTCTTGAACAAGTCGCGGTTGTAGTGTGTAGGCACAAAACGTGCTCTCATCACTTCCTTCATTTGAGCCCAAGTGGTGATAGGAGGTTCGCCTTTGGCTTCTCTTCTCTCTATGATTTGCTCCCACCAAATGAGAACATAGTCTTGGAACTCAAGTGATGCCATAGCGATCTTCTTCTCTTCATCGAAGTTGTGAAGGCGAAAGATCTTGTCAACTTTTAATGCCCATGAGAGGTAGTCTTCGGGATCAATGCTTCCGGAAAACTTTGGCATGGTGAACTTGAGCTTGCCATAGCGATGCTCATCATTGTTTCCTTGCCTATTGGGAGGATGATCTCGATTTTGGCGGTTTGCCGTATCGTGTTGCTCTTGAGGATGTAGACGTTCTTGTTGGAGTTGATGTTCATGTCGCGCTTGAGGAGGAGCTTCTTCTTGCATTCTTGCTTGATGGCGCCGTTCTTGCATCTCATCTCGAAGAAAATCCTCTTCTTGACGAGTGTGTTGATTGCGGGCGGCCACATTGCGGTGTGCATCTTGTAAAGCACGTTGCGCCTCCATAGCTTGAGCGTCACGACGTTGTTGTGCTTGGTGGTTAGCCTCGGCATCTTGTTCTTCTTGATATTGACGAGCTCGCTCTTGTTGATGTTGGCGTAGTCGTTGCCGTTCTTGTGCTTGCTCAAGTGTAGCTTGGTTGTGACGACGTCGATTTTCTTGTTCGTCGAATAGCTCTTGGGAACTCTTGTCATGTAGAGGTTGCCGATGTTCATGTCGAGCTTGACGTGCGGCTTGACGAAGAGTGTTTGACGTAGGTGTACTTGAGTCTTGCGTTGAGTCGGTATGTCGACTTGAGCGGCTTCGTCGATGAGATGATGTTGAGGAAGAACGTCGGTTGATGATCAATGTCCGTAGCTCATTGTATTGAGTAGACATGTTGGTGTTGATGAGGTCGATTTGCTCCTTGGTAGTTTGTTGGAATTGTCGCGCGTCCTCGGCAACTTGACCAATGTACTCTCGCATAGCTTCACTCTCTTGATGTAGAGCTCGTTGGACACCGAATAGATGTAGTTTGGTGACGTAGTTGTTCGCTTCTTGAGGGTCGTCGAAGATCGGGTTGGTAGATGAACTTGGCCTATCCATCATCACAAGCAAGTAAGTGAGTGGAGAAAGGAGAAGACAATATCAATGTACCTTAACCGAGGTTGAAAATGGATCAATTATCACTCAACAATGTAACCCGGAAATAGCACTATTGGTATCACTTCGTGTCGATTCTCACACCTACAAGTAAAGCTTTGAGAGGAGCTTGGTTAGGATGTGGCACAAATTCAATGCAATCGTCAAAATGACTCAAAGATGTTGAAAATGGTTCACAAATTTGCTCATGCAACAAGTAGATCACTAGCAAAGAGTAGCACACGGAACACACGCACGGATAGATAAATGTGGTTGTGCAACCAAGGATGAGCGAAAAATGTGGTAAACCACGGAAAATGCTCGTGTTGCACAACGCTAGAGAGACGCTAACCGATTGCTTAATGATACGGTGTATCCTAGGGCCATCACCATGGACCCTCCTTCACCCCCTCAAGTGCCTCAAGGACCGATGACACGTGCTCGTGCTAGAGCTTTCGAGACCGAGGTGACGTCACTCCTAGCCCAACTTCCTTATGAATCTTGCGAGACATGGTTGCTACCTCAAGCGAGTGTGCTTTGTGTGCTCAGGTGTGAAGGAGACCGCTTCGGAGAAAAGCGTGAAGGTGAACAAGTCCCCAAGGCCACGGACGAACTGACGCATCGAGAAGGGCAGAAGGGAGCTCCAGGCCCCGGACATCCGGCTCCATGGCCCGGACATCCGGCACCTGGGCCATCATCTACAGAAGACCAGCAGCGACTGAAGCTACAGGGCCCGGACATCCGGCCAGGGCCCGGACATCCGGCCAAGCGCGGCCCGGACATCCGGCCCCGGGCCCGGAAATCCGGCGCCTCTGTCCAGAGAGCACCCGAGACCAGGCCACTCCAGCCCGGACATCCGGCCCATGGCCCCGGACGTCCGGCGTCCCTCGAAGCCCCGGACATCCGGGCCGCCGCCCGGACATCCGGCCCCTGATCTGCCTGCGTGCAGCCCCCTGGGCCGAGGCCCATGTACCCATTCGCCCCGTAGACTATATATACTCCTCTCCTCTTTCCGTTTAGGGTTAGCTGTGGTTTTAGCTCATTTGACACTTGTGTGGATTTCTCCCACGAGACCGGTGCGCCTCTACGGAGAAGATCCACCTCTGGATTCAAGACCCCTAACGGGAAGATCCCACGGGATTCCAAGACCTCCTCCGGGAGAAGACTATCTGTATCACCGTTGTTGACTTTGGATCATGTATCTCGACCTTGTATCGCGAATCTAGCACTTGTGTGATTGCTTCCGTGTTGATTTGAGTGTTCTCTCTTGTGTTTTCCCCATCCTTCTCCGTGTTTTCCCCGTGTTCATCGTGTGCCAACCTCCAAACGTGAAAGATCCGCTGATTAGGGTTCCACCCTACATCAACTACTTGGATGGTTATCCAAACTTTTTATGCAGGCTTGAACTTTACCTCGCGGAACTTGTTAGATTCGGCCGCGGGAGGAACCTTTATGTCAACTACACTTGGTGCTGCCACGAAGCTTCTCGACGAGATGATGACCAATTACTCCCAATGGCACACCGAACGCGCTCCAACAGGTAGGAAGGTAAACTCTGTCGAGGAGATTTCCTCCCTAAATGAAAAAGTTGACTTGATCATGTCTCTACTTTCCAAGCAATCTCCTATTGATCCTCATGATGTTCCTTTAAATTCTTTGATTGCTCAAGATCAAGTAGATGTGAACTTTATCTCTAGAAACAATTTCAATAACAATGCTTATAGGAGTAATTTTGGTAGCAACCCTAGACCGTTCCCTTCTAATTCCTATGGGAACAACAATGCTTATCCTAGCACCAAGAACTCCACTTCTGAACTAGAGATTATGCTTAAAGACTTCATCACTACCCAAAAGGCCTTCAATAAGAGTGTAAAAGAAAAACTAGACAAACTAGATAATCTCTCTTCGAAGGTAGACAATTTAGCCCATGAGGTAGAGTTGCTTAAAATTAGAACTTCTCCTCTTGAGGAGAGGAAGACCACTCCTATGAATGCTATTCAAGTGCAAATTAATGAAAACATTAGGATGATGGCTAAACTTAAAGAGAGATGGGCTAGAGAAAAGGAGGAAGAAGATAGAATTAAGAACCTTCCTACCCACCACACTGTTGCTACTATCCAAGTTGTTGAGGATATCCAAACTCTTAGCACCCAATGCACTCCTAGTCCCATTGGACCTATTAATGGTGATGCTATGACCTCAACCGTAGAAGAAGAAACTCCTATAACCATAGAAGCTACCGAACAAGTGAGTCTAAAGGACACCACTACCACTTTACTTGATAGTAGTGACCTTGATTTTGATAATTGCACCCTTTCTGAAGTTATTGGTTTTCTTCACAAGATGTCTAGAGATCCCCACACTAGCACACTTAATCTTGCCTTCACGGAGCATATCACTAATGCTCTTATCAAAGCTAGGGAGGAGAAGCTTAGGGTAGAAGCCTCCATACCTAGAAAGCTAGAAGATAGTTGGGATCCTATGATTAAAATTAAGTTGAATAACTTCTCTTGCTATGCCTTATGTGATGTTGGAGCTAGTACCTCCGTTATGCCCAAAAGAATATATGATATGTTTAAATTGAAATCTTTTGATCCTTGTTCTTTTGGTGTTCGTCTTGTTGATTCTTCCGTAAAGAAACCTTTGGGGAAGATCGACGATGTTCTTATCATTGTCAATGACAATTATGTTCCCGTTGATTTTACTATTATGGATATTGAATGTGAACCTTCATGTCCAATTATTTTGGGACGTCCTTTTCTTCGCACCGTTGGTGCTATCATTGACATGAAAGATGGGAATATAAAATTCCAATTCCCTCTCAAGAAAGGAATGGAACACTTCCCTAGAAAGAAGATTAAGTTGCCTTTTGAGTCCGTTATACGGGCTAGCTATTCTCTTACTCTTGATACAACTTGATCTTCTCCTTTTTGCATCATGCCTAGCTTAAAGGCATAAAAGAAAGCGCTTTTGGGAGGCAGCCCACAAAGAATTAGGTTTTATTTTGCTTTTGTTGTGTCTTGATGTTTGTTACTACAGTAGCATCACCATTGTATCTTTTCTTTTCAGCTTTGTGCCAAGTTTAGCCTCCAATTGCAAGAAAGTTCAAAAGTTGTGACGTGCAGTCCAGAAAACAGATTTTGTCCTTGGACAGAAAAATTCGAATAAAATCACCAGATCATCTTTTTGATCTGATTTTTTTTACAGCATGCTCTGTACAATTGGCTTTCGGGCGTCTGTTCTGAGTTTTTTGATTTGAGTTGCAGAAGTGCCCCGAAAAAATTATTTACTACCTGCTGGTCTGTTTTTCACAGATTCTGTCCTGTTTTGCCTTTTATTCGTTTTGCAAACCTTGAGCTTGCTTTTTCTTTGCAAAAACCTTTTGGCAATCTTGAGAAACAGTAGCTCTTCAAGATTATATTTATTTCCGGCAGGGAAAAGTTATTTTATTGTGGGTACTAACCTCGCTAATCAGATTATGATGAGTTATGTATGAAGGGAGTTTTCGAGTGTGCGAGGGAAGATGATAAAAGAAGATTCAGGAGGGTCAAACGCTCAAGCTTGGGGATGCCCCCATGCACCCCCAAGAAATATTCAAGAAGACTCAAGCGTCTAAGCTTGGGGATGCCCCCATGCATCCCCTTCTCCATCAACAATTATCAGTACGTCTTTCGTTCCACTATATTTTAATCACTTCATGTGTTATGTGCTATGCTTGGAGCGTCTTGCTCTTAGTTTCCTTTTTAGTTTTCTTTAGCTTTGCTTGCTGTTCATAACAAGTTAGAACCCATCTTTATTTGTGTGGGAGAGAAACACGCTCCACTTCAACCTAGAACACAACATAGGATTTTCATGCTTATCTTTGCTGTGTGTGTTCTTTGTCTTTCCATAGCTGCTGTCATGTTTAGCTCTTAGTTTTCATGCTTTTCTTTTTAAAGAGCTTTTGTTTAGTTGGTTGCTGAACTCTCTTGAGTTTTCATGTTTATCCTGTTAAGAGAGTTTGCCTGTTGCACTGAGTTGTGTGTCTTAACTTAAAGTAGGTAATTGAGGTTGCTATTTAATTTTAGTAGTAACTTGCAATAGTTTTGAGGTATTGCCATGAGTAATGTCTGAACTTTTGGTGCCAAGAGCTTTAGCCTATTAGTGATAGATGTCGTATTTTGGGCAATCCGTGTTTATTTTCGAAAACCTACAAATAGTTGAGAACTTTAGCTACTAAATGGATCACTAATCTTTGGAGGGATCGAATATTAGAGTACACTCACGTACCATGAGCCGAGGATGCGCAAGGATAATCAAACCCCCATACACTCCTCCTCGGGGTACTTGTCTCTTTGTGAACCTCCTAATTAGATTGAGAGTTACCGATAATAAGTGCATGAGTTCTTCGGACTAATGTGAGTATTCGAAAGTTGACACTTCCACCTAGCCATATTTTTCTAGCCTCTTCGGTACCGTGCATTGCCCTTTCTCACCTCGAGAGTTGGCGCATACTTCGCCGGTGCATCCAAATCCTTGGCACGATACACTCTGTCATCATAAGCCTCATTATATCCTTTCTCAAAACAGCCACCATACCTACCTATCAAGGCATTTCCATAGCCTTTCCGAGATACATTGCCTTGCAACATCCATCTTCTCATGACTTGATCTTCATGTCATACATGCTTTTTGCTTGATCGATGAGCCGCATGCTAGTTGGGCCTTGCCCTAATCATTACTACATGACGCGCTAGTATCATTGCATATCCTGCTACACCGGCAGAGGCATACATTTGCATACATCATGATAGTTTCATTTTCTTTATGTTGAGTACTTTTGTAAAGTGTGAAAGATCTTCTATACTTCTTGTAATAAATAGAGTGTTGCCCCTAAAGTGAGGAAAAGATCCCAAAGAGGACAAAATCAAAAGATCCCAAAGAGGACAAATGAGAGTTAAATAGAAAGAGCCATTGAGGCCACAAAAAATTAAAAAAAGAGAAAAAAGAGAAAAAGAAATAAAAAGAGAGAAGGGGGCACACTACTATTCCTTTTGAGAGATCCACACTCGTACTCCATCTTATACCTTGTACTCCATAGAGATTATCATTCATGCATATAGCTATGTGGGGACCTTCACACTATAGAATTTGGCTTGTATATTCCAATGATGAGCCTCCTCAAAAGAGCTCTAGGTCTTCTTGAGCAAGCAAGTTGGATGCACCCCCACTAGTTCCATTGGAGAGCTTACCTTAGCTCATATGTGCATCCATTGCATGGCAATCCCTACTCCTCACATCATATCTATCATTTGGCTTTCTCTCGCCTATGATTGTCCTCATTGATGTGAGCCTTTCACACCTTTTTTGTCTCCCCCCTTCATCATTTTTCTCTCTTTGCCATCCTAAGTGTCAACTTTCTTGCTTACGCTCATCCATTGCATGAGTGCTCAAAATATCGAAAGGGAGTGGATCATTTTGACTTGTACCTGGCTGACGGTCTGGGGATGAGTCAAGATAAGATTCCAAAGAAGACCAAGTGTGAAACTTTAGTAGATTAAGTTCTCAACAATACAAAAACTATGTTTTACTCTCTCATATATCCCTATCCCCTTTCTTGCACGCAAACACCATTTGGAGACATTCGAGTCACGGACAGCGAGAGCTCTTGCACCTTTATGTTCTTATGTTACTTGTTACAATGCTAATATAGACTCTTGCTTGTTATGACTTGAATTGAATTACATGCCTTGATTGCTTTACTTAAAAAGTTCTTATATGGTTGATAGCATGTCACCACAGAAATTATGCTTGTTATCATTTACCTACTCGAGGACGAGCAGGAATTAAGCTTGGGGATGTTGATACGTCCAAAACGTATCTATAATTTCTGCTTGCTCCATGCTTCTTTTGTGTGATATTGCTATGATATTGATGCACTTCCATACACTTTTGATCATATTTGGACTAACCTATTAACTCAGTGCACCACACTGCCAGTTCCTGTTTTCTGCTGTTTTTCTATTTCAGGTTTCCCCATATTAAAAGTGCTCTAAAAATTCCGGGAAAAATACAGGAAAAATCAGCGTACAGGAAGCTTCGAGAAAAACCAAAGCGGGGCCAGAGGGGAGCCAGGGGTGGCCCAGGCGGCCACCTGGCGCGGCCCCACCCCTGGTCGCGCCAGGGGGGCGCCTGGGGCCCCGGCTCCGCCTCTGGTGACCCCCCTTCGCATATATATTCCTCGCGTCCCGAAACCCTCAAGGATGGAACCCTTTTTCGCGATCTCACATTTGTTCCGCCGCCGCCGCGCTTCCAAGATCGGGAGCATCAGGAGAACTCTTCCCGGCACCCTGCCGGAGGGGAGAACCACCACCGGGAGCTTCTCCACCACCATGGACGCTTCCCGGATGAGTCGTGAGTAGTCCACCTTGGACCATGGGTCCATGATCAGTAGCTATGTGATGTTCTACTCCCCTCTTTGTTCTTCATGGTTTAGACCTCGTGAGCTGCCCTACATGATCGAGGCACATATGTAATCTTTATGTTGTTGCTCTGGTGAGTTTGCTGGGATCCGATGGATTATGAGATTATGTTCAGATTGTGTGTGAGTAATATATTTGATTCACCTCTTTTATATTTATGTTCTTGAGTAATTCTTGCATGTTCTCCGTTGTTGTTTATTGCTTTGGCCAAGTAGTAGGTAGTAACTCCAAGAGGGAGCGTTATGCTTGATTGTGGGTTCATGCCCCCTGATGACTAGCTTGAGTGACAGAAACATGAGTCTAGGGGATGTGCTATTGCCACAAGGGGGAAAACAACGGTGCTTGTACTTGCGGGTGCAAGGATTGTTTACTTTACGCAAAGTTCTTTTAATGCAGTTGTCTGTTGCTTTGAGTTTACACTTTGGGTGGGATTCGCAACTTAATACCAGCGAGATGTTCTGGATAGATATCTCAAGGTGGATGATTAGTAGTAGATGCAGATGGATTTCGGTCTACTTGCCTTGGCGTACCGCCCATGCTTTTGAGCCTCTACCTTTCTTTGCAGCATAGTTAGCATTGGTTTGCGCACATAATCCTGTCAATTGCCCAGCTGTAATTTGTTTACCTCGCTTTGTTGTTTTATCGTCTTTTGGGAGAGAGACATCACTAGTGAACATCATGGGACCCCGGTCCATATTACCACCACTGATCACACCCGCTATTTACTTCCTGTCTTTATTTCCTAGTTGCAGTCATACCTATCATTATTATCTCTTGTGTTTGATCCTTTGTAAACAACAAGGCCGGAGGGATTGACAACCTCTCAGTACTCGTTGGGAGCAAAGTTATTTGTATCTGTGTGCAGGTCCTGTCAACCGCTAAGTTTCTGGCGCCGTTGACACCTTCTTGTCGACCCTCAGAGTCTCACGGGATTCGATGCTTGGTATCTTTGCCAAGGGAAATTTGCTGCTACGCTACATCTCAAACCTTCCACTTGGGGTAACCAACGAGGGGCGAGAAGCCATCACCATCCCATCCAAAAGAGGGTGTAATCCTACCACCACAAGTTCACCATCAGCATGAGGGGTTAATATATACCGCCTCATCGAAACATACAGACTAGCGCGTGTTTTAAAGCCCTAGCTACCACAAAATGAACATCATCATCATGTGTGCCATCACCACCACCACACCATAGAACTAGATGTAGGACTTGCCCAGCCAAGTCCTAATCCAGAGAGGCATATGATGTGCTTCCATCCAACAAACCCAATACTCTGCACCCTTTTGTCTGACAAATGGCTAAGAGTCACTAATACGTCTCCAACGTATCTATAATTTTTTATTGTTCCATGCTATTATATTATCTGTTTTGTATGTTTAATGGGCTTTAATATACACATTTATATGATTTTTGGGACTAACCTATTAACCCACAGCCCAGTGCCAGTTTCTGTTTTTCCTTGTTTTTTGAGTATCGCAGAAAAGGAATACCAAACGGAGCCCAATTGACCTGAAACTCAACAGAGGATGTTTTTGGACCAGAAGAAGCCCAAGGAGTACCGGAGATGGACCAGGGGAGTCCCGGGCTGCCCACGAGGGTGGGTGGCCGCCTTAGGGACCCTCCTTACTTGTTCCCGACTCCAACACCTCTTATATATACAGAAACCTCCAGAAAATAACCTAGATCGGGAGTTCCGCCGCCGAAAGCCTCCGTTGCCAACGAAAACCAATCTAGACCCGTTCTGGCACCCTGCCGGAGGGGGGGAATCCCTCTCCGGTGGCCATCTTCATCATCTCGGCGCTCTCCATGACGAGGGCGGAGTAGTTCACCCTCGGTGCTGAGGGTATGTACCAGTAGCTATGTGTTTGATCTCTCTCTCTCTCTCTCTCTCTCTCTCTCTCTCTCTCT
>LR738712.1:155711674-155750295 GCA_902687465.1 Secale cereale | reverse complement strand
GGGGGGCAAAGGGGGCTAAATATTAGGCTTGAATACCAAAGATTTCTCAAAGTTCATGCATAACTGATCTTCTTCGCTCCCTCAACAATCTTCATCAAGCTTCGCCACTGATGTTAAGCTTCATGTCTAGCCAACGCAACCAAAATTCTGAAATGAAGGAAGGGGCTAGGCTATCCATGTATACACTTCAACACTTCGTTTCCTTTTTCTTTTGGAATAACACGTAAGCTTATCTAAAATGGGAATTACGCAGGCCTGATTTGAGTCACTTGCTTACAAATTGAACGGTAATGTTTACCCTAAACCAGCTTTACTTACACCCTTAAACCATTTTTCCATTTGTCTTGAAGATTCCCTGAGAAACATGCTTCACAAAGATGTTATCCTAACTCGGATACTTAGTACATGTCATGTTACAAGAATTTGAACAGACCCACTATAGAGTTCAGTAATCTGCATATTTGCATCATAGAGATTTGACTATTAGGTTAAAGAGCTGTTCTGGTGCAGAGAAGAAGGGACTGTGGTCTGTATCTATGACCAAAAGCTCGCTGGGTGGCCACTTCTTGATCATGGAATCTTGCTGCTGAGGGTCCAGCATATGGTCACGCTGTGTCTTTATGAAAACTCGCTTTACTCGATTCAATCTCTCATCATCTCCTTCAAAGCTTGCAGTACCAATAGCACTCGCAGGCCATGGGCGCATTAGCATTGAAGCCAGTATTGAGTCCTGAACAAGATTTTTTCCATAAAACATGTGTAAGTAAAATTCGGATCATTGATTACCTCTTAATTGTTGTGTGGCGTTTAGTTCTTGAGAAGGTTGTTCAAGAAACATGAATGTGAAATGATAGCAATATCTTGTCAGGAAATAGCTATAATAAATTTCATAATACTAGGCTCAGATTATGGCGATAGAATCTGTGCAATTTGATAAAGATGAGAATTTCATGAGCACATTGGCTCATGCATTATGATACCTCCTCAGGGCTTTGTTGTGATAGCCGATCACGCTGGAATTCTAATCTCAAGGCGACAGTAGTTGGAGGATCATCTGCTCCTGCACCAAATGTCAACTCGATCTCATTCTCAGGCAAACTTGGTAAGCCCTGTTACACATTAATATACAGAAACTGTCATTAGTCGTACATAGTCAGTATATAACCATGAAAGGAAGTTTCCAGATATGCAATAAATTTGCAACAGAGCTTATTCAATAATTTCAACACATGGAATTTGTTCGATAAATTTTCCAAGAATTATTGAACCTGTTATTTCATTTATATCATGCAAATGACAACAACGAGAACAAGCTGAAATTCTCAGGAAATATTCCAAGTGCCTGGTTAGCATTGCCCAATGTATTTATCCTGGTTTTTATCATGTCTGTTTGAGTTATATATGTACTAAGGTTTTCAGTTTTGTCATATGTATATGTTTATTAGTTATGCCATATTCTCAGAACTTGGTAGGTGGCCACGCGTCATGACAAATAAAGTGCAGCCTGAAAACTTTTTGTAAGGAATAAAGCATACATCTTTCTTGTCTTCATCAGTCTGAAGTCCAAATGGCAGCATAGCAGCTGCCACAAATATTGCTTGCTTAATTCTTTCAACGAATTCATGCATTGCATGAATCACACTCAGCCCTCCGATGCCATGCCCAATGAGAATCACCTGAAATTCGATCAAAATGAGTTTAAAAAGGTAAACCAAATCGCCTATAACTCTTCACCATTTTGAACACATGTCCCTAAGCAGCTTCACAACAAAGCAACAAACTACCTTCAGCATTTTGTGGCCATAAGTAGTTTATAAATTAGCAGCAATACTGCAGGATCCTACCTTCTCACCCTCCGGCAAGGCGGAGATGAGGCCCAGGAGCGGCCTGTCATACTGCTCGAATGACCGTACAGTGTTGGGGTCGGTGGGGTCTACGCCGCCTCCAGCAAGGTCTATGCAGGTCACTCGGTAGCCGGAGCCCTCTAGGAGCCACCGGAGCTTGAACCAGCACCACCCTCCATGCCCTTCCCCATGAACAAGCACAAAATGCTCCCCTGCCATGCCCGTTCAGTATCTGCCTACTGAGTACATCATTACCTCTCTACCAATCACCGGGACAACTTCATTTGTGCGGCCAGTTCCAAATGTCAAAACCAAGCAGGTCGTCCATTGAGGTCTACTATAAATGGATGCCATGCCAGGTGCTCTCTACATATCTGGCATGTAAAATGGCAGGATATAGCATGTGGACCAGCTGGTTTCTCTCCTCCCTGCATCGTGTTTGGCATTTGGCCTTTATGGACGTGCTAACTTCTCGGAGGATGTTTTGCGGTGTTAATTTCTGGTTTTAGACCATGATATATTCACGCGTGCTACATCTGGAACTTCAACATGGCCTTTTTTCCGAGAGTGCGCAAATTGCATATCATAGCTTTATAGAAGAAGAGAATTGCAAGTAACATCACACAGTGAAGACCGGAGAAGTGGAGAATACAATAGCAGGAGCAGCTAGGCGTCACCCAGACCATGCATGCATGATGTACGGTCACAGTAACTTGACGATGAGCTGAAAGAGACGCTCCGGTGCGGAGAAGAAGGGGCTGTGGTCGGTGTCCATGGCCACAACCTTGCTCGGTGGCCACCGGCGAATCATCGCCTCCTGCTGCTCCGGCTTCACCATGCAATCCTTTGCCGTTGTTATGTACACGCGCCACACCTGGTCGATCGCGCTGCTGTCCCCGCCGCCTCTCCCAAACCTGGCTGCGCTCAAGGCGGCAGGCCATGGACGGAGTAGGATGGAGGCAAGCGCAGAGTCCTGAACAAACATCTTACAGTTACAGTGCCACGACCATAGCATATAACACATTGGCAGATGATTCAGCGTTACAATTCCATTAACCAACCTCTTGGGGACTTTGCTGCGACAGGATCATGCGCTGGAACTCTGGCCGCAGTGCTGCACTCGTTGGCGGGTGATCCATTCCAAGACCAAATGCTAGGTCATACACGTCCCCGAGCTCGGATAAATCAGGTGCGCCCTGTTAAATTTCAGGTGAAATTCTTGAAAGGAAGAACTAATGGTAGCTGCCACTGTAACCGGACATAATAAGAGTTTAAATGAGCTTATGATAAGAGAGTTCAAGCAGTCACATCTTTGATGTCTTGTTCCGTTTGATAGCCAAACGGGAGCATGGTTGCTGCTATGAAGATTGCCTGCTTAATCCTGTCGCTGAATAAATGCATTGCATGGGTCACACTTAGCCCTCCTGCGCTGTGCCCAACCAAAATCACCTGAGGAAATCAATATGCTACCATTAGTTTTGTTATTGTGCTAGTATCAATCAGTAACACGAGATTTCCTTGTTATTGTGAGTAAATTTCTTTGATTCTCAGTATACTATATTTTTTTTTCGAGCAACCGGCAGGAGCTCTGCCTTTTCATTAAGAAGAAGAGAATCGACCAGTTTATAAGGAAAACTGGCCGAAAACCGATACATCTGCGATACACGCACACGCCAGCCCCGAGGCTGCGCACCACTCGAGTCGACGACACTGTCACCCAAGTGACCAGAGACGACACCCTACAACAGAACAATGGGCTCCGGAGCCGCCGCTCCGACATCCACACCGGCCCCGAGGCCACGCACCAGCCTAGTCGATGGCTCCGCCGCCCTAGGGGCCAAAGCCAACACCCAACGCACACGAGATCTCCGGCGCCGCCGCACCGGCTTCCACTCCGGCCCCGAGGCCGCGAACCCACCTAGTCGATGACCATGTCGCCCTCGCGACCAAAGCCAACCACCACACGACGGAGATACCCGGAGCCGCCGCTCCGACTTCCACGCCGGCCCCGAGGCCGCGCACACGCCTAGCCGACGACGAAGTTGCAAAGCCACAGAGCCACCGCCAGCAGATGAAGGACCGGACCTCTAAAGGCGTCGCCCCCAAGAGGGAAGCGACGAGGAACGCCGCCGACGCCCACTTCGGCCAAGGCCGAAGTTTGGGTTTTCACCCGAAGAGCCCGTGGCTGAGATGACGAGGGAGGTGAAGGGGCTCCACGACGCCGCCTCCAACAAGGGAACGACATCCTAGGACGTCGTCGACGCCGGCATCGACCGAGGTCGAGCCAGGCTTTCACCCGGAGCTCACCAAACCCATCTTCACCACAGCCATTCACCACCGGCGGCGGCCGAGCACCCTACACCGATCACCACCGCCAACCACCTCTTACACGGCAAGCAAAACCACCACGGCACCACGCGCCGTCATGGCAGCCCCGCACCCACCGCCAAGAGAGGCGCCGTCGCGCCGCCATCCTCCCTCCTCGCTGCCGTAGCCATCGCGCCGCAGCGCCGTCCGCAGCCCGCCAAACTCGAGGTTGACCACCACGCACCAGATCCGGGGCAGCCTCGCCCGGATCCGCGCCCCGGACGCCGCCGGTACCCGCCGTAGGAGCACCAGCAAGCTGCGCTCTCCCGCCGGCCGCCACACCCCAGATCCGCCGGAGCCCCGCCCGGATCCGCGCCCGCCCGTCCCGTGCGACGCCGCCGCGTCGCCGTCCTCTCCCGTGGCACGCCGCCACCGCCACGGACCTGCAGCTCCTGGCCGGAACCGCCGCGTCCCGACCAGCCTGCCACCCGCGGTGGCCCGCCGCAGCAGCCACCGGCCGCGCCAGATCTGGGCTCGGGCCCCAGACCCGCGCCCTCCACGCTGCAGCGCCAAGGGAGCTCGTCGGTGCGCCACATCACCCCCGCCACCGCGTTCCCGGGGCCGCCGCCCCGGCCTACCCGCGCCAGAGAGCCGCCATCGCCGCCCCCAGCCGAACCCGACGGCCACCGGCGCCACGGCGAGAACCTCCCCCGACACCATTTGGCGGCAGGGGCTCGCCGCCACCGCGGCGAAAGGAGCCGGCGGCAGCGGCGGCGAGGGGCGCAGGGGAGGGGGAGCTTGGAGCGGCGGCGGGTTCGCCCCCGGTGCTGCCTGGGTGCGACACGGGGGGTAGTCTCTACTTTACTCTTTTTACATTTAGATATTATTAACACGTGCGGCTCATCAGTCTGTGTACTATATTATTTTTTCATCTATCATGATTTCCATAAGGTACACAATTTCTTATTTCGACAGAATTGGCAAGCGGCCTTGTTATAAAGAATTTTTTTCAGGGAAGTTGTACTAGGCCATTGTGCGGCTCATCAGTCTGTTGGAAGTCATAGAAAGTGGTTTTCATAAAGAGCAACGGAAAATAAGTGTGATCATAAAACGTCTTATAAAAGCTTACAGAGGGGATACTGTAGTTCTTAAAAGAATGTAGTTTAAAGCTATGTTTTGTTCCCCTGAGACTGAAAGAGTAGTGCGGTGGGATGTGGGTACACGGTTACTGTCGTCACCTTTTCACCGTCCGGCAGCGCGGACAGGAGGTCGACGAGCGGCGCGGTGTACTCGTCGAACGACCGGACAGAGCCGGGGTCGACGCGGCTGCCGGCTGCCCCAGCAAGGTCGACACAGGAGACGCGGTGGCCGGAGCCCCGGAGCAGGGGCAGGAGCCTGAACCAGCACCAGGCGCCGTGGCCGGCACCGTGCACGAGAACAAAATGCTCCTTGCTCTCGGTAGCATCGCCGCCGGCGTCCATCTCGTCAATAACGTGTACTGGTACTACTACGATTGTTTGTGCGCCTGCCTATCTGCGGTTTCGTGCCCTACAGTGATGAGCTATTTATATAGGCGAGGCCAGGCACGGTTTGTTTCTGATATCTTCAAAGTACATGCCGGGAGTCAAACTTAACACCTACGTTGGCCAGAGGGGCGAGGTTTCCACGAGGCGATAATCAGGCAGGCTATGCAGATGGTTGGGCAGGATGGAAACATAGAGCACTCTCGTCATGTTTGCTTTCACCTCACACGTCCAAATCGCATGCGTTTAACGACCAGCACAGTGCGTGCTTCACTCTTTTTTACTGCACCTGCCCATGCATAAATCTCAGGAAAAAGAGATAGGAAAATAGTTGTCCACAGCACATCACGGCACAGCACGTCCTCGGGGGAAAATTGACCCAGTGTGAGCCGGTCGATGGAGACACGGCAAGACTAAGTCCAACAGACAGAGGCTATGTATGTACGCCATTTGTCACGTACGGTATGTCTATGTACTGTACGCACTAGAATTGCTGCCTCCGCATAACTTGCATCACTGGTTGTACTACACGGTGTTTTGTCCTTTATTTCCTGGGTGGATTTCTAGTGCCTTTTTTATCTTGTTCGCCGACTTCGCACTAGAAAAACATTCATGCCAACCTGGAATGATCAGGTGGTTTGACTCTTTCTTGCCGATCGAACACCTGGGGCTAAAACTACCCACAACGGGAGTAACATATAGTAACATATATGGTAACATCACACTTATCTAGACAAAATAAATGATGTGACATTTATTAATGAAAAAAGAAAGGCATGTGGTAACATAGCTAGTTACTGTAACATTACACATATCAAAAAAAGATAAATCTACAACCTAATAAATAAAGTGCTAAATGACACAACACATATGTTACTCCTCATTATAGAGATAGTAACATAGACTAAGTTACTCCCCACTCTGACTAGTCTAAGAATAAAAGGCTTGTCCAACATATTGATTCATTTTTTTAAACAACAAGCCTCCTCATTGATTTTCGTTAAAGAAACCATCACTATCTTAGGGCAACTCCAACGCATGACCTCAAATGGACGTCCATTTTATCTGGATTTCATCTGTTTGGTGGTGGCAAACGGACACGCTCGTACGCTTTGCGGCCGTCGGTGCGCCGCATTCTAGACAGTATGTGTATTTGGACTTAAATTTTGACCCCAAAAAACCCAATAAACGTTGCAAATAATGTAAAAACATTAATATAAATATTAAAACGTCCACAGTAGCCAAGTTCAACACATTTTTTAATTAAACTAAAATTCAAAAGACATAAATTAAACTAGATAAGGCCCGTCGCCTGTGAGCCGTCGTCTTCTGTAGCCGCCGTCCTAGTCGTCGTCGCCGGTGAGGTCGACATATAGAGGGGGCTGCCAGAGGTGGGCTGGCGGTCCCTGCTAGACCGTAGGCTCCTGCACCACCTCCTCCCGTGGCTCATGCTCCTCCTCTGGTGACCGCGGCGGCGTGGGTGATCATGGCCCGGCACCCACTACGTCGGCCATCTCCAGCGACGTCGATGACCAGCTCCACCACGACCCCACCAAGCGTGGGTTCCACACGGCGATGGGCGGCTCCTCCTCCACCTCCTCCTTTATGGCCATGTCCAGCTCCAGGATGACGACGTCGCCGGCCGCAGAGAGGGCCAGCTGGATTTCGAGGCCCTCCCATTGGCGCTCGTCGTAGGTGTTCATGGAGTCCTCCATGACCCGTCTCACGAGCTCGGCCTCTTCCTTCTCGGTCATGGGAGGTGGTGGTGGAGGGGGTGGGGATGGGGGCGGCGTCGGCGTGAGGCCGCGCACATGCATACACCCTCGCGTTTGGAGCGGGCTCTGAGCACGAGCAGGAAGCGGCCGCCATGGGCTGGGAGGACGACCGACAAAAAAGGATTGCCGCCGCAGGTCGTGCTCGCCGCAGAGCCACGTATCCTACAAAGGCGAATCCACGGCGTACCTGGGGTCGTAGAGGAGATCCGGTAGGAGGAGGGAGCGACGACGGTCGATCTCTTCACGGCGGGCGCGCTCGCTCATCGGCACCGGGGGGATTGGCCCTATCCACGGAGAGATGCCAATGTTGGGGAGGTGGGCGTCTTCCCACGACATATGTTAGCGCCATCATAGGGGCGTCTGTGCTTCAGGGTGGCCGGCGACGCGATGGCAAACGCGGGTGCTGAGCACGGCGCAGGTGGTGGGGCGGCACGGACCTGTTGGAGCAGCTGTGACCAGAGGAAGAGCCGGCCTCATGGATGTGCTTCCGCTTGCCGACCCAATGCCAACCCATGGCGTCGGCGAGGTAGTGGATGGGAGGGGATGCGTCGGCGGCTAGGATTTGCTCGCTCGTGTCGGGGCTCGAGGAGGCAGCCGGGCTCAGAAGTGAAAGTTGTGGACTTGTGGGTCCACAACTTCCACATTAAGAAAGGCGACGACCATGGCAGGTGGGTAGCTGACCGTCGGGGCCCGTCGTGCGTGCGTCGTTATTTTGGACGGTGGAGGTAGGTGGATGGCCTGCACGCGTCCTCGAGGAGGAAGAGAGCCAACCGCGTCTCCGTCCGTTCGCTGTCCGTGTGGACACAAACCAGAAGCTATTTCGCTCCGGAAATGGGGCGGGTTGAATGCGAAACGGATAAAATTACGGATGCAGCCACGCGTTGGGCCGTGACCTCTATCCGTTTGACCCTATATGGACACTTGCGGCGGACCAGATGGGGTAGTGCGTTGGAGTTGCCCTTATAAAACAGCTCATAGAGAGCAAACATCAAACTGGAACTAGAAACTGAAAGCAAAACCAGGTAACCAATATACTAGTAGTGGGGAGTAACATATGTGTGGTAACATGGAGGACTAGATTTATTAGGATATAGACTCATCTTACCTTGATATGTGTGATGTTACTCATACTAGTAGTAACTAGCTATGTTACCACATGCCTCTTTTTTTTCATTTATTGCTTGCCACATCATCTATTTTATCTAGATATGTGTGATGTTACTACATATGTTACTCCCACTATGGGTAGTCTAAGGCTGGTCACAATGGGGAGTAACATAAAGCAAGAACATACACGCTATTCTATGCTATGTTACCACCATCACAATGGGTAGGAACATCATGCAAAACTCTATTTATTAGTTTATAGACTCACAATGTCTTGAAATATGTGATGTTCCGGTAACTAGCTATGTTACCACTACCCTCTCTTTCCTCATTAAATGTTTGCCATGTCAGCTTTTTGTCCTACATGGCAACGATGTTACTACTAAGTTCCTCCCCATTGGGACTAGCCTAAATGGCGAGGTAATGACACATGCCAAAAATGACCATTGCATGATCGTCGGGCACGTTCTTTCGAAATGGTCCAAGGTCCACAAGGTCCACAAAGAACCAATTAAGTCCTGAACATCTTCAAGAGGTTTAAACAAATTAAGAGCACTAAAGACCATTCTCCATGTGAACTTGGCAAGATTACAGTCAAGGCACAAATGATTTTGTCTTTGCGTGACCACGGAAATAGCATTGATTGTTGCCAGTCCACCCTCTTTTGAGTAGATTATCCTTTGTCAAAACACTATTCCTAATCAAAAGCAACAGGAAGATCTTAATTTTCAAGGGCATTTTGATCTTCCATATACCTCTGTATCCAACTAGGTCAGTTGCTTTGAGTTGCAAATATAGCTCCTAATCAAAAGCAACAGAGAAGACCTTTTTTGCGCCTAGTTTTTCGAACACACACACAACTGATATCCCTTCTATTTAACACTGCTAAATTAAGATAGGTTTTAAAAAATATGCTCACTTTATATTATTGTTTTAGATGTAGGGAATAAATAAAAAAAATGCGCCACCAACAAACGCAGATGCCACAAAATGGAGGAGACAAATTTTGATGTCTATTGTATTTGATTATGTGGCCCCGAAGTAGAACAAATTTCATCCATATACAAGGAAATCCAGATGTCTGTGAGGGTATCAAAGTGGCATATATATAGCTAAATCATTAGAAAGAGAGAGAATAACATGATAAACATTGTCATGCACAACGACCATTGGCATGTAATGGGGAACTTCATGCCTTTAAATGCTACCCCCTCCGATCCATAATAAGTGATGTGGTTTTAGTTCAAATTTGAACCAATAAAACATGATCTTTCCCTCAAAAAAGAACATGTTATTTGTCATTTGTCTTAGACAACACAAACGATGGGATGGATTAGCTAGATGGTCATCTTGATTCGTTTTTCCTAGCTCACTTCGACTTTAGGACATCTACAACGAAGGCGCTAATTAAGGCTAGCGCTAGGATCAGGATCCTGGCCATTTTCCTTGATTCCCGTCCAATTCTACGAATTAGGCTCGCGTAGATGCCTTACGAGTTGCTGTACACTAGCCCAATGGGTCGTGTTTTTGTGTGAGTAGGCCTCGTACATGGCACTAAGCGATTCGAAACAAGGACTTTAGATCAGGTGCTAAAAATAAAATTCTTTTATTATTGCTGATGATGACAAAGCGTCTAATCAGGGCCTTGCGTTGGAGATGCCCTTATCGATTATCTTAATTAATTTCTTACATTTTTGGTATGAAGGAGATGGAACTGGTCAATGATGCTTCCCTCTTGAAGCAAATAGCATGCAGGAGATGGTTAAATGTCACACTCGTAATTCTAAAATATGAGTAGAAAAATGTCATAATTATGAAAATTCAAGAGGGTGGTGACGGTCAAGACGTGAACGGATACCAACAACGCAACAAACATAACGAATGAAACAAATTGTATACTACTAGTACTATATATCAATCACTTCAAATTTATGTCTCCGTGACAACTTAGTCAAGCCGTAAGCACCACAAAACTAGAAAAGGGTATAGAATCGTAAACTATAAAATGTAGGCCCTCCACCACCTCCCCGTCCAAATAGAAAGTGTCCAACAGGTGTTCAAAAAAAGAAAGTGTCCAACAATATGGTATATCTAGTGACATTTTATGGGACGGAGGGAATAATAAGCACAAGATCAAGACATTGTCCCACTCTTAGGCCCCGTTCGGAAGCTGTCTAGCTCCGTGCTCCGCCGGCAACGCGCGAGGAGCTGGCCGAACGCCTCGGCTCCGCGAAGCCAGCTTCAGAAGCGGAGGCCTCATGTAGTGTAAAAACTAGAAGCTGGATATTTGAGCTCCCAGATTCTAGCGGAGGTGGAGTTGGGATAAATTACTCGCGTTGCCATCGCCAAGTGATTCAGCATACCGGTTCGTGCGCTCAGAGACCAATCGGACCAGCCTCTCTCTCCTCAAACTGGGCCAGCCTGGTGGGCCCGACCATAGCAAGCCGCAGCTCCTCTCCTGTGCTGCCCCGAACGCTCCTGCCAGCCATGGAGAAGCTGGCTAGCGCTGCTCCCTCGAGAAGCTGGCTAGCTTCGGAAGCCAGAGAGCTTCCGAACGGGGCCTTAATCCATTAATACACAATGTGTTATTGATTTACCTCACGAGATCTGATCCTTTGTACGCGAATGGTTCACAACTACTCCCTCCGTTCGGAATTACTTGTCTCGGAAATGGATGTATCTAGAACTAAAATACGTCTAGATACATCAATTTCTGCGACAAGTAATTCCGAATGAAGGGAGTAGTACGTAGTACGACATATCCATATGAAAATTTAAGGTTGAACCAGTCTTGTCTTGTTATATTCCTATAGTTTAAAGATTGACATGGACCTTTTCTAAATCATGTATATGTACATGATATCACTCCCACAATTCAACAGATAATTCGGAAGATTTTTTTTTAAGACCAACTCAAATATCAACATACCATGGGGTCCACTATGAATACTCAAATTCATTCGTGGTAGTACAATCTGCAAAACTCCAAATGCAGAATATCTCTTACCATGACGAATAATAACAAAGTGCCAATGTAGATAGATTGGGTTCTTGGGATACAGTAATTTTCCTAACCATCACTAGTACATCGAGCTGCTAAACAAACGGTTTTAAACCCTTTCCGCGACGGCCTTCGAAACCGTCGCCAAGTGAGTGTGGGCGATAGGGGGTCCTTCCCACACGATCCAGAAACCGTCGGGATATGCCCTCCTGGCATACACGCTCGGCAAAATGATGTCGTGTGCGACCGGCGAGCGCTCAAATACGGAAATACGTACAGTAGAGCTAAAAAATTACAATTATACGGCAAAATTGTTTCCGGTCGCAAGTACATCTCACACAGTCAGTCCCCACTAAACGTTTCCGTTCGTATGTACATCCCACACAGTCGCTCCAAGGAAAACGTTTCCGTTCACATGTACATCACACACAATTTGTCCCGTTAAATTGTTTGTGATAGCGTTTCCATTGCATATGGTATTAACAATTTTATCGTTTGCGTTATTGAATGCATCACACACGATGCGTAGAAGAAACTATGTGGCAAAGACTGTCCATCACACACAGTTTTTATGTGGTAAACGTTTGCGTCAGGTGGCCTAACGCAAACAATTTTTAAGAGGATATCGTGTGTGATTGTTCATTAATTTAACACGGTTTATTCTTAGAAACTGTGTGCGTTATTGAATGCATCGCACACGGTGTTTTCTCAATAACCGTTTGCAATAGAAAAATCCAATTAGCAGGCTAACTATTCGATTATTCATAATCCATTTAGTAATCTAATTGACATTTCATTTTAAGCACATAATATATTTCATTTTCATAATTGAAATACATCAGAGTACAACATCATATAGCTTCAGCACTCAGCTATCCCATTACACAACTACACCAGGACCAAGTTTCACATGCAACATCTATAACCTTTTGAAATTAGCATCATAGACGATACATAGACAGATGTATCTCATCTGGAAAACTGCAGAAGCAGAAGACGAATATTGAGCCTTCATTGATGTTGAAGGTCTTTGTAACTTTAGGCCAGTGCATGTGGATGATTGACCGTCCATCATTCGTCCTCTTCAGGAACACTTCAATCTTGAACCATGGGCGTTGTATGAATACCTTCATCGCCTCCTGACCATACAGGTGGTTTGAGAGGTAATCATCAGTGAACTGCTTTGGAAAGGCCAAGAATGTGCATAAATATCTTCTCTATATTGGAAATGGGGCAAAGGAATAAAAATGCAAGGTATAATAGTTAGTACCATCCTGTAGTGAACTGATGTCTTCTTCATTGTGCAGACAAAGATCTTGTTGTTTTTTGTCACTAATTTCTTTATCCTAACAATCTTTCTGAGCTTCTTGACTTGACTGATATTTATGGACAACTCATTTCCCCATATGCAAAAAGGATCGAACAGTGGGTCAAAACCTCTGACAGCAGGACCTACATGTGCAATACCTAATTGTTAAAAACCAAAATACTAGAATGGTTCATGCAATTGCACAATAATGTGCTATTAGACAACGGACCATGCACGTGCTAACCTCGATTGTAAACCTCAGCGCTTCCCATTGTTAACCTGTAACACATATAAGGTAGTAGGTCATCAGGTTAAGTAAGGGGTTCGCATGCTATCAGTAAAATATGTTGATTGAAAATAAGCACATTGCAGATTCATCAGATTAATTCAAGCCACATGGAAAATCCATTTATCCAAACCAAGCATAATTAAGAACTAGGAAATATAGCAATGGTATACGTTTCTCATGTATTAAGTGCAGCCAAATTCGATTTATTCCTCACATGCACAACAATACAAATTTCTACCCACGATAATTGGACATCGCAATGTAGAATTGAATCAAGCAGTTAGCTAAACACCACAATAAACGAACCAAACATTAACTGAGCACCACATTACACAATATAAGATACTCCTAATAGAAGATCAGACAGTTAACCAAACCAAGCATGCTTAACAACTTGGAAATATAGCAATTGTATTTATTTTTCATGTATTTAGTACAACCAAATTCGATTTATTTCTCACATGGTATACAATAACAGAATGCAGCCACAACAATTGAACATCGCATTGCAGAATTGAACCAAGCAGTTAACTAAACACCACAACAAATGAACCAAACATTAACTGAGCACCACATTGCACAATATAACATACTCATAATAGAAGATCGGACAATTAACCAAACCAAGCATGCTTAACAACTTGGAAATATTGCACCCGGAAGAATTGAACATCACATTTGCAGAATTGAACCAAGCAGTTAACTGAACACCATATTGCACGACATATAGAACATATACACTATAGCAGAAGATTGAATGGTAAAAGTAGATAACACAATTCACTAGAATTTGTTAAGGAAAGGCAGTAGCTAGCAAACGATGGCCTCGAGAAAATGCCACAAACTGTCGTTTAAAGCAGCCAACCGCGTCGCGGCGCCGACGCGCGAGGCGTCAACGGTGGCCTCGACGGCGAGGTGCTCCTCCAAGATCTGGGGGTCGGCACGAATGGCAGCCATCACGACCTCATCCGTGCGTACGGCCGCGATTTGCTTCTCCACTGCCAAATGCTCCTTGACATCCTGTCTATACTGTGTGCACCGTGGCTTAGGGAAGCGCTTATTTGATGGAGGGGTCAGTGATTTGGGTGGAAGGTGTCGCGCTCGCGCCGGCGGTCAGGGCACGTGGGGTGTGGAAGGAGGAGGAGGATGGGGGTCGGGTGTGGATTACCTGCCTGGATAGGCGAGGCCGAGCAGCGTGAAGGAGGGTCACCGTCGAGGAGGCGGCGACGCTGCAAGGAAGGAGTGAAGGTTTCAACTTGGAAAGGAAGGCAGAAAGAGGGAAATGTGGCTTTTGGTAAGGGGGAGGGGCAGGGTGATGGGGAACGTAGTATTTTAAAATTTTCCTACGATCACGCAAGATCTATCTACTAGATGCATAGCAACGAGAGGGGAGAGTGTGTCTACGTACCCTCGTAGACCGGGAGCGGAAGCGTCAAGTGACGCGGTTGATGTAGTCGAACTTCTTCGCGATCCAACCGATCAAGCACCGAACGTACGGCACCTCCGCGTTCAGCACACGTTCAGCTTGATGACGTCCCACGAGCTCTTGATCCAGTTGAGCTTCACGGGAGAGTTTCGTCAGCACGATGGCGTGGTGACAGATATGATGTATCTACCGGCGCAGGCCTTCGCCTAAGCACTACAATGGTATGACCGAGGTGTGTTTCTGCGGAGGGGGGCACCGCACACGGCTAAAACAATTCAACTTGTGTGTCTCTGTGGTGCCCCCCTACCCCCGTATATAAAGGAGCAAGGGAGAGGCCGGCCCTAGAGGGGGCGCGCCAAGTGTGGGGAGTCCTACTAGGACTCCCAAGTCCTAGTAGGATTCCCCTTTCCTTTCTGGAGTAGGAGAGAAGGAAAGAGGTGGAGAGGGAGAAGGAAAAAGGGGCTGCACCGCTTGTCCAATTCGGACCAGAGGGGGGGCGCGCGCCTCCTTCCTTTTGGCCTTTCTCCTCTATTCTCGTATGGCCCAATAAGGCCCATATACTCCGAAAATACCCGAATCACTCGGAACCTTTCCGATGTCCGAATATAGTCGTCCAATATATCGATCTTTACGTCTCGACCATTTCGATACTCCTCGTCATGTCCCCGGTCTCATCCGGGAGTCCGAACTCCTTCGGTACATCAAAACTCATAAACTCATAATACCAATCGTCATCAAACGTTAAGCGTGCGGACCCTACGGGTTCGAGAACTATGTAGACATGACCGAGACTCATCTCCGGTCAATAACCAATAGCGGAACCTGGATGCTCATATTGGCTCCTACATATTCTACGAATATCTTTATCGGTCAAACCGCATAACAACATACGTTGTTCCTTTTGTCATTGGTATGTTACTTGCCCGAGATTCGATCGTCGGTATCTCTATACCTAGTTCAATCTCGTTACCGACCAGTTTCTTTACTCGTTCCGTAATACATCATCTCATGACTAACTCATCAGTCTTTTGCTTGCAAGGCTTATTATGATGTGCATTACCGAGAGGGCCCAGAGATACCTCTCCGACACTCGGAGTGACAAATCCTAGTCTTGATCTATGCCAACACCACGAACACTTTCGGAGACACCTGTAGAGCATCTTTATGATCACCCAGTTACGTTGTGACGTTTGATAGCACACAAGGTGTTCCTACGGTATTCGGGAGTTGCATAATCTCATAGTCATAGGAACATGTATAAGTCATGAAGAAAGCAATAGCAGTAAAACTAAACGATCATAGTGTTAAGCTAACGGATGGGTCTTGTCCATCACATCATTCTCCTAATGATGTGATCCCGTTGATCAAATGACAACTCATGTCTATGGTTAGGAAACATAACCATCTTTGATCAATGAGCTAGTCTAGTACAGGCATACTAGGGACACTCTGTTTTGTCTATGTATTCACACATGTACTAAGTTTTCGGTTAATACAATTCTAGCATGAATAATAAACATTTATCATGATATAAGGAAATATAAATAACAACTTTATTATTGCCTCTAGGGCATATTTCCTTCAGTCTCCCACTTGCACTAGAGTCAATAATCTAGCTCACATCGCCATGTGATTTAATACCGATAGTTCACATCGTTATGTGAATAACACCCATAGTTCACATCGACATGTGACCAAGACCCAAAGGGTTTACTAGAGTCAATAATCTAGTTCACATTGCTATGTGATTAATACCCAAGAGTAATAAGGTGTGATCATGTTTTGCTTGTGAGAGAAGTTTAGTCAACGGGTTTGTCACATTCAGATCCGTATGTATTTCGCAAATTTCTATGTCTACAATGCTCTGCATAGAGCTACTCTAGCTAATTGCTCCCACTTTCAATACGCATCCATATTGATATTTAGAATCATCTGGATTTAGTGTCAAAGCTTGCATCGGCGTAACCCTTTACGACGAACTCTTTATCACCTCCATAATCGAGAAACATTTCCTTAGTCATCCAGTTACTAAGGATAATTTTGACCGCTGTACAGTGATCTACTCCTGGATCACTATTGTACCCCCTTGACAAACTCATGGCAAGGTACACAACATGTTTGGTACACAGCATGGCATACTTTATAGAACCTATGGCTGAGGCATAGGGAATGACTTTCATTCTCTCTATATTTTTCTGCCGTGGTCTGGCTTTGAGTCTTACTCAACTTCACACCTTACAAGTCAGGCAAGAACTCCTTCTTTGACTGATCCATTTTGAACTACTTCAAAATCTTATCAAGGTATGTACTCATCGAAAGTCTTATCAAGCGTCTTGATCTATCTCTATAGATCTTGATGCCCAATATGTAAGCAGCTTCACCAAGGTCTTTCTTTGAAAAACTCCTTTCAAACACTCCTTTATGCTTTCCAGAAAATTCTACGTCATTTCCGATCGACAATATGTCATTCACATATACTTATCAGAAAGGTTGTAGTGCTCCCACTCACTTCTTGTAAATACAGGCTTCACCGCAAGTCTGTATAAATCTATATGCTTTGATCAATTTATCAAAGCGTATATTCCAACTCCGAGATGCTTGCACCAGTCCATAGATGGATCGCTGGAGCTTGCACATTTTGTTAGCACCTTTAGGATTGACAAAACCTTCTGGTTGCATCATATACAAGTCTTCTTTAATAAATCCATTAAAGAATGCAGTTTTGTTATCCATTTGCCAGATTTCATAAAATGCGGCAATTGCTAACATGATTCGGACAGACTTAAGCATCGCTACGGGTGAGAAAGTCTCATCGTAGTCAACTCCTTGAACTTGTTGAAATTTTTTCGCAACAAGTCGAGCTTTGTAAACAGTAACATTACCGTCAGCGTTAGTCTTCCTCTTGAAGATCCATTTATTTTTGATGGCTTGCCGATCATCGGGCAAGTCAACCAAATTCCACACTTTGTTCTCATAGATGGATCCCATCTCAGATTTCATGGCCTCAAGCCATTTCGCGGAATCTGGGCTCATCATCGCTTCCTCATAGTTCGTAGGTTCATCATGGTCTAGTAACATGACTTCCAGAACTGGGTTGCCGTACCACTCTGGTGCGGAACGTACTCTGTTTGATCTACGACGTTCAGCAGAAACTTGATCTGAAGTTTCATGATCATCATCATTAGCTTCCTCACTAATTGGTGTAGGAATCACTGGAACTAGTTTCTGTGATGTTCCACTTTCCAATTCGGGAGAAGGTACAATTACCTCATCAAGTTCTACTTTCCTCCCACTCACTTCTTTCGAGAGAAACTCCTTCTCTAGAAAGGATCCACTCTTAGCAACAAAGACCTTGCCTTCGGATCTGTGATAGAAGGTGTACCCAACAGTTTCTTTTGGGTATCCTATGAAGATTTACTTCTCCGATTTGGGTTCGAGCTTATCATGTTGAAACCTTTTCACATAAGCATCGCAGTCCCAAACTTAAAGAAATGACAGCTTAGGTTTCTCGTCAAACCACAGTTCATACGGTGTCATCTCCACGGATTTAGATGGTGCCCTATTTAATGTGAATGTAGCTGTATCTAATGCATAACCCCAAAAGCGATAGTGGTAGATCGGTAAGAGACATCATCGATCGCACCATATCTAATAAAGTACGGTTATGACGTTCGGACACACCATTACACTGTGGTGTTCCAGGTGGCGTGAGTAGTGAAACTATTTCACATTGTTTTTACTGAAGGCCAAACTCGCTAACTCAAATATTTTACCTCTACGATCATATCGTAGAAACTCTTATTTTCTTGTTACGATGATTCTCCACTTCACTCTGAAATTCTTTGAACTTTTCAAATGTTTCAGACTTGTGCTTCATTAAGTAGATATACCCATATCTGCTCAAATCATCAGTGAAGGTCAGAAAATAATGATACATGCCGCGAGCTTCAACACTCATTGGTCCGCATACATCAGTATGTATGATTTCCAACAACTTTGTTGCTCGCTCCATAGTTCCGGAGAATGGAGTTTTAGTCATCTTGCCCATGAGGCATGGTTCGCAAGCACCAAGTGATTCATAATCAAGTGATTCCAAAAGTCCATTATTATGGAGTTTCTTCATGCACTTTACACCAATATGACCTAAACGGCAGTGCCACAAATAAGTTGCACTATCATTATTAACCTTGCATCTTTTGGCTTCAATATTATGAATATGTGTATCACACGATCGAGATCCAACAAACCATTTTCATTGGGTGTATGACCATAGAAGGTTTTATTCATGTAAACAGAACAACAATTATTCTCTAACTTACATGAATAACCGTATTGCAATAAACATGATCAAATCATATTCATGCTCAACACAAACACCAAATAACACTTATTTAGGTTCAACACTAATCCCGAAAGTATAGGGAGTGTGCGATGATGATCATATCAATCTTGGAACTACTTCCAATACACATCGTCACTTCATCCTTTAACTAGTTTCTGTTCATTATGCAACTCCCATTTCGAGTTACTACTCTTTAGCAACTGAACCAGTATCAAATACCGAGGGGTTGCTATGAACACTAGTAAAATACACATCAATAATCTGTATATTAAATATACCTTTGTTCACTTTGCCATCCTTCTTATCTGCCAAATATCTAGGGCAGTTCCACTTCTAGTGACCATTTCCTTTGCAGTAGAAGCACTTAGTTTCAGGCTTGAGTTTAGCTTTGGGTTTCTTCATGGGAGTGACAACTTGCTTGTCATTCTTTTTGAATTTCCCCTTCTATCCCTTTTGCCCTTTACTTGAAACAAGTGGTCTCATCAACACTTGATGCTCTTTCTTGATTTCTACCTTCGCCGATTTCAGCATCGCGAAGATCTCGAGAATTACTTTCGTCATCCCTTGCATATTATAGTTCATCACGAAGTTCTACTAATTTGGTGATAGTGACTAGAGAACTTTGTCAATTACTATCTTATCTGGAAGATTAACTCCCACTTGATTCAAGTAATTGTAGTACCCAGACAATCTGAGCACATGCTCACTGGTTGAGCTATTCTCCTCCATCTTGTAGGCAAAGTACTGTCAGAGGTCTTATACCTCTTGACACGGGCATGAGTATGAAATACTAATTTCAACTCTTGGAACATCTTATATGCTCCGTGGCGTTCAAAACGTTTTTGAAGTCCCGGTTATGAGCCGTAAAGCATGGTGCACTAAACTATCAAGTAGTCATCATATCGAGCTTTTGTGAAAACGTTCATAACGTTTGCATCTGCTCCTGCAATAGGTATGTCACCTAGCGGTGCATCAAGGAAATAATACTTCTGTGCAGCAATGAGGATAATCCTCAGATCACAGACCTAGTCCGCATCATTGCTACTAACATCTTTCAACTTAGTTTTCTCTAGGAACATATAAAAAATAAACCTGGAGCAACATCGCGAGCTATTGATCTACAACATAGATATGCTAATACTACCAGGACTAAGTTCATGATAAATTAAAGTTCAATTTAATCATATTACATAAGAACTCCCACTTAGATAGACATCCCTCTAGTCATCTAAATGGTCACGTGATCCAAATCAACTAAACCATGTCCGATCATCACGTGAGATGGAGTAGTTTCAATGGTGAACATCTTATGTTGATCATATCTACTATATGATTCACGCTCGACCTTTCGGTCTCCAGTGTTCCGAGGCCATATCTACATATGCTAGGCTCGTCAAGTTTAACCCGAGTATTCTGCGTGTGCAAAACTGGCTTACACCCGTTGTATTTGAACGTAGAGCTTATCACACCCGATCATCACGTGGTGTCTCGGCACGACGAACTTTCGCAACGGTGCATACTCAGGGAGAACACTTATACCTTGAAATTTAGTAAGGGATCATCTTATAATGCTACCGTGGAACTAAGCAAAATAAGAAGCATAATAAGATAAACATCACATGCAATCAAAATATGTGACATGATATGGCCATCATCATCTTGTGCTTTTGATCTTCATCTCCAAAGCACCGTCATGATCACCTTCGTCACCGGCGTGATGATAACCCTCAACCGTAAGGGATCGAGATAGTCTTCGCGGGTAAGAATAACCCAATTTATTGATTTGACACACGGGGAGCCAAAGAGTATTTATAAGCTTTAACAGTTGAGTTGTCAATTCAACCGCACCTGAAATATACTAACTTGCAACAAAAGATAAGTGGTAACAGTGATATGATAGTGATGATAGTAATAGTGAAAGTTAACAGCAAAGGTAAATAGCAGTAGTAAATGGAAGAAGTAGCAACTAGTGACAGGCAAGGTTTAAAATACTGTAGGCTAGGGAGATGGATGGTTGGGCGCTGCATGGATGAGATAGATTCTAACTTGGGGCACGGCACACGGAAAAGTAATGATCATCTAGGCAAATATCAAACATTAGGCATGTATCCCGTAGGTAGTTGTACGTGCTTGCAATAAGAACTTGCACAACATCTTTTGTCCTACCATCCCGCTACGAACGGGGCCAAAAGGAACTAATGGATATTAAGGTGCTCCTGTCAAAGAGCACCGGAACAAAGCAATGAACTCAATGGATACATGTAATCCTCAAACTACGGACCATCCCCTTTGGTGTCCCAAGCTGTCACTTTTGGGATCGCCGGTTCCGAACCGTAACAGGTGCATACAACTCATAGATAGGATCAAGAACACAAATATATTCATGCAAACACATATGGTTCAGATCTGAAATCATGGCACTCGGGCCCTAAGTGTCAAGCATTAAGAATAACAAGTTATAGCAAAGATGATAAACACCATACTAGATGATAGGCAACATGCCCCCAACAATCTGACGAACTATTACATGATCTAACTCATCCAATCCCTACCATCCCCTTCGCCTACAGCAAGGGAATTACTCACACATGAAGGGGGAAGTCATGGAGGGATGATGGAGTGGTGATGATGATGACGATGGCGACGATCTCCCCTCTCCAGAGGCCAAATCAGCCTCCAGATTAGCCCTCCCGAAGAAGAACAGAGGGTGGCGGCGGCTCCGCGACGAAAAACAGCGAAAGGACTTCCGATCTGGGATTTCTGCGTCGGGACGAAAAATACGGGCTAAAGTAGGGCACCAGGGGGTGCGGGGCCCACCCAGGCGCCCCCCCGGCGCGGCCCGGGGGGGCGCGCCCACGTGGCGCCTGGGCACCCCCTGGCCCCCCTCTGGCCCCACTTCTGGCATTTTGTTTCTTCGGGTGCGTGGATTTTTCGTGATTTTTCGTGGATTTTTCTGAGATGCTTAAAAATCCATTTTCCTGCACACAAATAAACCATACAGGCAGCTCTGCTGAAAACAGCGTCAGTCCGGGTTAGTTTAGTCCAAATCATGCAAGAATGAGGTCAAAACAATATCAAAAGTGTTTGGAAAAGTAGATACGTTTGAGACGTATCAACTCCCCCAAGCTTAGCATATTGCTTGTCCTCAAGCAATTCAGTTCAACAAACTGGACGCGACAAAGAAAACTTTGACAAACTCTTTTGCTTCATTAGATGTATATAAGCATGTACTACGAAAAGAGTTCAGCAAGTATTAAAACAGTACTTATGAGAACAATGCAAGGAGCAATCCTTCTTTCAAGTGACCAGTCACAAATAATTAAGAGTAAACAATATATTACCGAAAATCAAGACAAGATCACATTGCACATAGCTTGAGCATATTAAGGTGGTATCTCGCTAGCCTCCATAAGTGAAGCAAAACATAAATGCAGAGACTCCTCCAGAGTTTTAAAGGAGACTAGAACTAAGAATTTCAGAATAAATCATATCTCAAGTATGCAGAAGACAATGTAATACTTTGGGACAATGCACATTATACTCAGAATGACAATTATGCTCTCCTAGTTAGTGCTTTGAAGAAAGAAGATGAGACTCTCGAACCGTGGCTTTTATTGGCAAAGTTGAAAACCCGTGATCGGAAACGAAAACTAAACATGTACCAGAGCTCTTGGTTTTAAAAACAGAAGTAAATATGTTTTTGAGAGGTGCATATTTCGTCAACGAATGCTAGCAGATAACTCAATCACTTTTTAAGCTAGACAAGTCTCGAGGAACGGCTCCCGCATGAGGACGATCACATCCTCTTAATCTCCTTTGTTTATCACTGCCAAAGTTTTCTGATTTCTCATGAACAAAGCGTGAAGGAGGGTTTGTTTGTTATATTATCTTTTTGAGCCGGGCGCACTCAATGCCAGTTCCTTTTCATATTAGGGGTTCGCACATTATACATGCAATCCAGGGGTGAAACTTGTCCAACTTAAAAGAGATCATGAATTAACTACTACTTCCTCATGAGCTAAAACATAGGCACAAAAAGAGAAATGCTTTTGATTAATTTCGAGATGGTACATGAAAGTCTTCGTTAGGAATGGCAGGTAAATACCATGTATAGGAAGGTATAGTGGACTCATATGGCATAACAGGTTTAGAGGTTTTGGATGCACAAGCAGTCATTCCGCTTAGTACGGGTGGAGGTTTAGCAAAAGACTGGGAAGCGACCAACTAGAGAGCAATAACAGTCATAATCATGCAGAGCGACAAAGCAACATTGAATCGGGCATGAAAGTGATATAACTATTCTAAAACTCAAAGATCATCAAGGCAAAGTAGACTTTTTAGTCTTAAACATGTGTAAGCATGTGCCAAGTCAATCCAAAAATTCTCTAAAGGGAAATACCACCTTAGTATGCCAGACTATGAACAGTGCGATGCATGTAGATCATTTCAATAACACATTATGTACTCTAGTTATTCGGGACTAGCCACAAGGAAAGGATGAACCACTGAAAAAGCATTGTGAACATAACACTATGTCGCTACAAGCTGGTCTCTAGATCATAAGTACAGGCATATGTACAAAAGTAGAAACAGAAAGAGTTCATACCGGTCTTCCTTGTTGCTTCCTTTCAGTCGATCTTCGTCATTACTACTTGTCACTTGCACGATCGAATGTAGGAAATATAATCAAATGCCATCACGGACTCGAGTTGATCTCTGAAAACAAAGCAAACTAAAGAGAGAAAGGAAATCTTTTTGAGTTTTTCAAAAGCTGAACAAAAAGCAAAAGAAAGAGAAAATCTTTTTGTTGTTTTTGCAAATAGAGGAATAAAGAAGAATGGGCAAAAACTTCGAAAAGATCAAAGCGAATAAAACGGATAATACAATGGAAAAGTGAGAAGGGCACGTACTCCCCCAAGCTTAGGCTTTTGGCCTAAGTTGGTAGCAGCTACTGCCCCCAGGAGCCTCCTGCTCCAGGGGTATGGTGGTGAGACCAAGGGTCGTAGAAGGATGATGGCGCGTACACCGAACTCCTCGGAGTCTCCCACGAGGAAGGTTCCGAACGCCAAACAGAGGAAGACCCTTCGCCAAACTCGATGGCGGTCTCTTCCTGAAAATGTGGTATCTCACCGTGCCTCTCCTCGTTGGGCACAACCTCCTCCATGGGGTTATGGAACTGATGCTGGACCATGAACTCATCGAACTGAACAACATCAAAGGACCATCCGTTCCTGCGAGAAAAATCAAACAAAAGAGGTGCAGGTAGACAGATCTCGCGTTCCGTGGTAGTTCCGAAACGCAAGATATAAACAAGGTTATCAAGCTCAGAACCCATGGTAACAAACTTATGCCTTTTCATAGCAGCAAGATCAAAGCTTAAATAAGTAAAAGGAGTATCATCAGGGTGTGGGGTGCCTCCAAGATGCTCTAAGATAAGTGTGGCATAAATGCCACCATATAAGTCCCCCTTGTTACCGTTCATAGCAAGGCGTTGAGCAATTAAGGTACCCAGATTATAATCAGACCTCCCTGAGAGGGCTGCTGCCAGGATAGCAATATCCGGAGCAGAAATGTTGCTCGTGTTGTCACGAGCTAACACCCCTCTAGCAATATAATATGCAAAATACCTGAGGTGAGGAAACAAGATGCTGGAGATCTTCGACCAATGAATATCCCTCGTACCCATGCTACAGAGAGAGTTGATGACGGTTTTCAGCTCGGAGGGCTGAGTGGCCATCCTTGCCGTCCTCCCAACGTTCGGCACACCTATTACTTCACAAAAATTTCCCAGAGTCATGGTGATAAGATCATTATAAATTTTAAACTCAATAGCACCTGACTCAGGATTATATCTAAAACTGTTAATGAAACCGGAGGTGAGTTTCTGATACTGAGTAACACGGCTCGTGATGAGTCGTGTCAAACCTGCATTAGCACAAAGATTATAAAACTCATCCTTGATTCTCGCAGCTTCCATGAATTCATCACATGGAAATGTCATCGCACGTGCTGGACTTGTGTCTTCCAACAACTCCAGGAGCACATGATCTTCATTATACCTCACCCTAGCAGTCGATGGTGAAGCTGCGGCTCTAGTGACTCGATCGGAGTGTGCGGGCCTCCTCTTCTCAAGCCATCCTTTTGCCCTTCCTAACAAACTCATTTCTGAATTTTTTTACAATTTACAAAAACGAGGATTAAAACAAAGTGAGCTAAGGCAAACTACTCAACTCACTTGCCCAAGGCACAAACTTGCATCAAAACTTGGAAAACAACTTTCTACACATGCATGCAACCTCATCTCTACAGCACCAAGAACTACTAAATACTCACAAATGAGGCCACCAATCAAAAATCTAATTGGAGGGGTGGAGGAGTCACATACCAGGGAGTATTTGCTCAAAATTTCAGCTCAAATGATGGGCTGTAGAGAGAGATCGAAGAATCGCCCCCAAGAACAGCAAGAACAGCAAGAACAAGACCAGAACTCGGGTTTCTGGAAAAAGAGAGAGAGAGGGGAAGAAGAAGTACCTGGAGGGGGGTCCTGTGGGCCCCAGGCGCCCTGTGGGCGCGGCCAGGGGCTAGGCCGCGCCAGCTGGCCGCCTGGGCCACTGGTGGCCCCCCCTGGTTGGCCCCAGGACTTTCCGGGTCTCTCCCGTTGTGGAAATTTTTAATATAATTTTTCTGGAATTTTTCTGAAAACTTCACTGTTGAAATTTTTTCGAAGTTCAAAAAGCTGCGAAACTCTCTGAAAACTTGAAGCAGTCAGTAGTATTGTGAAGCTTCAAAAACATAGATACTTGGTACAGCAAGTATGACAACACTAAAAACAAATAAAAACATAGAAAGCTCAACTTTTTATCCATATAAAACACGTTCACTAGTAAGGTTGATCAAGTCTTACCAACAAACAAGCGGTATATAGAACAAAAAGTCTCACCTCCTACGAAGTAATCATTGAACTTTTACCCTTATGGACATTGTCCCTACCATGATAGTTTTGTATTTGTGAGGCACATGTAGTGGACAGTCCCATTCTCCAATTTTCACGGCCTCGATATTCTCTATAGAGTTGAGGGCATGCCTCCTGTCGGTCTTCTTCGGAAAATATACCGTGTGTTCTTTATCATTCACATGAAAGGTAACCTTCCCTTTATTGCAATCAATAACAGCACATGCGGTGTTAAGAAAAGGTCTACCAAGAATAATGGACATGCTCCCATCCTCGGGCATGTCAAGCACAACAAAATCAGTAAGAATTAAACAATTAGCAACTTCAACTGGAACATCCTCACAAATACCTATCGGAACAGCGGTTGACTTGTCAGCCATTTGAAGGGAGATATCTGTAGGAATTAGTTTCTCTAAACAGAGCCTCTCGTAAAGAGAGAGAGGCATAACACTCACTCCCGCTCCAAGATCACATAAAGCAGTTTTGACATAATTATTCTTTATGGAGCAAGGGATGGTGGGTATACCTGGATCACCGAGCTTCTCAGGAATCTTTCCACTGAAAGAATAGTTAGCAAGCATAGTAGATATTGCATCATTAGGAACTTTTCTTTTGTTAGTGACAATATCTTTCATATATTTTGAATAAGGAAGTAACTTAATAGCATCAGTCAAAGGGATTTGAAGAAAAAGAGGTTTAATCCATTCACAAAACTTATTGTAATGCTCTTCTTCTTTAAATTTGATGGACTTACCTGGAAAGGGCATGGGTTTCTGTACCCATGGTTCTTTCTCCTTCCCATGTTTTCTTGCGATGAAGTCTTCTTTAGTGTACCTCTTACGTTTGTCAGGTGCTTCTTCTTCTCGAACTTCAGGCGGATCATTCTTCTCATTATCATTACCTTCAGGTTCAGCACCGTCTTCAGTCTCAGCATCGGAGATAGATACACTGTTGGGATCAATAGCTGGCTCTTCATCTGCAATAGGGTCGTTAGAATTGTCAGTTTCCTTATGTTTCTTCTTCTTATTTGGAGAGACAACAATTTCTTCTTCCTGCATTTGAGAATCTTGCTCGATTCTCTTCGGATGTCCCTCTGGATAGAGAGGATCTTGAGTACTAGTTCCTCCTCGGGTCTTAATCCCAAAAGCCTGCAATTTATCTTGTTTGGCATTGTTAGCAAGTAAATCTCTTTGCACATTAGAAATTTGATCGAGCTGAGTTTGAACCATATGAAAATGCTTCACAAGACATTGAACATCATTAACTGTTCTATCTAAAACACCAAGCAACTTTTTGATAGCAAGGGAATTATCATGCAACTGACTTTCTATCCTCTCATTAAAATGATTCTGTTTCATAATAAAATTATCAAAGTCATCTAAACATTGATCAGGAGGCTTACCATGAGGAATGTCACTTGCGTTGAAATCTAAAAGAGAGTGTACCTCTACCATAGGAGGGTGAGTAGTAGGCTCACACAACTTCTCAATAGGGGGTAGATTCTTCACGTCTTCAGCTTTAATACCTTTCTCTTTAATATACTTCTTTGCTTCTCGCATATCCTCGGGGCTTAGAACAAACATGCCCCTCTTTTTTGTTGGTGGAGGTGGTTCAGGGACGGACCAATCTTCATGGTTTTTGGCAATCCTGCCCATTAAATCTTCCGCGTCGTCCGGTGTTCTTTTCCTGAAAACACAACCAGCACAACTGTCCAGATAGGACCTAGATTCATTAGTTAGACCAGCATAGAATATATCAATTAATTCATTCTTAGGGATTTCATGTCCTGGTCTAGCCCGAATCAAACCGCAGTACCTCCCCCAAGCTTTAGGGAGGGACTCATCCTGCAACTGTTTAAAGTTGTAAATTCTTTGTAAAGCAACATGTTGCATATGAGCAGGAAAGTACTTAACAACAAAAGAGTGAGCTAAGTCCTGAGGACTCTTAATAGAACCGCATGGAAGTGAATCATACCATGCTTTAGCGCCCTCCTTCAAGGAGAAAGGAAGAAGCTTGGTCACATAAAAGTAGCGTATCTTCTCATCTGTGGTAAACAGGCTACCTAGCTCACCAAGTTTAGTTAGGTGTGCAATAGCATCATCATTTTCTCTGCCATAAAAGGGGTCAGCTTCAACCATAGGTATAAGTGAAAGATCAACAGAGAAATCAAAATAAGGATCATCAATGCATATAGGAGATGTAGCAAACTCAGGATTAGGAACGGTTTTGTTTCTCAAAGAGTATTTTTCAAATATTTTCTTAATAGTTTCAGGGTCAGAGCCGGCAAACTCTGTCAGTTCCCTGCATAAATCTTCATCAAGTATATAGTAATCATCATCAAGTATATAGTAATCATCATCAAGGAGCCTCTCCTGGAGTTTACTCAAATCAGGATAATCATAAGTTTCACCAATAGGGTAGCGAGTAACAGGAAGTTCAATTCCATATTTTTCAGCAGCAGCAGTAATTTGTTTCTCAAGAGCATAACCAAGCGAACTAATATCATCATCAAAAGTAGTAGAAGCATCATCAAGAGCATCATGTGGTGGTGGTGAGGCAAACTTACTCATAACAGAAGGTGAATCAAGAGTAGCACTAGTGCTCAGAGCAGTACCTCTTCTTGTAGTGGATAGTAAGATCGGAACCTTGGGGTCACCTTTCTTACCCATAGTGAATAAAGTGCAGCAGGTAGGATACCTCAAGTAGACTTGTAAATATTGCTATGCTCCCCGGCAACGGCGCCAGAAAACGGTACTTGATAACCCTCAACCGTAAGGGATCGAGATAGTCTTCGCGGGTAAGAATAACCCAATTTATTGATTCGACACACGGGGAGCCAAAGAGTATTTATAAGCTTTAACAGTTGAGTTGTCAATTCAACCGCACCTGAAATATACTAACTTGCAACAAAAGATAAGTGGTAACAGTGATATGATAGTGATGATAGTAATAGTGAAAGTAAACAGCAAAGGTAAATAGCAGTAGTAAATGGCAGAAGTAGCAACTAGTGACAGGCAAGGTTTAAAATACTGTAGGCTAGGGAGATGGATGGTTGGGCGCTGCATGGATGAGATAGATTCTAACTTGGGGCACGGCACACGGAAAAGTAATGATCATCTAGGAAAATATCAAACATTAGGCATGTATCCCGTAGGTAGTTGTACGTGCTTGCAATAAGAACTTGCACAACATCTTTTGTCCTACCATCCCGCTACGAACGGGGCCAAAAGGAACTAATGGATATTAAGGTGCTCCTGTCAAAGAGCACCGGAACAAAGCAATGAACTCAATGGATACATGTAATCCTCAAACTACGGACCATCCCCTTTGGTGTCCCAAGCTGTCACTTTTGGGATCGCCGGTTCCGAACCGTAACAGGTGCATACAACTCATAGATAGGATCAAGAACACAAATATATTCATGCAAACACATATGGTTCAGATCTGAAATCATGGCACTCGGGCCCTAAGTGTCAAGCATTAAGAATAACAAGTTGTAGCAAAGATGATAAACACCATACTAGATGATAGGCAACATGCCCCCAGCAATCTGACAAACTATTACATGATCTAACTCATTCAATCCCTACCATCCCCTTCGCCTACAGCAAGGGAATTACTCACACATGAAGGGGGAAGTCATGGAGGGATGATGGAGTGGTGATGATGATGACGATGGCGACGATCTCCGCTCTCCGGAGGCCAAATCAGCCTCCAGATTAGCCCTCCCGAAGAAGAACAGAGGGTGGCGGCGGCTCCGCGACGAAAAACAGCGAAAGAACTTCCGATCTGGGATTTCTGCGTCGGGAGGAAAAATACGGGCTAAAGCAGGGCACCAGGGGGTGTGGGGCGCACCCAGGCGCCCCCCCGGCGCGGCCCAGGGGGGGCGCCCACAGGGCGCCTGGGCACCCCCTGGCCCCCCTCTGGCCCCACTTCTGGCATTTTGTTTCTTCGGGTGCGTGGATTTTTCGTGATTTTTCGTGGATTTTTCTGAGATGCTTAAAAATCCGTTTTCCTGCACACAAATAAACCATACAGGCAGCTCTGCTGAAAACAGCGTCAGTCCGGGTTAGTTTAGTCCAAATCATGCAAGAATGAGGTCAAAACAATATCAAAAGTGTTTGGAAAAGTAGATACGTTTGAGACGTATCACGCGACACCTTGATCTCCATCGTAGCATCGTTGTCGTCTCGCCAACTATTGCTTCTACGACTATCGCTACCGCTTAGTGATAAAGTAAAGCAATTACATGGCGATTGCATTTCATACAATAAAGCGACAACCATATGGCTCCTGCCAGTTGCCGATAACATTACAAAACATAATCATCTCATACAAAACCGTATATCTCATCATGTCTTGACCATATCACATCACAACATGCCCTGCAAAAACAAGTTAGACGTCCTCTACTTTGTTGTTGCAAGTTTTACGTGGCTGCTACGGGCTTAGCAAGAACCGGTCTTACCTACGCATACAAAACCACAACGATGTTTCGTCAAGTATGTGTTGTTTCACAAGGACCGGGCGTAGCCACACTTGATTCAACTAAAGTGAGAGAGACAGACACCCGCCAGTCACCTTTAAGCAACGAGTGCTCATAACGGTGAAACCAGTCTCGCATAAGCGTACGCGTAATGTCGGTCCGGGCCGCTTCATCTCACAATACCTCCGAAGCAAAGTATGACATGCTGGTAAGCAGTATGACTAGTATCGCCCACAACTCATTGTGTTCTACTCGTGCATATCATCTACGCATAGACCTGGCTCATGAAGCCACTGATGGGGAACGTAGTATTTTAAAATTTTCCTACGATCACGCAAGATCTATCTACTAGATGCATAGCAACGAGAGGGGAGAGTGTGTCTACGTACCCTCGTAGACTGGGAGCGGAAGCGTCAAGTGACGCGGTTGATGTAGTCGAACTTCTTCGCGATCCAACCGATCAAGCACCGAACGTATGGCACCTCCGCGTTCAGCACACGTTCAGCTTGATGACGTCCCACGAGCTCTTGATCCAGTAGAGCTTCACAGGAGAGTTTCTTCAGCACGACGGCGTGGTGACGGATATGATGTATCTACCGGCGCAGGGCTTCGCCTAAGCACTGCAACGGTATGACCGAGGTGTGTTTCTGTGGAGGGGGGCACCGCACACGGCTAAAACAATTCAACTTGTGTGTCTCTGTGGTGCCCCCAGCCCCCGTATATAAAGGAGCAAGGGAGAGGCCAGCCCTAGAGGGGGCGCGCCAAGTGTGGGGAGTCCTACTAGGATTCCCAAGTCCTAGTAGGATTCCCCTTTCCTTTCCGGAGTAGGAGAGAAGGAAAGAGGTGGAGAGGGAGAAGGAAAAAGGGGCTGCACCCCTTGTCCAATTCGGACCAGAGGGGGGGCACGCGCCTCCTTCCTTATGGCCTTTCTCCTCTATTCTCGTATGACCCAATAAGGCCCATATACTCCGAAAATACCCGAATCACTCGGAACCTTTCCGATGTCCGAATATAGTCGTCCAATATATCGATCTTTATGTCTCGACCATTTCGAGACTCCTCGTTATGTCCCCGGTCTCATCCGGGACTCCGAACACCTTCGGTACATCAAAACTCATAAACTCATAATATAAATCGTCATCAAACGTTAAGCATGCGGACCCTACGGGTTCGAGAACTATGTAGACATGACCGAGCCTCATCTCCGGTCAATAACCAATAGCAGAACCTGGATGCTCATATTGGCTCCTACATATTCTTCGAATATCTTTATCGGTCAAACCGCATAACAACATATGTTGTTCCTTTTGTCATTGGTATGTTACTTGCCCGAGATTCGATCGTCGGTATCTCTATACCTAGTTCAATCTCGTTATCGGCAAGTTTATTTACTCGTTCTGTAATACATCATCTCGTGACTAACTCATTAGTATTTTGCTTGCAAGGCTTATTATGATGTGCATTACCGAGAGGGCCCAGAGATACCTCTCCGACACTCGGAGTGACAAATCCTAGTCTTGATCTATGCCAACACCGCGAACACTTTCGGAGACACCTGTAGAGCATCTTTATGATCACCCAGTTACGTTGTGACGTTTGATAGCACACAAGGTGTTCCTACGGTATTCGGGAGTTGCATAATCTCATAGTCATAGGAACATGTATAAGTCATGAAGAAAGCAATAGCAGTAAAACTAAACGATCATAGTGCTAAGCTAACGGATGGGTCTTGTCCATCACATTATTCTCCTAATGATGTGATCCCGTTGATCAAATGACAACTCATGTCTATGGTTAGGAAACATAACCATCTTTGATCAATGAGCTAGTCTAGTAGAGGCATACTAGGGACACTCTGTTTTGTCTATGTATTCACACATGTACTAAGTTTCCGGTTAATACAATTCTAGAATGAATAATAAACATTTATCATGATATAAGGAAATATAAATAACAACTTTATTATTGCCACTAGGGCATATTTCCTTCACAGGGAGGTAGATATTTCCACGGAAGCCGAAAATTTGGAATCGCCTCAGCGAAAAATCTGGCGCGCAAAGTGTCATCAGACACGGTCCCTTATTGAGAACTGTGTACCATATGTGAACATCACAAACGATTCAGATAGCTTAACCCGTGTGTGTTGAGTTTGAACGTAAAAAATTTTGGTCCAAATTTTCCTGGTTATAGTGGTCATCCACGTCATTGCATAATTTGGGTACACAAAGGAGACTAACTTCTTAATCGAGCAAGTTTAGCAATTAAACAGAGCTAGCTGACCTAAACATTACTCTAACAAATTAAAGACCAACACTCTTAATTAAACAAAACAAAGACTACTACTACGGCTGGTTCTTATCGATCTCTGCCGCCGCCTCCATGTCTAGCTCGCGCCCAACGGTCTCCTGGGGAAGGGGCTCCGTGGCATCAATTGCACCATACTCGGCAAGCATCTCGCCATCCGCGTTCGCCATATCTTTGGCATAGGCCGCCATGAGCTGGGCGTGGGCGACCGCGATCTGGGCTCTGGCGGGCTCCGTCGTGGCAAGGTATGCCGCGCAGGAACAAACAGCTGCTCGAACTCTCTCGGCGATTGCCAGCTCTTCGGCTGTGGGTCGCCAACCGTTGTCGGAGAAGCTTCGTTCGATTTGTGCGGTCACTGCCACGAGTTGGGCTTTGACGGCCTCGACATGGTAGTGTGCGGCCTCCATCAGGGCTAAGGCCGCCGCTGCGGAATGGACAACTGTTGTGCCGCTCTCGCCAGTGGCTATCCCTGAGGCAGATGCTGCTGCCGCCGCCTGAGAAGCAACATCGGCCGTTTAGGCTGCCTTGGCCGCCCGGACGCAGACTGCGGTCGCCCTTACGAAGCTTGTTAGCACACGCCTCGCGGCTGCGGCAGCGCTCTCGCCGGAGTGGGCCGCCAAAGTTGCCCTCACGACGTAGGTCCACGTCCCCATCTTTCACCGACGATTAATGAACAGTGAAAATGATATTTGGGGAGTGAGCTAGTGTGCTTGCCACGCCGACTATGGACTGTAGCCGACGCACCTTCTCGCGTAAGCCATAGGCATACTATACACCGGCGGTGCTCCAAGATATTTTGTGCTGCATCTCACACGGTTGGCGATAATAAACTCTGTGTGATCTACTTGATTTACCGTCTTGATTTGAATTATGTAATGTGGTCACAGATACAAAGGATGGTGTTTGAATTGTTAGAACTTTAAACCACAGTGAACATGCAACTATATGTGTGTCGTAAAAATGGAATTATTCAGGGTTCGTTTGGACATTTTTATACATTAACTGGGTTTTCCAGGCATTTTATGCGCATAATTCAAATTTGAACTACAAGCACATTCTCCAGTGCATACAAACTGGTTGAAAATCAAATATGTGTCCTTGGTTGCATGCTTAGGTCCCATTCAAGAAATGGGAATGAATTCCAAACACCCTGCCATTGTCACTCGGCCGCAAACATTGAAATACCTGGTTTTTTAAATTCTAATAAATACAAAACTCATCCGAAATTCATGAGACTTGGCATGCTATCATGGAGCGGCATTAACATGCCGTGGTAAAAAAATTGTCCCATTTGGGGCAGGTTTGGGTATAAGCTTCTCACAAACCAGATCTTTTCACAACAAGCGTGATGGTTTCGGTAGGGAACGTGCCACGTTTGGGGACGAAACGATATCCGTTGCCTCTTATTGCTTTCAAAATCTTTCGAGTGTCAACATAGAACAACAGGAGTGTTGTGTTCAATTTTGAAATTTTTCGGGGTTCGTTTGGACATTTTTATACATTAACTGGATTTTCCAGGCATTTTATTCGCATAATTCAAATTTGAACTACATGCACATTCTCGAGTGCATATAAACTGGTTGAAATATCAAATATGTGTCCTTGGTTGCATGCTTAGGTCTCATGCAAGAAATGAGAATGAATTTCAAACACCCTGCCACCGTCACTCGCCCGCAAACATTGAGATACCTGGTTTTCTAAATTCTAGCAAATCTGAAACTCGTCTGAAATTCGTGAAACTTGGCATGCTATCATGGAGCGGAATCAACATGCCGTGGTAAAAATTATGTCCCATTTGGGGGCAGGTTTGGGTATAAGCTTCTCACAAACCAGAACTTCTCACAACAAGCGTGATGGTTTCAGTAGGGAACGTGCCACCTTTGGGGACGAAATGATATCCGTTGCCTCTTATTACTTTCACAATCTTTCGAGTGTCAACATAGAACAACATGAGTGTTGTGTTCAATTTTGGAATTTTTGAGGTTCGTTTGGACATTTTTATACATTAACTGGGTTTTCCAGGCATTTTATTCGCATAATTCAAATTTGAACAACATGCATATTCTCAAGTGCATATAAACTGGTTGAAAAATCAAATATGTGTCCTTGGTTGCATGCTTAGGTCCCATGCAAGAAATGGGAATGAATTTCAAACACCCTGCCACCACCACTCGACCGCAAACATTGATATACATCGCTTTTAAAATCTAGTAAATCCAAAACTCGTCTGAAATTCATGAAACTTGGCATGCTATCATGGAGCAGCATCAACATACCATGGTAAAAAATTTGTCCCATTTGGGGTAGGTTTGGGTATAAGCTTCTTACAAACATTAGCTTCTCACAACAAGCGTGATAGTTTCGGTAGGGAACGTGCTACCTTTGGGGACGAAATGATATCCATTGCCTCTTATTGCTTTCAAAAAAATTCGAGTGTCAACATAGAACAACATGAGTGTTGTGTTCAATTTTGGAATTTTTCGGGGTTCATTTGGACACTTTTATACATTAACTGGGTTTTCCACGCATTTTATGCGCATAATTGAAATTTGAACTACATGCACATTCTCAAGTGCATAAAAATTGATTGAAAAATCAAACATGTGTCCTTGGTTGCATGCTTAGGTCCCATGCAAGAAATGGGAATGAATTTCAAACACCCTGCCACCGCCACTCGGTCGCAAACATTGAGATACATGGTTTATAAATTCTAGTAAATCCAAAACTCGTCTGAAATTCATGAAACTTGGCATGCTATCATGGAGCGGCATCAACATGTCGTGGTAAAATTTTTGTCCCATTTGGGGAAGGTTTGGGTATAAGCTTCTCACAAACCTTAGCTTCTCACAACAAGCGTGATGGTTTCGGTAGGGAACGTGTCACCTTTGGGGACGAAACCATATCCATTGCCTCTTATTGCTTTCAAAAATATTCAAGTGTCAACATAGAACAACGGGAGTGTTGTGTTTACTTTTGGAATTTTTTGGGGTTCGTTTGGACATTTTTATACATTAACTGGGTTTTCCAGGCATTTCATGTGCATAATTCAAATTTGAACTACATGTACAAGCTCCAGTGCATATAAATTGGTTGAAAAATCAAATGTGTGTCCTTCTGGGCATGCTTAGGTCCCATGCAAGAAATGGGAATGAATTTCAAACACCAGGGCATTGTTGATTGCCTGCAAAACATTGAGATACTTTGTTTTTTAATTCTAGTAAATCCAAAAACTCATCTGAAATTCATGAAACTTGGCATGCTATAATGGAATGGCACCCGACATGTTGTGGTATTTTTCATGTCCATTTTGAGAGAAGGCGCACTCGAATAACAGCCAATAAAGGCATTTTGAAACAAATAGCTGCCACTGTAACATCTCAAACGTTTTGTATAATTTAAATTGTGTGCGTTCTGTTAACCATTCACGTGACACCACGCCTCACTCTTTTAATGGCTAGGAGGTGCCGTGCAGACAGGTGCTTGAGTGCTTGACTAAACGGAAGGCGTGCGAGCTGTACTCCAATGCGGAGGCTCACCGGGAAGCGTGCGAGCTATACGCCGCACAGGCTCACCGGGAAGCGAGCCCTTTGACTTCCATGGCCGCCCGCCTTGCTCGCAAACATTTAGTTAGAACACTCGTATGCAAACCGACAGCTTCCCGAGGAAGCCAAGGGAAAATGTGCCAAGCAGGATTTGTGCTGCTCTTGATCGCAAACATTTTAGATAGAACACCCGTATGCAAAGTGAGAGCAGCGCATGATTTGTGCATCCCTTCAACGCAAACGGTTATTTTGCATGACCCGTGTGCATCCATGTACAAACAATTTGGTAAGATTTGCATCTGTCATATTGGGTATGTTGCCATTTGTCAAACTGGAAAGATTTACATTTGTTGATCTAATAACGTTCCCATTTGTCAATCCTTGTAACACTGCGATTTGTCAAAATATGCAGCTAGAAATCACTAGCACTATCTAATTTTTGCAACTAAAATAAAGTAATTAAGCATAGATTTCATTCATAGATTAAGCAGTCGTTCTTAATTTATACAAACAGTTCAACTCAACAGCCGAACCGACCAAACTTTTCCCCAATTGTTGTCAACCACGTACTGAAATAGCTAGTTCAAGTATATACACTAGCTAATTTTAAGTATGTTGTATAGTTCGACTACACATCTATAGTCAGATGAACTGAACAAATAGCCCCTAAATACTACTACTACCACGGAGGGGCTATGTGCTACTTCCGGCAGCCTCTCCTCCGTCGAGCGCGCTCAATAAGAGGCAGAGGAGAAGGAGGAGCCTACCGACGAGCTGGAGAAATGCAATACGGTGCCTGTCGCTGCTGCACGTTCAACGACACTCGCCAGCTCGAACGCCCACTGCCGCTCCAGACGATCCCTCTCGAAGCGGTCGGACTGCTCATAGATCTCCTGATTCCTCGCCTCTGCGTCGACCTGTGCTGCGGCCACGGCTGCGGTAAGGCTCTTTGCATGCTCGACGAGGCGCTCCTCCTCCTCCCGTAGGAACTCGATGTAGCGCGCAAGGTCGCTGACGCACATGCAACCATCCACCTCCGCCTCCCTTCTTCGGGCGGCAGTGGCGGAGCGGGTGATGATCCCGGCGGTCGATGGTGGGCTGGCGGCCACGGCGGCCGATGGTGGGGTGGCGGCCACGACCACCACCTCCCACCTTCGGGCCGCGGGGGCGAAGCGGGAGATGGCCCTAGCTTTCGACGGTGGTGTGGCGGCAACGGCGGCTGGCAACAGCTGCCGACGGGCAGCAGCGGCGGAGTGTGTGGTGGGTGTTCCGCGCACACCCAACAGGGACGCCACGCGCACCACACTACGCCGGGGACTGCGCCGCCGCCACGGTGTAGCCTCCCAGCTAGAGCTGTCATCTGATGATGGCGGAGTGGCTGAGCGGCGACGATGTACCGGTGCCATTGGCGATTGTGGGAGAAGCAGACGAGATAAGCTACAGTGAGGGAGGGGAAAATGCGACGCAGGACTCACCGGCCGTGAGGGTTTTTATAGCAGGCCGTAAGCATTGGGATTTTCAGGGATTTCACCGAGTTGGGCGGGAAGCTTGCGTGGGATCCTGCGAGGTTGCGCGGGAATGAGCTCACCGACAATTCATTGGCGCCACCGTTTGACCAAAAGAACGCCCCCGCATGTCGCGCAAGCTTGCGGTGTAAGTCGTCTGCGGCAGCAGGGTGACAAGACGTGCGAGAGGAGGACGAAAGGACACGTACACATATGGTTAATAAAAAATGTTTGTGATTTAATTACCTACTATACCCCCATCCTGGTTTATAAGTAAGATTTAACTAATAAAATACGAATGCATGTCGCCAAAGATTATATCGTTGGAGTCGTATTTGAACATAGTTTCCAGCTATACAATTTTTCTAACATGCATTAACACTTTTTTGGTTAAATTTAAGGTTATATACCAGCAAGCGTTTACCCGCAACACACATGGCTTATTCCAACACAAACAGCTCGGATAGATCAATTGTATGCCACGTATCGCACACGCAAGTCTAGTCGGATTCGTGCTTCATGTGTCCGACATCACTCGGTCAGTTCATCTTATTTGCCACGTATCACTGTGTCGGCCTCTGCTTGCATCCCTCGGCACGCTCTGCTCGCCGTTAGGCGCTGCAGCGCGCTCAGCTCGCGTCCGTTGGCGCACTCTACTCGCGTTCGTCGGCGCGCTCGGCTTGTGGACAACTTTTCTTTATATATATATATATATATATATGTATATATATATATATATATATATATATATATATGGGTCTATTCTCATAACACCCTTTAAGACCTTATTCTCATAACACCTAACCTTATTCTCATAACACCCCCACACCCCTCTCCACCCCTCCCCACCCAGCCTGCGCGGAGGCGCCCGCACACCACGGCCCCTCCCCTCCCCTCCCCTCCGAGACG